>JASANP010001139.1:0-99668 GCA_030849625.1 Wallacemonas sp. TrypX | reverse complement strand
AATCGGAGAAGCGAGAATTAAGTGCATCTTCTACGTTGCCTCGTTTCCCTGATCACGTGTGTATATGTGTATGTATGAGTGCCAAGGAGAGAGAAAAGAAGAGGAAACGGAATAAGCCTGCCACCGCTTCGCATGCATTCGACGGAAGGAGGCGTGTCAGTCTTTCCTCTCTCTCTCTCTCCCATACACGCACAGGTGTTCTTCCTTCACTGACGGTGTGTTCGCAGCTGAAGCGCTCTCGCTGGTCCCGCATCGACACGCCTACAACAAACACGTGTCAGTCTCTGTGCGCGTGGGGCTTGCGTGGTGCAGTGGTGATTTGCTCTCACCCCATGCGCTCATGCGTGTGCGTGTGTGCGTTTTTTCTCTCGTTTTACCGTTGGTGCTGTCGCCGGGATCAGCGGCCAGTGCCTTTACTTAACAGATCTTCAAAGAGCAGGGGGAAGGCAGACGGTGGGTTGAGGAAGGCGAAGAGTGGCATCGACTCGGTGAGCACCCCATCCTTTCGTGAGCCCTGTCTCTCCTTGTCCCTCGCCGTCTTGGCTGTCTTTCTTTTTTTAACGAAGCATCATTTACACCTCGTCCCGCGACGAATGACAACTCACGCATCGGTTTGCACGTGTTCGTGTGTGAACGAGGTGGGCACGTGATCGGTCGCGGTTCACCCAATAAGTGAACAAAAAGGGGAGGAAGGAGCACCAGGAGGCGGCGTTGACCAGTCGCACGGCGAACTCCGTGATCGGGTGTGCATACACACATACACACACGCATTCATCACTGCCAACCACTCACCTCCCCCCTTATATGCCGTGTTTACCTCACGGGTGATGTTTCTCTCTGAAGAACAACGTCTGAAGCTTCGTCCTTCACTATCCTACCGCTCTCCCCTCCTATTCACCTCTCTTCTCAACGCATCTTGTTTTTTTCCGTTGTGTGGATATCAGGTGTGTTCCTTCTGCTGTGTCTTCACTTGTTGGTGCTGTGGTTGTTGTTCGATACGAGGGTAACACGAGGCATGTGCCATGAACGAGGGCGTCCCTCTGCGCGAGGTCCATGGATTGGCTCTCTCCTGCATCGTGGCTCGCCAGTCACGCAGCTGTGTGTTCGTGGCGGATAGATGGTGCCAGGCGTCCGCGAACGGCGGGGAGGGAACAGCGATGACGGACGGTGGTGGAGGCACGTGGAGCGGCCCTGTTGCCATCAAAGCAACAGCGGTGTGCGACACTATCGCGGAGGAGGCTTCTCCGGTGACGTGTGCACGCGCTGACGCCGGTGTGTGCCACCCGCTCGTCTACGAGGCCGCTCTCGCGCGCCACATCCAATGCGCGTGTCGTGTACCTCGGGTGGGCATCCCCATCTACGTGGACTGCGTGAGGGCCGGTGCTGACGCCGTCGCGCGGCTCGATGCGCTGTTCGCGTCCTCCGCGAAGACGCCATCGCCTCCTCCGCGCACCCACGCCCGTAGCTACCCCTTGCTTGTCACTCAGTTCATCAAGGGTGCCTCGCTGGGCCGATTGTTCTATGTCTTCCCCACGCTGCCTTTTTCGGTCGCCGTGTCCGTCCTCAGTCAGCTTGCCCACCTTCTCGCCACACTGCACACTCAGGGCGGCATCGTGTACGGTGACCTCAAGCTCACGAACGTACTGGTCACGGAGAACATGGGACGCGTGTGGTTGGTTGACTGGGCGAGCTGCGTGAGGAACGACACGCCCGTTGAAGAGGCGGCGCGTCACGTCGCGGCGAGTACCACCCCGCACGTGTTATCCCCTGCACTTCGCGCCTTCCACGCGTTGGCCTCCACGCCACTCGCCGTGCCGCACACAGTGGCCGCACTGTCGTGGCAGGTCTGTCAGCAAGATGTGTGGGCACTTGGGGTGTTATCGATGGAGCTACTCACCGGGCAGCCGTTCCAAGGTGGAGGACGTGTTGAGGAGATCGTCCGCTATGTCGTGGAGGCCATCACGGCAGACGATGTGGCGACGCGCCAGGCAGCCGAGCAAGCCAGTCAAGCGGCTATGGAAGCCCTCCGCAGGTGGGTGCGCGAAACACTGGAAGGGCCTGTGCGCGCACGTTATGCCAGTTCCAGCACGACTGCCGCGCTCTCTGCAGAGTCCGCTCGCGCTCAGCGTCGGCTCTGGGCAGACGCGACGCTGTGGCCCTCCATGGTTGACTGGATCGTGCAGCTTCTCGAACCCGATCCGTTGAGAGGTTACGCCAATTCCCAGGACAACGGTGGCGCGACCTCGCAGTCAACGCCGTTGGCTGTGGGCTGGGAGTCATTATTGGGGAGTGTCTTCTTCCGAGAGCTCAGCAGGTGCGCACCGCGACTCATGGCGTTCGCACAGCAAGCTGGCGGACCTGTCGAGCTCTGTGATCCATTCGATGCCGACGATGACGACGGATGCTGGTGGTGGCCCGAGGCGTGCGAGGAGGAAGTGGGGGACCTGACCATTGGATTGTGATGCCGTCCGCAGGAGGGTCCCCGGCACGGTTGTCGCGGCGTTGAGCGATGTTGTGTCTTGCGTGTGGTCCGTCGGTGCTACCCCAAAGTTCGTGAAGACATGGAGGCTGAAGCATGGTTTTCTATGATGGCCATGTGTGCGTGCGTGTAGTGGACTGTTCTCTGCGGCATGCCATCACCACGGGCGGTCTTTCATAGACCTCTCGCCCTCCCCTTCTGTCTCTTTCTCCCAATAGACTTGCTCACATCTCTCTCTCTCCCCCCAAACATCACCCCCGCCTATCATGACTCTGCCAAGGCCCACAAGTGGCAGAGTGAGTGTTGTACCTGTGTGTGTGTGTGTGTGTGTGTCTGCTCGTATGTCCAGAGTTGTTCGTTGATCAACAAGCCTCTTGTACTACTATTGTTTCTGCTTTGTTGTCTCTCTCTCTCTCGCTTTCTCTTCCCCACATTTTATCCGTTCGGTTGCGTGGGTCAAAGAGTCCACGCCAAGGGCACCGTATGCGCGGTCGAGGGCGAGGTCGCGGGCGTGGGCGTGGACGCGGGCGTGGCACCTCTGCAGGCCGTGGGAGCGGACGGGGGCGAAGCCGTGGCAGTGGTCGAGGGCGGTCGCACAGCACGTCGCCGTCTGTGGCCGCCGCATTCTCCGCTCCAGTCTCGTCAGAGCCTCTGCCACCGTCGCCCGGCACGTCCTCCTCAGGGCTTACCGAGCACGCGACGACCACCGCACCGGCCGAGATGTTGGGTGTACCGCGCCGCCGTATGATCACACGTACGCTCCTGCACGGCGCCTCGCCAGCTTTTCTGAGCCGCGTGGCGGAAGACAAGCCGCGCCGTGGTCGTGGCGGAAGGGCCACGTCTGGCCGCGGACGCGGTCGTGGCGCTGGACGCAAGCACGACCGCGACAGTGAAGAAGACGAGCACGGTAGCACGGCCACGAACGACGCCAGTCGCGTTGGCGTCGTGGGTGGCGTCTTGCGCTGCGTCTGCAATGCCTTCCTCGTCACGACGCAAGAGACGCTTCTTGAGTGCAGTGTCTGCCACGACTACTGCCATCCCGCGTGCGTGGGCATTGATACGCACGCCGACGTGCGTGCCTATCGGCGTGGTGAGCAGGTCTTTGTCTGCCCATTCTGCCGCCCTGCCAAGGAAACACCAGTGCTTGGGCAGCCGCGGAAAATGGCGCTACGTCGTCGTGGTAGCGCGGCGGTGGCGGTCACTACCGTCGGCCACGCGGGTACGGAAGCGGCGGACGGAGAATGGCACGCGCGCACGCCTGCCTCTGCGATCAGCGGCGCCGTGCGCAGTCGGGCGACATCTGAAGGTGATGTGGATGTGGCAAAGTCGGTCACGTACGCTCGTCGTCCGCCGGCAGCACGGCAGGCCGCGTTGAAGCTGCGCGAAGTGCCTGACGCGCTGCCAGAATCCGTCGAGCTCGTACAGGAGCTGCGGCGCTTGCAAAATGCTGTTGAGGAGGCCGCACATCGGCGTGGGTACGATGTGCTTTATCTTCCCGAAGACCAACTGACGGCGAAGGACGTGGAGCAGGCGTTGGGCTGCTGCGCCGAGGCCGTGCAGCAGGCGACATTCTCCGCCGAGTACCCTTCGTACTGCCTCACACAGGCACGCAGTGCGTCCTATCCACATGTGCAGGGCGTTGTGCTCCGGGCACGTCCGGACGTGATGGCCTCGGTCTCGCCGAAGGATGCGGTGGACGGTGAAATCTGCGCGATGGTGTTGTCCAATGGGATGGATATTTACGGCAACTTGAAGTCGACCGTCACGCAGATCAAGTCCGCCCTCAGCCGCGGCTACTTGACGCCAGACATGATGACCCCCCACATGCACACCTGTTTGCGGATCACAGACGTCTCCGACTTTGTCCACATCACCCTCAGCGCCACCCACCCACGCTACAGACGACGTGGCCTGGCACGCCTGCTGATGTCGATCGACATGCTGCGCTGGGCGCTTCGTGGGCGCACGCGGGCGTACCTGAACATGGCGGTGGAGAAGCACCTCGTGGACAACGGGACGCGTATCGAGTACGCTGCCTCGCTCGCGTCTCGGCACCTGTACGAATCAATGGGCTTCGAGGACGTCTACCCACGCTATGACCCGGCCACGAGGGAAGAGCGGTGGACCGCAAAGGAAGCAGACATGGGACGTGTGATGGCGAATCTTGACTTTGTGCCGCGCATCATGCAGGTGGCGCAGAGTGTCGTTGACGAGAAGAGGCCCCACGCATAAATTCGTCCAGCGTGGCGGGGCTGCCAGCGTGTCGTCAGTCGGTCGCGGCCGAGGGGAGGCCTTGGCTGCATCCGTCAACAGAGCGCAGGGCACTCCTTTTCTGTCTTGTTCTCACATCTGTGCGTGTTCTTCCCCTTTTCCCCCTCCTTTTTTTTTTTCTGGATGGTGTCAGAGACGCCTGCCCTCTTCGTTCTATCAGAGTCATAGATGGAATACGGCGCGCATGCACAGTCGCGTCCCTCGTTGAAAAAAAAAGATCACACGAACGGGAAGACGGGTTTGGCCAAGAGGAAAAGCCAGGGGGGGATGAGAGGACCTGAGCTGGACATAGTCGCCGTTTTCCCCTGTGCGCGTCATCATCGGTGGGTGTGCCTGTGGTGTTAATCGCTCTTTCCTCTTCTCGGCATCTTCTCATTTTTTGATTTTCTTGCAGTTGCTTGCCGTGGCAACAAGCGCCGGCGCACCCACGGCCGCCGCGGTCGATGGGTGAGAAAGGGACGCACCGGCGCGCGACTTCTCTCCCCCACTCACAAACATCCTTGCGTATCACCGACACATCACTGCTTCAATCCCCATGCCTTGCACTCTCTTCCTCTGTTGCCATGCATTCTTGCGAACTGCATGCTGTTTGGTAGGGCCTTTTAGTTTCTTGTTTCATTTGGGTGAGTTGGGCCAGCTTTTTTTTTCTTGTTTTTACAGTATACATCTCCCGACCTCATGTTTCGTCGTACGGGGCAGCGATGGCAGCCCAAGACGTTGCAGCAAATGTTTCGCAAGCTGAAGCTCGCTGGTGCGCATCCCGACATTCTCTGGGGCATCGACGCGCAGAAGGCGCAGCACAATGGCGAGGAGATGATCCGTCTAGAGACGCTCCTGCATCAGCGTGAAACCGGCACGCTCAAGAACAACAGCGCCGAGTCGTTTATGCTCTGGCTCAAGCCTGCCGCGCAGCGACAACAACGCAGTGCCGAATCTCGCCAGGGGTCGTCCTCGTCATCGCCGACGATGCTCAAGGCGGTCAGTTGCACCATCACCCCGCTCGCTCGTCCGCAAGTTGTGAAAGACCAGCTGTCACGCTTCTTCCGAGACGCGGAGATCTACGAGGAGTTCGAGCTCGGCCACGGCGGGACGGAGATGGATCTGGAGGGGGTTCTGCGACACGCCGACCAGCAGCAGAATATGCACCTGCACCAAGCTGGCTCGCTCTACGTGCGGAGCGACAAGGCCGTGGAGAATCTGCGTCGCTTTGGGGTGTTGTTGGTCGTCGAGGAGGACGGCATCTCGTACCTCGTGACGCTTCCAGAGATGCAACCACTCCCCGCAAATGGACAAGCAGGGGCCTTCGAGACGCCGCAGCGGCCGAACCGCGGTCCGTCGCGTAGTATCATCGGCCCGGATGGTCACATCGACCCGGATGTGCAAGCGTTTATGGATGAGCGCGGTCTACGGCCCTTTGACCTGCGCATGGCGGGCAGCCAGTCCTCCGTCGAGCGCTTCGTCACGGCGTTTGAGAGGCTCGAGAGGATGTACGACATCCACCGTGGTCGTGCCTTGCGCCCATCTGTCTGTCTCGTTCTCAGTCTCAAGTCGCCTGACAACTTCATCGCTCCGGACGGGTCCATTGTCCTGACTGTGCAGCGCATCGCCTCCTGGGAAGAGTACCTCCTTGGCCTTCCCCAGAGTGTCTGGCAAGACTGCGTGCGCAAGCACCAAGAATGGCGGATGGGCTACGCGCCTAAACTGCAGGAGCGGAAACGACAACTGGTGCGTGTCGCGGACATGTTTCATGTGTTTCGTGTCGTCATGGAGGCTCCGATCGGTGGGCGTCTCATGTGGCAAGAAGACCTTATCACGCGTCTTCACACGGAAGAAAAGATGATCCGCCGCACCCTGGAGAAGTACCACCTCAAGTCGGGTCTTCTCAAGAAACGGGGGGAAATTTGCTTTGTCGAGCACCTCTACAGTGCCCTGCCACAGGGCGACGGACAGCGCAAGGAGATCGGCTTTCGTGTCAGTGGAGACGGACGGCTGTATATCAACCACAGCACAATGAACACCGGCCAGGTGTTACGCGTGCTCAAAGACAACCTAAAGCGGCTGGAGACCTTCAAGCGGCTGTACGACAACGCAACCAGTGCCCTCGAGCACCTCAGCCGCAACATCCCGGTGGATTTCAGCGTCGACACAAACTGGAAGAACCGTGAGGAGGCCAACCTGGTTCATTGCCTGGATCGGTTTGTCTCCACGATCAAGCAGAACGAGGCCGAGCTCGGCGTCTTCATGCGTAGCCTGCTGCAGGGCGGTGGCGTCAATGGGCAAGGCGGTGCTGTGGTGCCAAGCAACCTGCCGGTGAAGAAGCGCATGGTGTGGATCATCTCGGATCGCTTTGATGTGATGCCGAGTGGTGTCGTCTTCATTCCGCACGATGTGGACTTCGATTCCATCAAGAAGCTGCTGCTCGCCCGCTCTTAAGGACGCGCATTGTCGCCCATGTCTGGAGCGGCGACGCTGGTCGGCAAGAATGGAGTAGGCGCGACTGACTGAAGTGCTGTTCGACGCTTGTTGTTGTTGTTGCTGATTCACAGTTTTTTGTTTTACTTTTGTTAACCCCCCTCCCCGCCCACTTGGGTGGTGACGTCAGCGGGTGCGAAAGGCAATGAATGAAACGAGGCGATTCCCTCGGGAGGAACGACGAACGCGGTGATGAGAACCACGCCAATGAAGACTCATCGCCCGCAGGAGGGGAGCATCCGCGCTTTCAGTGACGCAGCAGATATGTCTGCACCGTACCATCACCGCTCCTGTGCTACCAGCGGCTACACACACACACAATCACATGCACACGTACGCACATCGTCTTCCCCCGTTCCCCTCTCTCTCTCTCTGTTCGCTCCTTTGTTTTTCTCTTTGTTGCGACCATATATGTGGCGGTGCCTATCTTCTCCTTGTCACAGTTGCAGTTGCCGGAGTGCACTCGTTCACTCTGTTCCCCGTGTTGCCCTCGTGATTATACTTTATTTGCCTTTTTGTGTTGTTTGTTGGTGTTTTCGTTCATCGATGCCGGCATGGTTGCGCGCCGATACAAAGAACAGCCTCCGTAACCACAACCTCGTCGGTGCCGCCCTTCCATTGCTTTAGGTTGTTTCTTCGCGCCCAGGTGGCTCTCCGTCGCTCCGTGTTCGCGCGTCGCAGTCGTTCATTCCTTTTTTTAGTGTGTGTGAGAGAGAGTGAGACGGGCACAAAAGACAGCATCAGTCAAGAAGCAACTGCGTGAATCGCGTACGCGCGCGCGCACGTACACACCCACGTCGCGATGGCACTGCTTGAGTTAACACCGAGCCTGCAGCACTACATCTTTGTCTTTTGTGATGCGGACGCGCTCTTCGCCGTCTCTCACACCTGCCGCGAGTGGAAAGCGTATGCGCAGCAAGAGTCGTTGTGGTTTCATCTCTCCCGTCTGAACGCGCGTCGTGCGTCGTGCTGCACATACCGTCTATGTCGCGGCGTGGCGCACAGCGGCGCGGATGCCGAGTCGCAGGCCGCTCCGCCAGCGGGTGCGGCGGAAGAAGTCGACCCCTACGCCTTCATGTTCGGCGAGGCCTTTGCCAACCCAGTGGCGACGCGCGCGGTGAGGCAGAAGTGCGCCGAGAGCCGTAGCAGCAGCGCGGATGTGTTCCGTGGTGTACGATTGGCAGAGGAACAACTGCACGCTCCTCTGTCAACCACTCCCGCCGACGAGCCTCCTCACGGGGCCTCAGAAGCGCGTCCGTGGTGGCCACGCATGGCCTGCCCGGTGCCGCCGCCACCCTGGGAAGCCTCCGCTGCGTATGAGTCCGCCTGGACTTCCCTCGCCCGCGCTGGCGACGGTGGCCACGGTGGGGTGCGCGAGTTCACGATGCGCTTCTTGCGCTACATGACCTTCTCTCTCCTCTCGACCTACCCCACCGCGCTTCAGGTGCGCGGCACGGCAGGGAACGAGACCACAGAGGAGGTTGCTGAAGATGCGAACAGCGCCGGCCAACGTCACAGTGCGCGTTACGTCGATGGCTGCTACTACTGCCGCTTTGTGAGGCTGAACGACGCACGGCACCCTCACGGCTGTCTGCGCAGTCGCGACGGCGTGGCACTCATCTCCCCCAACGGCTACACTCTCTGCCTTGCGCCTTTGCGCGATCGCATTCGTACCAGCCCGGCGGCCTCACGCACTTCGCCTGCCATACGGCCGGTGTGGTACACGAGCTTCCTCCGCCACTTTGCCATTGCGAGTGAGCGTGGCTGGCGACAGGCAAGTCCGGCCTCGGGCGTCTCTCCGTCACCGTACCCACCTGCTGCCGAGAAGACACGTGGCTTCTATGTGTCGGATCCCCACGCCGGCACGCGCGTCGGTGGCTGGGGGGCGGACGGCAGCGAGGGCATCGTTTACCCGAAGGAGCTGTCTCTGGCCTTCCGCGTTGACTGGCTGCCGGAAGCTGCTTCAGGAGATGCGCATGGCGTCTCCGCTCTGGCCACAGAGGACGACGAGTCCGCCGACGAATTCGATGCAGCGACAGGGCCCGCTGAGTGCATCATCGGGTTCATTGACCGTCAAGATGTGTGGCGCTACGAGCGAGCCGCGGCGGCCACCCTGGAAGGCCGTCCCTCCCGGGCAGAGGACGACGACGGGCTGCCTCAGTGGCTACGCCAGAGTGCAGACACCGTCGAGGCGGCAGAGCGGTGGACGAGTTCCGCTCCCTCTCGTCAAGGTCGGTATGACGATGCTATGGGTGGTGGCATGGGGTATGGGGCGTCACTCTTCCAGCCCTCGGCAGGGACGGGCGTCGGCAGCGACGACGAAGACGTGGAGGCTGAGGTGGCCAGTTGGCTAGCCGCCACGGCTCGTGACATCGAAGCCCGCGACAGTCGCAGCGCGGTGCCGCTGCCCTCTGCCAAGCCCACCACGGCATCACGTGTGTACGGTGAAGAGAGCTGGCAGGACCTGGGGTGGGCCGGTGCCAGGGCAGCCGCACCACTTCCCTCATCATCGCATGTCAGTGGTGCGAACAGGGCTGGTGATGAGCCCCAGCGTGCAAGCAGTGCTCGTGACACCACAGGCAACGGCGGCGGTGTGTTTGTCGGTGACACCCCCAATGGGTATGGATACGCCGTGTGTCACCAGTCCTGGATACACGCCCGCCACGTCATGGCGCTCGCGCTGGACACAAGCGCCGTGACGGTTGACTGGGGAAGTGCCGACGACGGTACCTCCACCTCCTCTGCAGTGCACACGACGTACGTGGTGTTTCGGTTTCACACCGAAGAAGACTGTGTACAGCTGTCTGTGAACGGCGAGAACGCTGGGACTGTTCTTGTCGATGCGTTTTCAGACGGCCAGGTATGGGTGCCTGCGGTGTCCGTCAAGGGTGCCCGCTGCGCAGTCACTGTGTTACCACCTGAAATGGTACACTACGACTGAAGAACAGAATACAAGAAAAGAAAGAAGAGAAGGGATCTGAAAGCGGTTGGAAACCTTCGGTCCATGAGACGCGGTACGCGCAACCACAAGGTATGTTTTTTTTTCTTTTTGGTCTTCGCGGCGTGTCTGTCAGTGTTCACAGTCATCGCGTGTTTGTTTGTTTGCGTGTGTGTGCGTTCAGCCTCATGCTTGTTGGCCTCTTGTTCCCCGACTTTTTCAAGAGAGAGTGGAAGTGTCCCTCGATCACACGTTCTCGGCGCGGTGTTGAAAAAGAACCCTGTGTGTCAGTGTACGTGTCGGTGTGTGTGTGTGTGTGTGTGCGTATCGTCTCGCCAATCGTTTTTTGTTGCCGTTGTTTTTGCTCGTTGTTCACAATGTGCTTCTGGTTTGCCTCGCTCTCCCTCTCTCTCTCTCTCTCACCTGTCCATTGTATGAAGCCCGAGGAGGCGAAAAGAAAAAATGGCGCGCGTGCCTCGGTGAAATGTGCCTGTGCGCCAAGATCCGTGCTGTGCGGGTCCGATTTCCAGATCTTCTTCCACATGTATCTCATCGTCCTTCTCTCCCCCTCTCTATGCCGCTGTGTATCCTTCTGTGTCTGTTGGTGCACAGTTTGCCCTCGTTGTCTGCCAAAAAAAAAGTCCTTCTACACACACGCGACACACAAAACACAACGCTGATACATTTCCTTTTTGTTGTTGTTCTCGCACGCACCGACTTCTCGAAGTGAAGAAAAAAAACACAGAAAGAAAGAATGGCGCTCATCCCGACGTTCATTGGTGCCCTCGTCTTCACCATTGTCGAGGCACTCATCTTCTTCTTCGTGGTGGTGGCGACGCCGCTCTCGCAGATCGACTTCGGTGGGAGCTCCTGCTACACGCTGTGGGGCTTCAAGCTGAAATGCGGCTCCACCAAGTACGCGAGCCACAACAAGAACTACTCGTGCAAGCGGCTCAGGGACAACATGAACGGTGGCGCCGCCTTTGCCATCATCTCCATCGTGCTCACGCTTGTCACTGTCGTCCTCGGTGTTCTCATGCTCGTGCGTGTGGCCATCCCCGTGCTGGTGACCATCATCTTCGCTGCTGTGTGCGTTCTCACCGTTCTCATTTCATGGGCCTGTGTGGCAGACGTCTACCACAGCCACATCTGCAGCGTGTACGGCAGGCGCCTCGGTGCTGGTTTTGGTCTGATGGTGACCTCCTGGGTCCTTCAGGTTCTTAACCTGGTGCTCATCATGGTCATGGCGTTCGTGTAAATTGGATGCCTTTCTCTCACTCACTCAATCCCTCTTTGTCCGTCATGTGCGCATTCGCAGAGAGAGGGAGGAGAAATGGATATCCGCAGCGGCATGCAGAGGGTGGTAGACACGTCTCCCTGTGTGCGAATATGTGTGTGTGCTGTCTGATACCTCTTGCGGAGGAAGCCGTCGTCAAGGAAGCAATACCTGCATGAGGCTGACGACACAAAGAGCCAGCCGTTTTGGCCCTCCACACACACACACACACACACATACACACTTTCCCATTCCACATTTTCTTTTTTTCTTTCTTTTCTTTTCCTGTGTGCGTGTTCATGGAGGGGGATAGAAGAAATGGCATTGAAGTGTCGTCAGCCCTTGAGTCAACCCTTCTAGTCAACTGCCCACCGCAGTTCTCATGTCATCATCGTTATTGTTTTGTTTTGTTTTCTGTGAAAGGGTGCCGCGTTTTGAAAAAAAGAAGGAAAAGGACAATCATCCTTGTCACAACTCTTCTGACGATGTTGTGGCGGGCGTGCGTATGGTTTGTGAGTAGGCATGCCGAGGTGAAGTTTTTTCCTTTTCACTGGGCGGCAGGGTTGTCGTCAGGCGATCCCTCCCGTGCCTTCACCCGCCTTTTATTTTTTTCTTTTACCGCCATGAATGGTCCTCGGTAGATTTTTGTCTTGCGTGCAAGATAAAAAAAATAAGGAGGTACTACGTAAAAGAACTCTTTTCCCCTCATTCGCCCTGTTTTCCTTTCTTCTTTTGTTTTTTTGTTTTTGTTTGTTTGTTTGGTTAGCGTGAGTGTCACCCGCTCTGCATTTGCGTTTGTGCCTTCTGTTGGTCGCTAACTCCCAAAGGCTAACAACCCTCCATATGTATATGAAAGGTGTTTCGCTTTTTCTTTCTTTTTTACTTGTTTCTGTGTACCTCTTCACACGCGTGTGTGTGTGTGTGATTTTTTTTCAGCGCAAGGTATGCCAGCTCCGTAGAGTAGTGCACTGCCACACAACACACGCGTGCGTGGCTGAGTGTGAGTGTATGTGCCTCGTCCCAGTGGAACTTAATGCGTCAAGATCATTCACTGTCTTCCTACACCTCGCAACTGGCAAGAGTTGTTGATCAGTCATCATCACACTTGCACGTGTGCCTGTCTGTGTGAGAGACGGAGAGACGGAGAGAGAGGTGGGAGCTGTGTCTCTGGTCACTAAGTGTGTTCTGCACGTCTTCGCGGCCGCATCGTGGCTGTTACTCGCGTCTGCTTTTGTGATGCGGTGCTAACGCGCATGTCCATCCGCTTTCCTTCTCAGCGCCCCCCATCCTTAGACAATCTTCCACCCTCAGCGCCAGTCTCACTCGCACTTCTGTTTCGCGTTCACTCGGCTCTATTCTCTCTTCTCTAATTTTCTTTTCTTTATTTGTAGCAAAGGGAAGTGTGCGTGGTGTCAACGGTAGACGAGGTTTTTGCCACTGGCTGTCACTGTGCACGACAAGAGAGCGCGAACAGGCGCAAAAAGGAAAGAAGAATAGGTTGGTTTTGTGGTATTAGCATCTCTTTTGTTGTCGTCGTTGTCGTCGGTTGACAATGTCAAAGCGGTCGCGCACCGGTGGTGTGGCTCTCCCCGGCACATCTGGCGAGAAGAGGGCGTTGTACGCTCTTGCTGTCAGCCAGCCCGTCGCGACCGCCGCTGCCCGTACCGGCTTGTGTCACCTCCCTGACGACGAGGCTCTGCCCTACGGGTGTTCGCTCTGTGTGGCACCGTGCCGTGAGCCGTCTGGGCGACCAGGCTCTGCTGTGTTTGTCCTCGACCACGTCCGCCGAGTGGCATTCGAGGTACGACCCCGGTCAAGCGCACAACCGTCTCGAGCGTCGCTTGTGCAGCCGGTGGTTGTGCAGCGCATCGACCAGCATGTCGAAGCACGAGAGAGCCAGGTGCGCGATGGGCACACCACCCTTTCCAGTGACGCGAAGCCGTCTTCGGCATCGGTCGCGGTGCCGCCACCACCAACGCCATCACCGCCACCGCCACCGCCAGCACCTACTCATCCACCTCGGAGTGCCTCCAGAGACAGCACGCCACCGATGTTCTATGAGGACGTTCAAGATCCCACTGTCTGTGCCCCGCCCGTGCAGGCTCCGCAGCAGAGGCAGCCGCAGCCGCAACCGCAGATGCCCGCTGGTGCGGCCTCCACGGCCGCGCCGCTAGATGTTCAGATGCCGGTGGACCTACTCGAAAAGCACCGCAACGCGCTTCTCTTCTGTCATCTCTGCCAGGTGTACATTCCACCTCATGTCGTGAACCTTGAGTCGCACCTGAACACGCGTCACATCCATCAGCGTGTCCAGGACGATCTCATCGCCGAGGCGGTGAAGACAGGCACGCTGGTTGACCGCGTCAGCGGGAGGGTGCTCTCTGTCCGCGAGTTGGCCAACCAGCTTCCCAAGGAGGCGCAGCGCCCACCGAGCTTGATGGTTTCAGAGAAAAACTACGAAGCCGTACCGACGTTCATTCACCCACGTAGTGTCATTACTGAACAAGCGCGCACGCAAGACCCAGCCCTCCATGCCTTTTGGGAAGCCGGTCTCGACGTGGTCCATCCGTTGTGTGTCCTGTGCGATGAGCCGGTATCCATTCAGATGCTCGCCGCGCACAAGAAAAAACCGCAGCACAGGGAACGCCAGAAAGCAGAGGCAGCGGCCACCGGTACGCATCCGGGGCACTACACCCGCTCACAATGACAGGTGCTGGGTCTTCCTTCGTCCTCTCTCACTCTCCTTCTCCTTAGGCCGCGCGAGTTGTAGTGAGGCAGCAACACAGCGGCGCGTGAAACAAGGAGAGGGACGCGCTTAAAAGAAAAAAAAGATGACTGTGGCGACGACACATCAAACAACACACAGTCAATCCAAAAGTGTCTTGCGTGAACATCTTTCTCGTTCATTTTCTCTGTGTGGCAGCGAGGGTAATAGCAGAAAAGAAAAGAAAGAGAAAAGAAATGTCCCGACGACTACACGACTGCGAGCCTCGTCTACCGTCGCCATCGCCCACGAGTAGCAGTGCCAACAATCACCCACACTTTCTCTCTGTTTCTCTTCGCGTTCCTCTCGCTGCCCGTGCGCGTACTTGTATGTATGTGCCTGTGTGGTTCTTTTTTTCCTCTGGGATTTTAAGAGGGAGAACGAGGTGAATCCTCTGAATCACGTTTTCTCTCACACACACAGACGTTCACCAAGTGTGTCTTTCCTGTGTCGGTGTTGTCGATCCCTCTTACTTCGTTTTTTGTTTCACTCGCGCACCTACCCACATAGAGACTTGTGAGAAAGAGACATAGATAAAACCGCTACCATAGATTCTGTGCGTCTGCTGAATCTGCCGTGGGGAGGGAAGATCAGAACCGTCGAGGAACATGCGGGGGCGAAGTCTTCATGATTTGCCCTTCCGGTCACGTTGGATGCGCGCACCGGATCAGAGACTCACCGCAGACACAGGCACACGGACCGCGCAGAACACTGTGGATGGTGACGCTCCTGTCCGCCATCTCGCAGGATCATCTTCGCAGGCCAGAGCAAAGGTCGCACCGCCGCCCGTTCCGTCGCCTGAGTCTACGTCCGCACACGTCGCGGACGCACGCGCTGCGGAGGCGTTTGCGGCCTACGACGCGGGCGATTCGCTTCGCTGCATTCGGTGTGTCGAGGGATGTCTCGACGGCATGCCGTGGCCGTCTCCCACACAAGCACCGTGCTCGTTGAGCCCCGCCACGTCGTCCGTCCCTCCTCAGGTGCCGCAATCGCCAGCCCGCGCAAATGCAGCTGCAGGGTGCGGTTCACCTGCAGTCGTCGCCACGTTGCCGCCGCTGGAGGAGACCTGCGCGTTGTTCCACGTCGGCGTGCGCAGCTACCTCGCCCTCCGTCGGCCACAGGAAGCGAAGCGGCTGTGCGACGCCTGGGGCCGTTACTTGCATGTTCACAGTACCAGTGTTGTGGAGGAGGGATCACAACTGCACACGCACCAATCGAGCTTAACGGCGTGGCGTGCCGTGTTTTTGGCCGATGCGGCTGAACAACACGAGCACCGGCGCGAGTGGGAAGAAGCCAGTGCGCTCCTCAGCGAAGCCGAGGGCATGGCGGGCGCCTCCCGGGCACATGCGTCGCTCGGGGCACCTCAGCCGCGCGAGCACGATCGCCTCGTGCTGCGTCGGTTGATGGCACAAATCAAACAAGCGGAGGCAGCCATTCCTATCATGAGAAGCCGTCATCACGCTGATGTCTCTGTCGGTCAAGGGGGGCACCAAAGTGTGTTCGCCGGTCGCCGCCGCCACCACCCTCACAACGACAAGCAGCAGCAGCCCAACGATGTATCCGGTGGCAAAGAAGAAGATGCCTCGTGCAAACCGAAGCCGACGGCAATCGTGGCGTCGGCGAGGAGTACCCTTTCCAACATCATGGCGCGGCTGCCGTCTCCGCGTGACAGCCTTGAGTGGGTGGATGTCTGGGTGCTTGCGCGTCGTTGTGAGGCGGCATTGCGGACGCTGGAGGCGGCCTACTCCAACACCCCGTTAGTGTCGCGGTGGCAATCTCAGAGAGACGTGCTGCTGTCTGCGCTGGAAGCGATCCAGCAAGGCTGGCGTATCCTGCCACCACCGTGCCATTCACCGTCTACCCGTACGCGCGTCTCGGTCAGCGTGCACACCGACACAGCACTGGTCTCACCGGACCCTCCGCTAGTCACGCGTGTGCTGTCGGGAGCGGCTACCGCAGAGGCGCGCCACAGCGAACAAGCTCACCGACAGCGAGCTGAGCGGACGCACGTGTTTGCCTGTCGGCTCTTGGAAGAGTGGTGTCAGCTAGCAGTGGACTGCTTCGCCTTGGATCTCGCCATCGCCGCTACACGCAATGATGGTGACGTGACGCGTGCCGTGCCGTGCCTTTGCACGCGATGGCGTGACGTACTCAACGGGCCATGGGTCATGGCACATGTGCTGCCCACACGCGCAGCAGCTCGGCCCGATGGCTCGTCTTCCCAGTGGTCGTCGCGACACTTGGAGTGCGCGCTGCGTGCGGCGCATCTGTTGCTGACAGCTGCGGAGAACGAGCAGCGGGGGTTAACGTGGACGCCAAGGCAGTTTGCGCTGCAGGGTGCGGCGGGGGCGTTGGCGGCTCTCTACCCCGTGCGTGCGAGTGAGACGGAAAACTTCGTGGATGTGAGCGCGCTACGGGGATGGGCATCGGCACTGGTGACTAGCGTTGAGGAGGCGCTTCCCGATGCCCCTTGCCTCATCTACCGTCTCCACGTCTCTACAAGTGGCCGCACGACACAACCGGATCCGTACGAGCAGCAGATCCGCGGCTCTCTTGCCTGCGCAAAGGCCCGCCTTGCTGAATGGGAAGGACGCATGGATGATGCCCTCGCCACCTACGAGCAAGCGTTCCAGACGTGGGTGTTGAGCGCGTTTGTGTCGCAGCAGGATGCCACGCCGCTCACACACGTTCCTCGCAGCGTTGCCACCGAACAGTTGAAGGGTCGAGAACGGCTTTCGCGCGTCGCCGGGCCCGCGCGCACCTTGGCGGCCACCAATCCTCCCGAGGCGAACGCCACAGCGACGTCACAGCCTTCCCTGTTGTGCCTACGGTGTGAAACCTTCGCCACACTGAGCCCGCGCTCTTCGCTTTGGCGCACACTGCAGACGGCGATCTATCGTGGTTCTGTGTCAAGCCTGCTTCTTTACATGGCTGCCTTCACACGGTGCCTTGTGGAGGCTCGGCGGGACACATTGGCGGTGGCGCTGCTGCACACCGTTGAAGCCCTCCTAGACTCCACGAAAATACTCGCGCCTGGTGGCGGTGGTAGCCTGACGCCCGCCGTATCAGGTGCGATCGTGGCTGTTCGCCTTCTGCGCGCCACAACGCTCTGTTATTGTGGGCGCTTCACGGAGGCCGCAGCACACTGCCGTGATGCCCTTTGCACGCTCGAGAAGGGCCAGTTCGCAGAAGCGGAAGCCGCCATGGGCGATGACGACTGTCTGCCTGGTGTCGTCGTGGCCGTGCAAGCGCCGTTCTCGACCGTCGCGACCGCACGCCATCACGCTCTTCACCTCTGGGCAACCGTGTGTGCCTACGAGCAACGCTGGACGGCAGCGGCAGAGCTCGCGCGCCGCCTCCTGCGCCACGCCGCCGCCACGACCACTGCCACCTGCGCGCCGTCCTTTCTGCTCTTACAGAGCCTCCTGACGCTGGGCTGGGTCCTCCTTGACACTGACCACGCCGAGGAGGCGCGGCGGTGCGCGGCACGTGTGTGCCGTGAGCGGAGAGACGCACAACCGCGCGTGAATGCCGAAAGGAAGAGGGCAGGTCTCCTACAGACAGGTTCATCTGCATGTGTGGACGCCATTCAGCACGAGGCCGATTACCTTCATGCGTGTGCGGTGCGACACCATCACCATCAGTGAGTCAGCGCGCTCAGTTCGTGTCGTCTGTGGAGCCTTCTTTGGACGCAGCTTTTTCAACCATGTTTTTTTTTCTTTTTTTGCTGAGATCTGCTCACGCGGCACCGACGTCACCACCCAAAAAAAAGGTACCCCATGTATGTGCGATGACATTTGACAGGAGCGTGAACAATGTGGTCTGCCTGTGGGGTGATCTCGGCATATGTGCCTGAGTCGCGCTCCGTTCTCTCGCTGTCGGCACACCCCACCGATGTGTCTCCATCCGCCACGACTCCCTTTATTCCTCTGCTTCCTCTTCGATGTCTGTGTGTGTGTGTCATGTTGTTGCAGGTTCAGGTCCGTTTTTTGTGTGCCTCTGCTGCTTTTTTTCTGTTGGCATTCTTGCCTTTGCTTTTAACGTTTACCGGCAGCATGAGCTACGCGGCCTCGGCGCGAGAGAAGGGAGATCTCGAGGCGGGTCACCAGTCTTTTGTCGACCACTTGCGTGGTTTGGTAGAGGAACACGAAAGAGCCCTCGTGCAGTGTGAGCTCACCTTCGACGACCCCACTGACGCGACACGCTGGGACGCTGAAACAGATGCTGTGCAGCTCGCGCTCGGCGATGCGGCACACCGCGCCTCCAGTGATGAGTTGCGAATCTCTTTCGCTGACACCATGGGGAGTGCCGCGCTCACACGGAACCCTTTTTTGTTTCGCATCATGCTCACCTTCGCGTCGATGGTGGGGGAGATGCAGTCTCTCACACGTGAAGCCGCCGACACGTTCATGCCCGCCCTGGCAGTCTACGACGAACTGGACGATGCCAGCAGCGATGAGGATGAGGCGGTCGATACCGAAGGGAATGGCGCACGGAGCGAAAGCCCGATGGCGACAGGACGTGGGTGGCGAGAGGCGGCGGCTGGGGTGGGGACTCGGCGGGAGGCTATACGACGCACCTCACGCTCACTCTCTGGCTTCATGCACTTTTTGCGCATCTTGCAGCGTATCTGGACGTGGCAGAACCACGTGCAGCGTGTGACACGGTATGCTGTACAGCAGCTCTCCGCCCTGTATGGCGACGCGAACACGGAGCTGAGGGGTGCGAGGAGTCGCAACGGTCAACACGGCGGCCGCGGGGAGGCGCGCTCCGCCGCTCATTGGTGTCGGCACTTCTTTGCGGAGTCACGCATGCACCTGGTGTGGTCCGCCTTGGGAGATATGCTGTGCGCTGTGCTCACGTTAGACGAGATGGTGGTACAGAACGCGGCCCTCAGTCGGGGTCTCGCTGCTATGCACGACGCGTTGGCGTTGATGGAGTGCGATAAGGATGTGCTGTGGGTCGACGACAGACAGGAGCCCAGTCTTCGCGAGCTCATCCGCACCGTGGAGCAGGACGTGATGGGTGGGAACATGTTGAGGCGTGCTGTGCAGCAAGCCTTTGACAGCCCACACGAGGGTATTGCCGTCACCACCAATACGGGTCTGCAAAAGGAGCTGATTGCGGTCCTCCATCAACAGTTGAACGCCGTCGACGAGGCGTGTGGTACTGCACGAGAGGTCGAGAACGAAGCGCGCTACTGCAGCGCATTGGCGCTGCACTACCTGCTCATCTGCCTCTTCCAGCCGTCGCGCTCTACTCCTGCTTCTGAGCTCTTACTGCAGCGCCGCACACTGACAAAACGTGTCTTTGACTTTCGCGCCCGTATTCCTCTCATTCACCTTCATGGCCTCTATGCTGTGTTCCCTGGCGTGTGGATGACCACGCATCACCGCGACAGCGCTTTGCCGTCACCCGAGGCGTTGGAAGAGGTGGAGCGCGCTACCGTGCGCACAGCATGCGAGCACTGTCGGCGCCGTGACAGCGCTCTCACAGCAACTGTTCGTCGTCTCACCACGCTCACCGCGACGTGGATTGCTGCCATGCAGGCGACACAGCCAGTGGAGTCGCCGCACGCACGCGCCTTTGTTCAAGAGACCGCCCTCCTCCTTCAGCGCGGCCTGGGGCTCACGCGCGACTTGCAGCACACACTGGTGTATCTTCTCCTCACGCACCACCACACAAACACACCGGTCACCTTGAGTACGGTGGATGCCATCGCTTATGGCGTCCAGCTTCTTGTGCAGGTGCGGCAAGCATTCCATAACAAAACAGGCATCATTGCGGCGGCTTTTACCACGCTCATTAAGTCTGTCACACTCACCATGGAGCACCACCTGTGCGCCATTGCCGCCTCGATCTATCCAGCCTTGGCATCGCAGGGAGAGCCGCGTCGCGCGAGTGGCCGTGCGGCCGACCCCTCCGCTGACGCCCTCCGCTATCAGTACGACGCCATTCTCCAGGCCATCCATCTTGTCCAGCGAACCAGCGTTCCTACCGAGGACAACCTCACCTGCCTCTCGCTGTCGCTGGACCTCGCCTTCAATCGCTTGCGACTGCAAACCGCGCAGTCCGGTGCGACGCTCGTTGACAGCCGTGCCGTCGACGAGATCTTTGCTGCCCTGTCGCAGCTCCAGCGGCTCACCGAGTATCAGCGTCGTGTGGCCCTGACCACGGACTGCACCTTTTTGTTTTGGCAGCGCCACACGCTGCTGCCTCTCTTTTTCCGTGGTCTGTATCACCAGACACAAGGCGCGGGACAGCTGCCTGCCATGGTCGTCGCGCTGCAAGACGCAGAGGACACACTGCTGGCCGCCGCCCACGTAGGGCGTCCGCTCAGACTCTGTCATGCCTACGAGGACTTTGTGCGGCAGTGCTTGTGGGCTGAGTTGGTGAACCCGCTCTGTACGGACGTGGAGAATGACCTTCGCCTCGGGTCGCACACAGCGGTGCTGGGACAACCTTTTCGGCGCCTGTCATCGGTCGATGACGCGGCGTCGAGTGCCCCTTCTGCCGTGGCTGTCAAGAACCTCGTCGCCTTCACGCAACTGGCGCCGTTCCGTTTTTTCGGCTGTTGGCTTCATCTCCGCGCTGTCGTGGAGGACTACCTTGACGCGCAGTTTTACAACCTCAACGCGCTGATGCCCAACGATTGGGAGACGTACGAGGAGATGCGCCAGTGTGCGCGAGAGTGGTACGGCCTCACACTGTGCGACAGCCACCTTCCAGGGAGTGTGATGGACCAGGGTCTCGACGTTCTGGCCATCACGGAGAACATCCAGGTCTTCATTGCTCACTACACATACAACCTGAATGAACAGCTCTTTGTGCAGCGCCCCTCCTCGACCACGCTGAAGCATCTCCACACGCTGCACACGTGCCACATCGCCAACTCCATTCGTACGCACGGCACTGGCATCATGAACACAGCCGTCAACTACGTCTACAAGTGTCTCGTGAGGAAGCTAACGATCGTCTCGCAGTTTCTGTACGATGACGTGGTCCGTTCACGCCTCTTGCGCGATGCCACCTTTGTCAAGTCGCAAAAGACAAAGGGCGGCGTCGTGTACCCGCTGGCACACGCTGAGGGTTTCGTGCAGGAGATGGCGCGAATCGGGCTCAGCGAGAATGGCAAGACGTACCTGGACAAGTTTCGTGAGCTCGTCGCGGAGGTGGGAAACGCCCTGGGGTACATGCGCCTCGTCCGCAGTGGTGGCCTGCGCGCCGTGGCCGATGCGGCCGTGTTCGTCCCCAGCGGCGGCCACCATCGCACCAAGACGTACAGTGACGATGGTGAAGGGGAGGGGGACGATGAGCACAGGGCAAGCCCTCCGTCCGGGAGTCTCCAGACCAACGGGTCTCCGTCTGATCCGTGCCGCGACGCGCTGGCCATCGTCGATGACGTGACGGAAGACATGCGCGTCAAGCTGTCCGGCGGGTCAGAGTACTACCGTCTTCTCCTTCGCTCCGTCGGCGCAAAGCTGCGAAAGGACGACAAGTATCAGTATCTGCGGCTGTTCCACCTCATGGTGCCACCCATGACACTCTCCTTTGTCGACTACCTCGTCAAGGAAAAGGGCAAGCTCACGAAGCAACGAAAAGAAGGTGTGTTTTGCGACGACGGCTTTGCCCTCGGTTGTGCGTTCCTCATGGCTCTCTTTGATGTGGAGTCGGCCTTCGATGCGCTCCACTGGTTTCCGCACATGCGCCAACACTACCTAGAAAAGCTGGAGTCGATTCAACGCGAAATGGTGGAAAGCGTGGAGTGTGGACGTCGTTCTGCGAGCACCGCGACCGCGGGGTACACAGACAACGAGGAGGCCCGTGTGCACAACATGTACCTGAGTCTATCTGTGGTGGACGTGTTCTACAAGGAGTTCATCGGCCTAGAGGAAGCCTTCCTCTCCAGCAAGATCCTTTTCTACGACCCTTCCACCACTGGTGCCCCGAACGCGTCCCAGGAGGAGGGGAGCGAAGAGGCCGACAAGACCGCTACGCCCGCGGCTGTGTGACAAAGCGAAACAAACAAGTTGGTCGCATGCGCGCGTGTGTGTGTGTGTGTGTGTGTGAGTGTTTTCTTTTTCTCTGCGACAAAGCAATTGAATCCCTCGGTGAAGAATCCCGAACAGTAGCGTCATGTGCAGCGGTGTGCCGCACCTCCGAGAACGGTGTGCGTGGCACCATTAAGCCACCGATTCTGTGTGTGTACCGGATGACTCTGTGTGTTTGTCTTGTAGCCCTCATGGCTCCCCTCTTTGTCTCCGTCTGTCTATTCTGATGTTCCGCACCGGCGAGCTATTGGCGTGGCGTCGTCAACCCCCGTGTCCGCGCTGACCCACGGCGGCTAGAAGTCTCAAATAATTAAACGAACGTTCTAGTGGGGGAGCGGGGGGTGGTGAATCGGGACTTGTTTTTCCGCTCCCTCTCTCTCTCTCTCTGTAGCACGCACACACAAGGACAGAGTGGTGGCGATGCGTGGATCAGCTATTTTGCGCACGCTTACGCCGCGTGCAGCACTCAAGGTGCTTTCTCTGCCAACATCGGCACAACTCACGCACGCTTCCATCAAGAAGGCATACATTCAACAGGCACTTCGCTGTCACCCTGACCTCAACCCCACCGACCCGAAGGCAAACGAGAATTTCCAGACCCTCTCCGAGGCGCTGCGCGTGGCACTTCAAGCGCTGGAGCTGACGGGCGCCAGCGGCCGCCAAGGCGACGTACGCCGGCAGTCCAGTGATGCCTACGACTCACAAGCTGCGCTGGAATCGCTTCGCCAGTCTATTCTGGCGTACCAGGCGCATCGGCGTGCACACATCCGCTCGCAGACGGACGGCAGTGTGGATGCGGACCCCCACGCAGCCTCTCACGACGTCCGCGATCCGTTCACTACCCCTTCTCTCGAGTACGTGTCGAACGTCTGCCAGGAAGAGGCCGTCGCGATGCGTCGAGTGCAGACGTTTTGCGAAAACCTGCCCAGCGTGTTGTGCGGCAGCCGATCTGCGGCTCTCTTCGAGGCCGTCGCCTTTTTCCATACGCACTACGTCACCTCCATGGCGGAGTGTGTGATGCGGTTCTCTCAGAATCTTCCGGTGATCGTGCGTCGAGTCGTACGTAATCGGAAGCAGTTTGTGCGCTACAGCAAGTCGCCCAAGTCAGCGAGCGGCATGGGCACTGGCACACGCCCTCGTGAACAGCGCATTGAGGACATGTCGATGAAGCCACTCGTGCTGGTGGGCGCGCTTGTCTTTGACGTCCACAAGCACGACCGGTCAGGCGCGCGCGCCAACGGCGGTGGAGACAGTGAGGCTGACTTTGCACGCAGTACCTCCCCCGGAGACGCCGGCGGCAGCAGTAGCACGTGTGGTGTGAGTCGGCTCGACGACATTGAGGTAACGAAGGAACTCATGTGCGTCGTCTACCCGGACGACAGCATTGGTAGCATCACAGAGAAGCTCAACAAGTGGGAGGCGGCAAGCTTTCATCGACTCAAGCTCGAGCTGGCGATTGCGGACGCGACGACGCTCGTCTCGAACCTGGTCGGGCTGGAGGAAGCGGGTACGGCACTTTCTGTCCCGCCACACCTACAGCTGAGCTTTGCGGAAACGGAGCGAGTGTTGCTCACGGTGCAGAAAGTGTCATGTGATTTGTGTCTTCACTACGACGAGCATACGAACTTTGATGTGTCCCAGGAGGAGAGTGTGGTGGCGGGGCAGTGGTTGGAGGAGGAGACACGGGCCGCCGCGGAGGACGACGCAGCAAGCCACGCACCAGTGGGGCAACTCATTGCGGAGTGTCGCATGCTGGCCAAGGAAGCCGCACCACTGGTGAAGGACAATCTGCTTCTGACGTGGCGCAACGACACTGTTTTTGTCGAATCGGCAGATGCCGTCGCGCGTCAGGCGGACAGCGCAGCAGAGACGGAAGAGGACGACGGCGAGTCCCGCAAGGAAACGCAGGATCACATCCGCGTGGCGCGACACTTTTCCTGCTGCGACGCGGAGACAACAGCGTACTCGCTGTCGATGGAGTTGTGCAAAGATGTGAAGCCGTTCTTGCTCCGCCTCCGTGCTGCCCTCCGCGCGACGCTGCGTGATGCACACCAGTCCCAAAAGCTACTTGGAGATCTACTTGCGTTGCGTGACAAGACGGTGCACGAGGAGTTCATCCCCACATCCCCGGAGACGCACGGAAGGAGCGACGCACCGGGAAACGAAGGAGGCGCCGAGGCAGCAGAGCCAACGTTTCGTTACCGCGGCCCGATTTTCTGTTTCCCGCGTTTGTACAACATGAACACAATGCGCGAGAAGCTGTGGTGGCAGCGACTTCACAGCGAGCGCGAGTACGTGGCCGCGCACGCGGCGGCGATGAATGTCATCAACGTGTTCTATGATTGCCTCCCGTACGACCCAACGAGACTCGACACGGTTCGTCCGCTGTCTGATGATGTGTCGGGTGGTTGGGTCGGCGGTGCGGCTGACGGCAGCGGTGACCACGTCGTTCTTGCCCGTGCCACGTTGGACTCCCCGTCGGCCTTTCGGGAATGGCTGGAGGAAGTGGTTGAGCAGTCCTCGCTCAGTCGCGAGGTGCAGACCGAGCTGGATCGCGCCGGCATCGGCTACTTCAGCCGCGACCCAACACTCCCGCTCACGAACTACTTATCCTTTGTGCGGCTGTTTGTCTCCGCGGCGGCCGTTCGCGCTGTGCTCGAGAGCAAGGCGCATGCCAAGGAGGAACCGAACACGTCACGTGCGACAGCGCGCACAGTCACGTCGGCGGACATTGGGCTCTCCGTGACTGTGGGCTACCAGTGTGGTGTGCGCGACGGTGGGCAGCTGTTGATTCCGTGGTACATGGATCCAAACGCGTTGCTTGCGCTGCTTGCAGAAGCCGCCGCCACCGCCGAGCTACCCGCCGCGTAGAGAAGATGCGCGTCACGCCGTTGCCGCCCGTTACTTTTCCATTCACAGAGCACGTCGCCAGGAAACCATGGCAATAATCAGTAAAACAACAACCACGCGAACACGGCGGCGCAGGCCACCTGCGAAAAAAAAAAAGCCCTGCCGCCACCCACACACGACCTCAAGAAATCACCCCCGCACGACGACAACGCCGCCGCAAACGCCCCCGAACCGAACGACGACATCCCACCCACCCCCAACAACCTCAACTGAAACGGTGCACCCACACCAACCACGCCAGAAACGGCGCACACCCAGCGAGCCCAGCCAGCCCAGCGGAAACGGCGCACACCCAGCGAGCCCAGCCAGCCCAGCGGAAACGGCGCATGCCCAGCGAGCCCAGCGGAAACGGCACATGCCCGGCGAGCCCAGCCAGCCCAGCGAGCCCAGCGGAAACGGCGCATGTCCAGCGAGCCCAGCGGAAACGGCGCACACCCAACGAGCCCAGCCAGCCCAGCGGAAACGGCGCACACCCAACGAGCCCAGCAGAAACGGCGCATGCCCAGCGAGCCCAGCCAGCCCAGCGGCAACGGCGCATGCCCAGCCCGTCCGGCGAGCGCAGTTGAAACGGCGCGGATTCTGTTCTGCGAGTGAAAGCGGGGTTGTGCCGGTGCTTTCCCAAATCGCCTTGTTCGCTGTGGGGGCAGGTCGGCGCTTGGCGGGTGGTGTGCGCCTGTTGTGGTGGCGTTTGGCGCGTGTTTGTTGGTGGCGGGTCCTGCGGCTCCCGGTACTGGCCTCCCCGCGGGGCCGGTTTCCCCGGCGGGCGAGGGGGGTCCTGCCGCGGCCCCCGGCGCGCCGGCCCAGCCGTTCTTTTCTCACACCTTACCCACCTCTCCAATCCACGCTGCCTCTTTTCTCTCTCACTCTCGCTTGGCGTAATTGCCTGCTCATCTTTCTTTTTTATGTTTTACGTTCCCCGAAGTCACGCAAAGTGTGTACGTTGGCTTCTTCTCCAAAACCCTGTCTGTCACAGCGACAATGCCTGTTGACGCTCAAGTGGCGGCTGTGGAGGCTATCGAGGAGCCAAAGTCGCTTTTAGATGTTGTTTTGCGCTCGTACAAAGGCGAGGGCCACCAAAACGGCGATATTTTCCTTGTTCGTGTCGTTTACTGCGGCAAAAGCCACGAAGGCACGTTACACCCAAAGCTGCATGAACTCGCTACAGACGGGTGCGCGAAGGCTAATGCGGAGAATCCCTTTTTCGACCAAGAAGGAGGCACTGGCCTGTGTGGATTTTTACTGGACTACGGTGACAAGTTTGTCCATGCTGTTGAGGGGTACGAAAGACACGTTTTTGCTTTCCTCAGTGAGCTCAGTCAGTGGTGTGGTAAGGGAAAGCTTGTCGATGACACGCGAATCTTGCTCGTTGACGATGACGTAGACCGTCGCATCCTTGAGGGTTGGGTGTACGTGAACAAGGTTCCCTTGGTGCCTTCCAATCCCGCTGGTGACATGACCGAGGATGAACTTGTCACATCTGCTGCGCGCGACGTTGAGAACCTACTGGAACTAGGTCGGCTCGCTGCTGAAAGCGGAGACCGCTCGGGAACTAGCTTCACGACCACTGCACGACTCAATTATTCACAGCTGTTCCCAAAGCAGGACGTGCTGGATGAGTATCTGAAAGTCAGTGCTCTGCTTCTCACGGTTCCTGAGTTTGTCGATCACGTTTGTGGGTTCCCCAACCTTGTTCGTGACCTGGAGGTGAACTACCCTGCGGAAGACCCTCTCAAGTATTGATGGTCGGCCGGTTTCTTTGTTGGCACCAATGTAACATACGGCGTTCTTCGCTTCTATTGCCCACTTTTCGGCCGCACCACAAAGCTGCACTGAACTGACTAACAGAGCTGGATGTGATAGCCACAATTGGCAGCCGTGAGTGCATTGTCGTCAACGCTCATTGTTCCCTCAGCACTGCTTCCCGCACTGTGGCGTGGACGACCTCTGTTTGCGCTGTCCCCCGCGTTTTCTTTTCTTTGCCCGGCGCGGTGGTGGTCTGTTTATCCCCTCTAATGGACGACCCGCTCGCTACCAGCCGGCAGCATCCGACCACCATTTCCCCTTTTCCCTCACTTTGCCTAAAAAGGAACTTGCCTCTTTCTTTTCACGCCTTTGGTGACCCGGTGGACAAAGTGCAGCCATGAAAAAAGGCTCTGTTTCCGCGAAGAAAACAAACACGAAGGCACGAGGGCGGACGAATAGCTCACATGACATTCACGCACAGCGATTCACGTTTTCAATAAAAGAAGCCGAGAAGCTCATCGCGGTTGTCACGCTGGAGCTGTCCCTGTCCGATGCACCAAAGACTTGCGATGTATTCATGGCAAACATTCCGTCGGCCAGCGGCAGCGACCGAAATCGCGGAAAGCAGGGCTGCTACAAAGATTGCCCTGTGCGGAGGCTCACTCCAGAGGGTATTCAGAGCGGTGAAGTGTTTCCTGCGCCGAAGCCAGTTCCTCTCGCTGATTTAGAGAGTGAGGTGGGCGTCGTTCCACATGGTCTCGGGACAGTCTCCTTGTGCAGGTATTCCACGAGCTTTGATGGCTCCCAGTTTTTTGTGTGTCTGACGTCGGAGGAAGCTGATGTGGAGTACATGAATCACAACTACTGTGTGTTCGCGCGTGTTGTCAACGGTCTTGATTCACTGTTGGGCCTACGTGACAGCCTTGCCAACTATCTCCAGGAGGACGGAAAGATTGACCCTGCTTGTCCCATCACATTTAGTGACTTTGCTGCTGTGTCGCAAGACGGGGCAGTGTGAATGTAATGTATCATCGGACGGCGCGTCAGCTGCCCCACACTTTTTTTACACCCAATATATATGTGTCGTCCACCTGATCAAGCGCACTAGGCTGACACGAAAAAAGGCTGGTTGTTGTCTGACTTGCTCCGGGCGATTTCGCCGTAACTACATTGTCGCATTCGCTAAAGCGCTCCTCTGACAGCCGTCGTGCTTGTGTATTTCAGCTTTTAACTGGCAAGCATCTTTGGGAGCAGCAATGTCGGTTGAGCTCTCTGCATCTCTGACTCCTTCTTTTCACCTCACAGTATCTGATACACCCACAGCCCGTCGTAGTATCACGGGCAGGTCGTCCCTGATCACTGAATCGTTTGTTTCTCGATTGTTGGTCTTTTTTAGTTGCTGCACAGCGCTCATCGCAATGTCCGTGAGCGAAAGTGCATCTTCCGCGTTGACATTGGAGGCTATCTCTACCATCTGCAGAGAGTCGTTCAAGCGGAGCCAGGAACCGGATGTTGAGACGCCGTACGCTCTCATTGTCTCCCGTGCTCTGGAGGACCAAGGTGCGTTGATCGGCGTGCGGTTGGCTGAGCGACTCCTGTACAAGGAACCTTCTTTTAGCGGGATGCCGCAAGACATCGCTCGCTTTGTTGGCACAAGCGTGTGGCGGGCCATGTTCGGCAAAAAAATAGACTCCATCACAGTCTCCGACAACACGTATTACCTGCGAGATGGGAACTTCCGCTGGCTGGAAGGATTCCCGAAACTGCAAAATGTTGACCGCATTCAGTGCTCATCGCTCGATAGCTGTTTACCAAGCCAACGCGGACAGGAATTGGGCGGTGAGGTCTCTGATGCCCAAGTGACGCATGATGATTTGCTGCTCTACACGATTGGTATCATCAAAGGCGCGGCGCATAACCTTGTCGTTGATGACGACACTATCGCAATCAGTGCCACCCTCTCCAAGGAAGGAGAAACTGTCTTTGTACTGTCGTTCGGCCAGCGGTGTGACTAGGCAAAACTGTACGTTTGTTCACTTCTCTTCCACTCTAACCGTCAGCGTCGCTGCGATTGTTGCACACACACACACACACACACAGACGATGCTGTGGTCATGTCTTCCTCGTTGCTCACCGTGCCGACAAACGGCCCTAAACCCCCAGCGTCGTGGGAAATGTGTCCATCTCTGACCCTCCCTCCCAGTTTACAAAGGCACTTGTCCGTGCTCTGTTTTGAATAATTGCGTGCCACATCCCTCCCCCTTATCTGTTTTCTCTCCTTCTCCTCACCACACTCATCGGCTACCGTTCGTGGTAACAATTCACCTAGAACGACTTGGCTTGCTCAGGAACTAGCTACCGTAACTAATCAAGCTTATCAACAGAGGTCCTTCCTTCACAGAAGAGATTTTCACACTAGTATCAGCGACCCGTACTCCTCTCACCACAATGCTTCGCTTTGCCAACAACTACGCACGCCGCTCGGCGCTCCCAGTTGTGCTGAACCAGGTGCGCTGCGTCTCACTCCAGTCAGAGAAGCCTTGCGCTACTCTGGCTGACAAGATTGTGCGCGGTAAGCCCGCCAGTACCTTCTACTCCCATCCTAGCTATGTCATGGCGCGTGAGAAGATGCTGTACACGATTTGGGTGGACATTGGCGTGTTTGCCAACTGCGTTTACCTTTTTGTGCCCTTCTTCGCCATCGCCTTCTTTTTCAAGGCCTGAGCGTGGTTAGCTGCGCTCTTAGCACACTTTTGTTTTCACACTGCCTGCGCTCTTGTGCCTCCAGGGCAGCCACACACTCTCCACATACCTAAGTGAAAAGAGCGGCATGAGAACATGCAACTCAGGAACGTGACGTGTATACTGATCTATAGGGAGTAAAAATGGAGAGCAATTTCTTTGGGCACAATCTCTAGCAAAAACTATCTTTTTTCGTGTTTGTTCACTTGTTTCCCTTCTTTTCTTGTCTTGGCAGCGTTTGCGGCGCCTTCGTTGAAGTGTGTCATGACGGAAATCTCTGTGACGAACACAAAATGCGAGCGCTTGAAATGAGACGGCTGCGGTGGCCACCTCGTCTGCCCCGGGGCAGGACGTAGAGTAGACGGGTGAATTTTCGGGTCAGACGGCGAGCAGAATGCTTCCCCGCCGTGTGGTGCCCGCTTTGCTGTTGTCTGGCTGCTGCCACCCTGGGCTTTGGCCTGTGTAAGGCGCCGTTGCGTAGCCATCATTTGCCACACACTTCTCGGCAAGCTTGTTGGCTGCCTCATGTGCTCATTTTCCCCTCCTCCCCTTTCGCCTCGTTGCCTTGCTGTTATTTATGAACCCACCGTTCCCTTTCCTTTTCATTGTTCTTTTGCTTGCTTTGTGGCGAAGAGATGTGGCTGCGATGTACCACGCGTCTGTTTATCCCACAGCCACGGGAGGCGCTTTTCTCGCTACCATGTGTCATGGATGCACACAGCTTCACGCAGTACGTGAATGAGCGCGGGAGGAAGTTGCAGGGTTTGTGGCGTGATCGGCTACTCGACCAAAGCCGACATCTTGTCTCCAAGGCACACATGCAGGACGTGACGGATAGGGCAGCCGTGGACTGCGCAGGGCTGGTGAGTCTGAGGCAAAGGGATGTTGAGGACATCATGCGGGACAAGTATCACTTGGAAGACCATCGGATCGTCACGTGCCTTGTGCCGTATCAACTCGGCGTGAATGTGATCTTGAGCCGACTCCCCCCACTAATCCGCGAGGAGAGCGTCGCAGAGCTAAAGGCAGAGGAAGAGCACATTCGGCTGGCGGACGGCGCGCCGCGCTTACCCCACAGGTGGATCCAGTGGAAGGATACTGACGTGTACGTCTCCACCGGGAAAAAGTACCTTCGCCGTGTGGATGCCAGGCCAAAGCAAAGAATTCCCGTCTTCACTGTTCTTGGCCACGTCAACCACGGCAAAACGACTCTGATTGACGCTCTTCAGGGATCGCTGGTTTCCCAAGAGGAGTCACATGGGATCACCCAAACAATCCGTGGATTCACAATTAGCCACCCTACCCGCAACAACGAGTTCTTTTCTTTTCTGGATTCACCAGGACACCGTCTTTTTGTTGAAACACGATACCACTCGCAGCTCGTGTCAGACTTTGTGATTCTGGTTCTCTCAGTTGTTGAGGGCATTCAAAGTCAAACGTACGAGGTGATCAAGGTGGCACTCAACATGGATCGTCCACTGGTGGTCGTCTTCAACAAGCTGGACTTGCTCTCAGACGCCTTTGCTGCGGAGTCTGCTGTGCGACGGCTTCTGGAGCAACTGAAAGACGTTGGCCTGACAGTTCATCTGGTGAGGGACTCTGAGGATTTGAGCGGCGTCGTCGAGAGGTCCGCCGGTTCTTTGCGTGAGAAGGCAACAAGAGCAGAGTCATCACCAGGCTCGACTCTGGCGAAAAAACATGAGAATTTCTTCTCGCCGATGAAGCTGACTGACCCATCGTTCAAAGGGAGTACACAAGCACCACTAGTGGACGTTCAGCGCAAGTGCGTCGGCGTGTGCGTTTCTGCCAAGAACCGCACTAACCTGCCTCTTCTATGGTCTGTGCTGTCAGCTTGCCGTGACGAATCTCCACCAACGTGTTTAAGCAACACACTGGGACCTGACGAGCACAACTGTGCGGTACAGGCCGTTGTCATTGAGTCGTCGAAACACCTCTTTGACGAAGAGGGATTCCGCCAGAGCGTCAAAAAGCAACGCATCCAGAGTCGTGTCGACGCGCAGCATGCTCGCAGACAGAAAGCGTTCGAACGCAACAGTGTTCGCGGACGTTTCAACTCCGCGTTGCACTCTGCCTGGCGACAGTCCACCAGTGCGAACCGCACGAGCACCAACACGCTCACTGTCACCGCCATCGTCAAGGAAGGCGTCCTCAAGCCTGGGACACACTTTGTCGCCGATCAGGCCGAAGGATGCGCAGAGTACCTTCTCGACTACTGGGGCCACACAGTTGACCAGGCGGTTCCGGGAATGGTCGTGACGCTGGTTGACACACACAGTGCCAGTGGCTGCCCAGGTGCAGGCACACACGTGCTGTCCACGGTTGACCGTCGAACGCGTCTGCAGATTCATCGCTATCGTCAAGTGCTTCAGTGGTATGTGGAAATCTTCACCACCAAGCTGGACTACCTCAAGCCACGCGGCATGGCCACATCCTTTGCACACCTGGGTGACTATGGGCAGCTTGGGCACACTGGTAGTCTTGAATACCAACTGCTCTATGGTGCTCCTCCAGGCCAGTCGTCGTCTGGCACCGAGACCGGTCGGAATGCCTTAGGTTCAGGCGGAATAAGCTTGGGCGAGTACCTCGCTGAACGCAACGAGAAGGAAGAGGTCAACCGAGCGATTAGCGGAGGTGGCAACGAGTGCGTCCAGTGCTTGCCAAACGGCAGCCTTGTGACGTCTGAAAAGTACCTCTCACAGGGAGTGGTGAGCCCAACGGACGCTGAGCTACTGGAGTCAACGTGGAGAACCATGCAGCTGAAAGAACCAATCACATCGACGGAGGCGTACGACAGACACATCCAACAGTGCACTCAGATTGGTGTGCTCGTGAAGGTCGACTCGTGGCACACGTCGCGGATGCTAATGCGTGAGATTTCTCGGCTTGGCACGCGGCACGTGTTCTTCCAAGTCGTGGGTGTCCGTTTTGGCCCTCTGACGATTGATGACATTCTTTTCTTTTCCTCGGCTGTCAAGGTTGTCATTTGTTTTCGCACACCCCTGGCGGGCTCGACGGATCTGGATCAGTACGTTGAAAGCTCAGATCTGTGGCTGCTTCAGACGGATCACTTTGCAGATATCCAACTTTTCCTCAAATGGTGCGCTGTTGAAGTGCACAAGAAACGGGTCGCTCAGGAGAAGGGCACGGAAGGCACGGAAAACGAAGACAACAGGGCCCGTCGCTACATGATCGTCGAAGGCAAAGGCGCATCCGATTCTCAGTCGTCAAACAATGGCTCAGCACCAACACGCAAGAAGAAACTTCTGACTTATAAACCGCCCTCCGAGGGCTAACGTGCGCGTCAGTGTATGTGTGTGTGTGTGTGTGTGGTTTGGACGAAGGCACGCGCTGTGCAGATCCTCAGTGCATATTTACAGTTTTGTTTTCATCTGTGAGCTTTACGAGCTGTGGGATAGCGACACCAGAGCAGTAAAACGCTACCGAAAACAATTCACCAGTCATACAAACAAAAGAATAACAGCAACGAATTTCAAGAAAGAAAAAGCAACACATCAACACCTGGTCACGTTTCCCGGGAGCGTTGGCTTCTCTCTTTTTTCTCCATCCTTCCCGTGTCCACACATCCTCCTTTCACCAAACTCCTCTCTCCCCCCTCTCTCGCTCTCTTTACATGTGTCCGTGTCTCATCGTGCATGATCCTGCTTGCGTTTCGTTTTCCACGCGAAGTGCTTTTTTTTTTTTCGCACCCGTAACACCTTTTTATTTGGCCTGCTGCCTTCCTCTGAACTCCCGTTTCTTGCTTTGGCCCTTTCCTGTGGATTTTATTATTTTTGAGCTGCTCTTGCTTTTTTTCTCCTCTTCTCCGCTTTGCGTTCAATCACCAGTAGCCACCCCGACGAACGTTGTGCGGTCTCATGGGGTCCTCTGTCTCCTCCTTGGAAGCGGCGCAGGCGTTCTCGACTTTGCTGACCGACAAGCCCGTCGACGAGAATGTCGACGCTATCCTAAGCTGCGCGTTGGGCAACGTCAACATGACACAGGCGCTTCCTATCGAGACTGTGCGTGTGATGCGCCACATTTACACACGCAACTTTGCCTTTTTACTGTACAAGTGCATCGCACAAGTGTCCAAGGTTGCCGAGGCGCGTCACACCCTCAACTCTAGCAGCGAGGCGCCGTCCGAGTACACTTCCGCCATCGCAATGACACGCTTCGAAACCTCTTTGCGTATTTTGCAGCACCTGATGCCCGTCGCACTGGAAAGCGGTGAAGCGGCGCTACCGTCGACAAGGCCAGCCGACGAACAAGCCCCATCATCAAACCCACCGTCGGGTGCACCGGCTGCTCGGCGCGGCACCACCCAGCCTTCACTGGAGGATGTGACTGCGCGCCCACGTACCCAAGCCACTGTGCACTTTCAGCGTCTCTTCTTTGTGGAAGGGAAGACATGTGACGATGCGAACCCTGACGAAGCCTTCCCTCGCTTTCCCCGACAGTTGCCGGTGCAGAGTGATGAAGGACCGACGACGTTCGCGAGTTACCTTGTCTGGGCACTTGTGGAGTGCTGTTTCATTCGCCACATCACTCTCCCTGCCAAAGCGCAGGTGCCGGAGTCGCCGCAGCTGAGTGTCACACACTCGGAGGTGCATCAGGAGTTGCTGTGGTACGCGGGCCTCGCGACCGAGGAGATACCAAACAAGTCCCTCGCATCGGGTGCGTCTTGCGTGGCCAAGCACAAGGTCGCGCCGACGATGCACACCACGCGCAAGGAGCTTCTCATGACGCTTGTGGGTGTGCTGAGCACACCACTTTACCACCCCGTTGGCTTTCGCGACGAGCTCTTCTCGGAACCGGCTCTGTCTGTCTCTGTCGTCCCGCTCCTTCCTTCACTGGCTACCTCACTGCTGAATGCTGTGTTGACATACGACCCCTACGGCACAATGCCGTACTCGAGCCACTTTGTCTCCGATGAAGAGAATGTGATTATCACAGGGGTACGGCTCCTCTGTGCGATGCTGTGCTACCCAGGGGCACCTGTCGTGAAGCCGGCGGCGACGGCGACAGTGACCGCTGCAGCGGAAAACAGAGGCAAAGCACAACAGCTGGTGACCGAATCACAGCCTGTATTTGCCGCGGAACAAACAGAAGAGGAAACACCTGAGGGGGAAAAAGAAGGAAAACCTGTGACGCACTCACGCGACTCGGAGGAGTCTCCGCAACAGGGTGGGCACCACAAAACGCAGGCAGAGCACCTGATGGCCTCTGACCCGGACGCACCACCGTCGCCGCTTCAGGAGTCCATGCAACCACCCCCGCCCTCGGCGCCGCCACTGCCGCAACACAAACCGCGGGAGACGGTTGTCCGCCGCATTCACAGCGTGCGCAAGACCGTCTTCGAAGTCACCTTCACGGAGGCAGGCCTTCTGCTCCGCAAGCTGCGTCCCATCATTGGCCTCAAAATGTACGTGCGCCAGACGATCCTTCCCGACTCGCAACGTGGAATCGCGTCGCACGACGACTTTATGATGCTGCTGTGGAAGCTGATTGATCTGTCACCCGCTGTGTCTTCCATCTTTGCGAGTGACTCACAGGTACTGACATACCTGCTTCCGCTCGTGGAATACGCCATGGACGCACGCGGCAACCCCTCGCACACGCATCGGCTGCAGCTTGTTTTATTCATTCTGCTGCGTCTCTCTGCGTTTCGCAGTTTTGCCATTCGGTGCAACCACCCTTTCACAGAGCAGATTCCCTTTCCGTTCCCCCCGCTTGCGCAGCCTGCAACATACAACGACCTGTTGGTCGCGGCGTTCTGCGTCCTGACCGACCTGAACGAGCCGGCCTTCGCGGGACTGATCCCCTCTTGCACCACCGTCGTTGCCAACCTGGCACCCTACATCGATCCGCTTGGACGGACCGCCTCTGCGCTGCTCGCGACTTCTTTCACCTCCGTTGCGCATCGCTGCCTGCGATCCAAGGAGGCGGTTTGCAGCGGCGCCGACGGGCTCGTGCTGGTTAACCTGTGCGAAAGCGCGGCCAGCGTTCTTCAGTACCACCAGACGGGGTCGCATCACCTCATCGTCGCTCTCGCTCAGCACCGAGGTTTGCTGCAAAGGCTTGTGGACACATTCCTTGTCCACAAGACGAAAAGCGTTCAAACGGCTTCACCAACCCCATTTCTCGTCGATACACTACACGCCGCCGTGACAGCAGCACACCCGCTTATTGAAAGCGCGCGAGTGAACAACGGCACCGCGGGTCGCGACAGTGCCGTCAACACGACAAGCAGCACAGCTATTGTCTCGGGTCTCAAGTACGATGAAGAGGCTGCAGTGGTGAAACTGAAGGACTTGACGCTTGTGGGGGTGCTTCCAACACCCCACCGCATCATCGTTCGCCGGTTTCATTCTTCCCGTGAGACTGACGAGTGGGCGACGGTGACGTCGTGGACCACGTACTACATCGACCTGCCACTGGGCTACGCTGGGGATAATGTCTCCATCAAACTTTTCAGTTTCGAGCAACCTGCATAAACATCAGCCCTCTTTTCAGAGAAGATGTCAGCGGATGCCTTGCTAACTGTTCGTCTTTTTTTTTTTTGAAATCTTCGGTGGCCTGCGGTGTGACGGTCAAGTACCTTTCTGTCTTCGTGACGCATGCGAGATCGAGTGACGAAGTCAATGAGGCTGAGATACAACACTTACACACTCACGCGCGGGAGCGCGTTTCTGTTGCGTGGCCCGCCGTTGTGCTTTTTTTTTTTTGGGAGCCCGAACAGCTCTTCTCCGCTTGTGACTCTCGCACAGTGTCGAAAATAGAGAAGATTGCTCACTGAACTGACGGCTCACGCACTGCGCGTGGTTGTCATGGCTACTTAGTGATCTGTCTGCGATGCACTCCGTCTTGGCTGACAACACTTGACTACGTACCACCACACACTCCCACCCACACGTTACTGCTCTTATCAACTTCTTCACCAAACCACAAGCTCACTCAGTGTCTGACCTCTACCATATCCAGCGTTTTACGGACCTCGCTTTCTCTGCTTTAAGCCCTGATGACCAACAACGCCTGCATCGCCACAAACGTTCCCGCCGGTCTGGAATGCCAGGTGTGCTTCGACTCGTACCGTGATCCAGTCCAGCTGATCCGCTGCGGCCATGTTTTTTGTCGCCATTGCGTGTCTTCCAAGGCGACGCACTGCTCTCTGTGCCGCAGCGTTATCGATGCTGTAAGCGTGCCGAGCGACAATATTATACTGGCCGCAGAGCAAGTGCCAGTTGTCTGCAGCACGTGCGGCTGGAGAGGCTCACGCAAGGCATCCGAGACGCATCGGTGCAACTCGCGCGAGACGCAGTCCGAGTACATGCGCTACGTCCCTAAGAGTGATGAAGAATGGCTGCGCTACGCGACCGCCAAGCACACCGATGCCATGCCTGAAGCGCAGCCGGCTCCCCCTCCTCAGTACGCCACGGGGATTCCGCTCAACTGATGGGTGAAGTTGCGTCAACGACATCGAAGGAACAAAACAAAACAAACAAAAAAAGAAGGAAAACAAACAAACACGTCGTGTCGGATCGTTGCGACGGCCGCACACACTTTCACACTCACTACTACTGCTTCCTCACTTTTGATGTCACCTTGCTTTTCACCCTTTTCCTTGCTAGTCCTTTTTCTTTTTCTTGCTTGTTCTCTTTTTTCTTTTCCACTTTTCTCACGCATGTCAAACTACTTCGGGCGTGTTTACACACCAATACCACAACAGCTCCACAAAAAAAAAAAAAACGCGTACAACAGCAATCGGGGTTCACGATAGTTGACAAACGCTTTTCCGTTGCGGCAACAGGCAAAGAAAAAGGAGCCGCGTGGCGCGGCAGAACGCCGACGGCACAGCCACCATCCTATTCTCAGACTCACAAAGGCACACAGCGCGGCAAATGAAGCGCGCCCACGTTGCATCATTCGGAATACGCTTCTCCCCCTTGCTTTCAACTAACGACATTCAGAAATCGTCGGAGCGTCCACTTGCGTAGCGACAAAAAAAAGTAACAACTCTTTTGGTTAAACTTGCTTCTTTCCTTTGATTTCACACCCAGCTTTCCGTCTTGCTTTTTTCTTTCTTGTGTGTTTCGTCACCGCGTGTGCTATAAAAAAAAAAGCAAAATTTTCTCCTTGCTTGACTTTTTTTCGACATTTTGCGTTCCTCCACTACCTCAACTTTGTAGTACCTGCTCGCACATTGATTGTTACTCATCACCAGCACCGCTCTGTTTTTTTCTCCTTTTTGCTTCAACCACAATGGCCGACTTGTGCATGGGTGAGGACTTTAGCGAGGAGCTCACATGTGCCGTTTGCTTGGACTCGTGGAAGCACCCCACCGAGGCCGTGCCGTGCGGTCACATCTTCTGCGAGGGGTGCATGAAAGGTATCAAAAAATGCCCTGTCTGCCGCGTTGATATCACGTCTACCAAGACACCGAACCGCACCCTGGTGAACATGTCTCTGCAGATCCCCGTGAAGTGCGCCAAGTGCGGGTGGAAAGGAACACGTGAGCAGAGCTATAGCCACAAGTGCGGCACCGCGCCACCAGCACCAGCTGCACCGTCAGCAGCAGGAGGCTTTACGGGCAATGGAAACTCTGGCCCTGACTATAGCGGCTTCACCAGCGGGGCTCCGGCTTCGTACCAACCTCCGCAGCAACCGCAGCAGATGATGCCTGCAGCAAACACCGGCTATTCGTCTCGCCCGCCTGGTCGTCGCTACGATGTCATTCAACCAACTGGCTCTCGTCCGTGGGTGAACTACGGCATTGGCCAGGACGAGTACGACCAGATCGTCTCCTTGTTTGTTTTCTTTGATGACGATGATAGTGGTGCGCTGGACCGGAACGAGGTTGGGCGACTTGCGCGGTGGCTGAACTTCGCGCGGACACCACAGGAAGTTGACCGCATCTTCCAGGACATGGACTACGACGGCGACGGCAGCCTTGCGTTGCCCGAGTTTCTGACGTGGCTCAAGTACAACAAGCCCGACCCCCAAGCGCTGTATGGTCTGACCCAGGCTCAGTACAATACCGTCATGACTCAATTCCACACTTATGACACTAACCGTGACGGTTGCCTGGAGATGAACGAATTCACACGGCTAGTGCTCAACCTAGGCGATGTCCCCGATGACCAGAAGGCGCAGCGGCTGTTCAGGATGATTGACCGCGATAGGACGGGATGTATTAACCTGCATCAGTTTCTCAGATTCCGCGCGGGCAAGGCCGACTAGGTGTCGTGTTCATCCGCACCTCCGTTCGCCACCCAATCGCCGCGGACTCTCCTTCTTTCGTTTCATATTTGACCGGCTCTTTTCCTTTCCTTTTGTTTTATGCCTTTTTTTTTTTGCCACCACCGCGTCCGTGGTTGCTTGAACGTAGGCTGAAGCGGCGGTGCCGCACACCGTTTTCTTCCAGCAGTGGTGGAAGACCATTGCATTCGTTGACGGTGACTGATAATGCACTGTTGGTCGGGCACACACATGTTTTCCTTTCCCTTTTCTCGACTGCTCACTTTGAAGCGCGAGAGGACGCGCTTGAGGAGCCCCAGCGGAAGTGCCACTGAAAAGTTGCTCCCTGAAAAAAGCATGACATTCAGATACGTGTGTGGCACCAGAGCGGTAAGCGGAGGTAGTCCTCACTGGCCGTAGTCAGCACTGCACACGAGGTGAGTGGGCAAGACTCACCGGTGTGTGAAAGAGTAGCTTCGACGACTGCGTGTCTCGAGTCAGTCACTGCTGTGCCGCCTATTACGTGTGTAAGGTGCTTGAAGAAGTAACCACGGCGCACGTCGTGTGAAGCACACTCTGAGTCTATTACTCAGTTCGTGGCCCCTTTGACTGCGCTTGCGCTCGTCATCCTCCCCTTCTCCACCCGCTGTTCCCTTTATTCTCAACGTAAACCTACTCTTGTGTTCTTTATCCCACCCTCACATCTTCGTGCGGCCACCGGAATACCGAAGAAAGAGCCATTTTAGTTCGTGTACTACTACAGAGTTCCTTGTGCCTCCTTCGCGTTCCATTCTTTTCCTTTTCTTCATTTGAGCCACTTTCCCGCATTATTTCATTACTGCTTTGTGAACGGCTGTACCGAAGATCTAAAAACACCGTTACCTCATTGGATTGCTTCCTTTTTTTTCTTCCCTTTTTGCTTCAACCACAATGGCCGACTTGTGCATGGGTGAGGACTTTAGCGAGGAGCTCACATGTGCCGTTTGCTTGGACTCGTGGAAGCACCCCACCGAGGCCGTGCCGTGCGGTCACATCTTCTGCGAGGGGTGCATGAAAGGTATCAAAAAATGCCCTGTCTGCCGCGTTGATATCACGTCTACCAAGACACCGAACCGCACCCTGGTGAACATGTCTCTGCAGATCCCCGTGAAGTGCGCCAAGTGCGGGTGGAAAGGAACACGCGAGCAGAGCTATAGCCACAAGTGCGGCACCGCGCCACCAGCACCAGCTGCACCGTCAGCAGCAGGACCAAACGCGGCGTGGCCACCGCAATCCACAGGGTACAACAACAACAACCCCAATAGCAACGCTGCACCTGCGTGGGGCAATGGCACCTCGTGGGGCGGCACTAACGGCGTTGGTGGGTTCAACAGCGGTGCTCCGGGTTCGTATTACTTACCACAGCAACCGCAGCATATGATGCCTCAGTCCAGCTCAGGCTATTCAGCTCGCCCACCGCAGCAACCGCAGCAGATGATGCCTGCAGCAAACACCGGCTATTCGTCTCGCCCGCCTGGTCGTCGCTACGATGTCATTCAACCAACTGGCTCTCGTCCGTGGGTGAACTACGGCATTGGCCAGGACGAGTACGACCAGATCGTCTCCTTGTTTGTTTTCTTTGATGACGATGATAGTGGTGCGCTGGACCGGAACGAGGTTGGGCGACTTGCGCGGTGGCTGAACTTCGCGCGGACACCACAGGAAGTTGACCGCATCTTCCAGGACATGGACTACGACGGCGACGGCAGCCTTGCGTTGCCCGAGTTTCTGACGTGGCTCAAGTACAACAAGCCCGACCCCCAAGCGCTGTATGGTCTGACCCAGGCTCAGTACAATACCGTCATGATGCAGTTCCACACTTACGACTCCAACCAGGACGGTTGTCTGGAGATGAATGAATTCACACGGTTAGTTCTGGGTCTTGGTGATGTCCGCGACGAGGCGTCCGCACATCGGCTTTTTCGAATGATCGACAAAGATCAAAGCGGGTCTGTGGACCTACATGAGTTTTTAAGCTTCCGCGCTGGCAGAGTGTGAGGGTGTCGAGTCGCTATTCGGCAATGATGGGCAGAGGCCTCTCCCGTCCTCGCAACGGCCAGCTACTCGCTGTGCGTCGGCTTCCGAGCTGTTGAGGGCCACGGAAGACAGATCTTTAGTGCGCAGACGGCAACGTGGCGTCTTTCCCTGTACCGAGCCTCCATCCCCGACCTTCTTTCCCTTTTTTTTTGTCGTTACACGCACACCTTTTGCGGCGCAACCAATGCCCCCCTCCCTCTCTCTCTCCATTCAAGCAACACTTGTTGCTTTTCTCTTCGCGTGCTCTCCTTTGTTTGATTCGCTGATTTTCTTTTCTTGCACTCGAGTCGGCTTCACTGTTTCTTCGCTTTTGCTGTCTTCTTTATTTCTTGACGTTTTAATTGTTGCGACGGCCCGCGAGGTAGAGTGTAAACAATCATTCACCGAACGCCGAATCTGGCCGAACATCTGCGGTGATCACCCTCGCCCTTTGCCGTGATCACCGCAACGCGTTTGCTTTGACTAAAAAAGAAAAAGCCACGATGTCAGCAGCTCTTTCCCTCCCCCATTGAAGATCTGGCCATCTTCCTGGCGTTTCGCCATCTGTCTGTTGACACTATGCGACTCGTCTACCGCTGGTGCTCCCGGTGACGAGTTCTCTTCCCCGCTCTACAATCACCTTGCCGTGCTCAATCTTTCCCCCTCTCATTCTCTTCTGTTTGTCTGCCCTTAGACAGTGAGTACATTCACACACACACACACACACACACACACACACACACCTTTTTTTTTTTTACGTCCCTCAACTTTTTTTTTTTCGTGTGTGTGAGTACCAGAGAAACCCCTGGGAAACACGCAGCCGTCGGCGACGTAGGTCCAGGGGCGAGCGCCTAAGGAGGCAAGACTGCCCTCTTTTTAAATTGTTCTCTGTTCCTCTCGCTGCACACGCAGCTTTCATGTCCGGAGAGCTTGGACCTGACCAGGGGCTCCCCGCGGGTGGCTCGCCGGCACTTTCGTCCTCGTCTTCGTTGGCGTGGTCTCCGCTCCAAGACTTACCTGACCCACAGGCCCACGTGCACGTTACGCCAGCCGAAACCAGCGTGCAGAGCGGCCGCAGAGCTCGGACCCGACCCATACCGGCACGCAAGGTCGTCTACTTCGTGGACAACAGCGTCACAGCCATTGCTTACGCGGAGGGTCACGTCATGCGGCCGTCGCGCGTGCGGGTGCTGCACGCACTCGTGCACTCCCTCGGCCTAGATGGTGAGATGACCATCTGCCATGCGCGGCCGGCGTCGGAGGAGGAGATGAGCGTGTACCACCGTGCGGCGTACCTGGAGTGTCTGCGGCGTGCCCCGTGCATCTGTGGCGATCCCTTCGACCGCACAGCTTTGGCGTTCCAGAAAGAGTTCGACGTTCCCTTCGCAACGCGCAAGGGTGACTGTCCACTGTTCCCTGAGGTGTGGGAGCTTGTCGCGAGCCAAGCTGGTGCGTCGCTGGCGTGCGCCGACGCACTCATCCGTGGCGAGGCCACATTGGCGCTCAACTGGGCTGGTGGCATGCACCACGCCGCTGCAGCTCACGCAAGTGGCTTCTGCTTTGTCAACGACATTGTCCTCTGCATCCAGCGACTTCTCCGACACTACCAACGAGTACTCTACGTGGACCTGGATGTGCACCACGGTGACGGCGTGGAGGGCGCCTTTTACGGCAACGCGCGCGTCATGACGGTTTCTCTGCACCAGTTCGGTGGCGGCTTTTTCCCAGGCACGGGGGATTTCAACCAGTCACCACAGAACGCTTCATTCGCGGTCAACTGCCCCCTCCCTCCACGCACCGGCGACGCGGCGTACCTCTTGTCGTTTCGCACCGTTTTGTCGAGCGTCGTGGAGTGCTTCGACCCCGAGGTGGTGGTACTGCAGTGCGGTGCTGACACCATTGCTGGCGACCTCATCGGCCGGCTCTGCGTCACCACCATCACACACACGCAGTGCGTTGCCGACGTCCTCGCGCTGGGACTTCCGACCGTGCTGCTCGGCGGCGGCGGCTATCACGTCTTCCACACCGCGAGGTGCTGGGCCACCCACACGGCCACGGCGCTCGGTCGGACTGTGGCCCAGATGCCGACCTACATCCCTCGAAATGACCCTTACTACATGGAATACCGCAAGGAATGTGCGCCGATGCGGCCGACTTTGCAAGTCCTCCTTGACCCAGACGTCGACCACCCGCTGAGCCTCGCGGAGAGTCTGGTGTACTGGCGGCAACTCTGCCAAAGCCTTCACTCGCAAATGCACACAGCGAGACTGGTTCGGCAGCGATTCACGCGTGTGCTGAGCTCTGCGCGTGAGCGGCGCTTCCTCTGGCTGCGGCAACGCGGCACCAACCGCGCCGCGCATCACCGCGCCGTTGGCAAACTAGCGCCAGCGCAGGGCTGGACAGGCGGCGAACGCGAACCTCCTAAAAAAGCACGCGTGGAGTAGCCCCCACCTCTCCCTCAAACGGCAGCAACCACCACAATCGTTGAAGAGAGACAGACACAGACCTGCGCACATGTGTGTGTGTGCTTGAGTGCCTGTGTGCCACACGACTACGATTAACGGCAAACCAAACAAGTAGAAGAATAAGGCGGCAAGCAGCCAGAAGTGTTGAAGGCGTCAGAGACAAGCGACGTCGGGAGTTTGTTCCGCGACGCGTAGCACTACTGCTGTCCCCCAACCCCCTCTATGCGCTGCGGCACGATTGATCCTGTCCGTCCGTGTGCACTCAACCTTCACTACAGTGCACCACATGTTTCCATCTCTGCCCCTGTCTCCATCTCTCTCGCAGTCAGTTCTGCAGGCTCCACCTTTTTCTTTTAGAAACTTTCTTTGCTGATTTGTGAGCACCACGCAACACGTGCCTGGCGTCTTCAGGTTCTTCACAGCTGGACTTCCCGCCTTTGCCTCTCTGTCTCTTTTTTTCTTCTCCTTCTCTTTGCTTGCCGCCTTTGCTTGCATCTCTGTCGATACACAATGGCCACCTGCGTAGGGGTGGACTTTAACGATGAGTTGACGTGTGCCCTGTGTCTAGATTCCTGGCGCAACCCAATTGAGTGCGTGCCGTGTGGCCACATCTTCTGCCGCGATTGCCTTCCGAAGTCAGCGAAGACATGCCCACTCTGTCGTGGACAGATTGTGTCTGTCAAAGCGCCCCACCGCACGCTCATTAACTTGTGCGAGCGTGTGCAGGTGGAGTGCCAGGGGTGTCACTGGACCGGCACACGCGAGCAGAGCTACGCACACGCATGCCCGGAAAAGCGAAAGAAGAGCACTGTCGCAGCGGCGTCGCCACCGCTGACGCCCACGGTCGCCCAACAACCCCTTACTTCTTCTTCAGGTACGGGTGCTACCAACATGGTATCGCAGTACAACTACATGGAACAGTATCAACTAGGTATCGACAACGATGAGTATGGGCTCATGGACATGGTTAGTGCCATGGGCGCTCAGCCCCCACCGCAGTACGGTGCGCCAGACACCACTACCTTTGCGCCGTGGAGGAAGTACGGCCTCACACAACAGGAGTATGAGGAGTACATCTCCTTATTCAATGCATTTGACGAGGACGGCACAGGCTCGCTGAACGTCTCTGAAGTGGCTAAGCTGTGTCGTGTGCTGAACTATGCCCACACACCGGCTGAAATTGCCCGACTGTTTGTTGAGATGGACACTAACAACAACGACCGCATCTCGCAAGCCGAGATGGTTGAGTGGCTTTCCCAGCATAAGCCGGACTGCGAAACCATCTACGGACTCTCCGTGAGCGACTATCGTGATGCCGCCCAGAAGTTCAGAGAGTACGACCAGGATGGCGATGGTTGGCTAAATGCGACGGACTTTGCCTCTCTCTGTCGCGTCACACGTGTCGCGTCGTCGGATGCGGAGGCGATGCGCATCTTCAAGGATCTCGACAAGCGCGGCAGCGGCCTGGTGAACCTCCACGGCTATCTGGGAGCGCTTTGCTTCCGCGAACTGTGACGCAATGCGTCGTGGTTCTCTCTGTCTCCCTGTCGCCTCCTGTCTCCTCTTAGTTGTTTATGTTTTTTTTTTTTTTGCTGCACCGCTCTCTCTCTCTCTCTCTCCCTGTCTCGCAAACATGCTATACTGCTTTTGATTCGTAGACAAAACGGAGCCGTCTCGTGTGTCACAGCTTGTCGTGCTCCGGCACCACTAAAATGTACTCAGTGGCTTCTTTTTCTTTTTTTCTCTCTGCCCGTGCGTCATGACCTCCTCCCCATTTCCTGGTTTATAATCGCTCTTCCACCCCTTGGCGCGATTTGAGGAGGCGATGTGGGGTGGGGAATCACTGAAATGGCCATGGGGCGGCCTTGTATGCGCATGCGTGGTCCTGGTCGCGTTCCTGTAACGTACGTGCTGCCCTGCCAATCTCCCCACTGAGGAGGCAGTTCGCGGTGAGAGAGCGAGGTCCCACCCGTTTGATATTCTGACGGTCATTCTCTCTCTCTCTCTACACACACACACACACTCCTCTTCTTTGCTTCCCATCCGCCTCCTTTTTTTTTTAAATCCGGGCGTGGGCACTGTCGTCACAACCGGTGCCTCATCATTTGCCCTCATCTTCACAGCACCTCCTCTCCCTTCCTGGACGAAACAGTGCGCTTGTCTTCGCGCGCCCTTCGTACTCCCACTCCCCACACATCAACAACACCTACAGCTAAGGGTGTTAACGTTCACCATGACGGACGCCTTCCGTGATTACCAAACGCGCTCGACCCTGTTGGCGGAGCGCGAGCGTGCCTTGGATGGCAAGCGAATGACGGTCCAAGAGCTCCGGCAGCAGGTAGCGTTCCTTCAGAACGACAACAACGCGCGACATGAGCAGCTCCAGATGGAGCGCCAGAAGTTTGCAGCGAAGAAGGCTGCTCAGGACGAGAAGGTCAACGCGAAGGATATGCAGATCCGCTCGCAACAGGACCGCCTCCAGATGCTGACGGAGGAGGAGGAGCGTCTCAGCGCGGCCATCACATCCTGCGAAAAGGAGATCGACGCGGCCACCGCGCAGATCGAAAAGCGCCAGGATATGGATCACACCATGCGTGAAATCAAGGGCCGCGTCACGCAGCTCAAGTACGAACTGGAGGAGAAGGATGCGAAGCTGATGAAGCTAGAGACGCGCCTGGCGCGGCAGGAGATGACCACGGACAAGCGCCATGCCTCGCTCGCCGAGCGCCAACCGGAGTTCTGGTTTCCTAGGGTCAGCGACGCGGACAAGTTCGGTGGCCTGGAAGAAACTGCAGGCGAGAGCATCCTCTTGGTAGACGAGATGACACACTAGTGAGATCCACGAGCGCGTCACTGTACAATAGATTGCCAGCTACCGCACTTTCTCTTTTTTTCTGTTTCTCTCCCTTTCCCCCTTTGTGTTGTGTGACGCACTCGCGCCTCATTCGGCATCATACAGTTTCGTGCCGTTGCGGGACCACGTCTTTTGTTTTTTCTTTTTCTTCCATCACCCTGGCCGTCTTGATTGAATGTGTCGCTGTTTTTTACCTCCTCTATTTTTCCCTTTTAGATACACTCAGATACTTGGAGGCTATGCTGGCGATCATCAAGGTTGGCGGAGTGTGTGTGGCTTCGTGCTCTCCACTTCCGGCGGCAGGGGAAACGCGTGCTTCCCCCTTCTTTTTTTCCTGTTCCTGCACACTTTAGAGAGGTGGTACCCTCGTTGTTATTGAGCCGCTTCCGCACGTTCACGCCCTCAGCTCGGCACTCTTTACTGAAAAATAAAACAACAACAACAGTCGCACCACCACGGCTGGGTAGTGTAAAGACACCAGTGCATGCCACTCGCAACGGTTTGTGGGTGTGGGACCCCACCGGCGCTCTCCTTTCCCTGCTCTGCGAGAGGAACCGCTGGGTGCGCGTCAACGCTGCAAGAGACGAGTGAGGGTGTGTGTCCAGGCGCTTACCGCGGTTTCTTCACCATTCCCCCCTCCACACACACACACACACACACACGAACACGCGTCCTCATTCGTCCTCCTTCCTCCCTCAAGTGACACGGCAGAAGTGGTAGCACACCCAACACCTTCGGGCGGCTACAACAACGCGTGGCTGTCCCTCTCCCCTCTTTGGGCCTTCACAGAAAGCACTGTCGTTGCACAACCATACACACCGACCGTCTAAGGCGTCGTGACAAGCACACATAAAGACTTGTGTACCTATACACAGATACATATACGCACACACACATAGAGAGAGAGAGAGCACCGTGTGCTGAACGTGACACAGGCATTGTGAGAAGGGTCCCGATGGCGCACATCCAAAGACTGCCCCCCGACGTCATCAATCGCATCGCTGCGGGTGAGGTCGTGCAGCGTCCGAGTGCTGCCTTGAAGGAGTTGCTCGAGAATGCTCTCGACGCCGGCAGCACCGCCATCCAGGTCACCGCACAAGATGGTGGGCTCGAAGTGCTGCAGGTCTGCGACGACGGCAGTGGCATCGCGTGGGAGGACTTACCCCTGCTGTGCGAGCGCTACGCGACTAGCAAGCTGCGCAGTTTTGATGATCTGCAAAGCATCGCTTCATTTGGCTTCCGTGGTGAAGCGCTGGCCTCGCTGTCGTACGTGGCCAAGGTCACTGTCACCACCAAGAGCCGTTCCGCCTCCACAGCAGCGGCACCGGAGGCGTCGTCCTCGGCGCCTCTCGCGGGAAACCACCCTTCTCAACTGGGAGACGTCGCCTGGAAGGCAACGTATCTTGATGGGCAGCTCACACAGCCGCCACAGCCTTGTGCCGGCAACCACGGCACGGTGATCAGAGCAGAGCGCATGTTCTACAACGCCACGGTGCGCCGTGGCGCGTTGCGTGGGTCTGAGGAGTGGAGCCGCGTGGTGGATGTGGTTTCGCGCTACGCCTTGGCGTTCCCCCACGTTGGCTTCTCCTGCACCCGCGAGGGCGGCGGCACCGGCGGGCATAACAACGGCGTGGTGTTTCTGAAAGGGTCTGATACGCTGAAGAACATTCGAGTCTCACACGGCAACGCGGTCGCCTCCCACCTCCACCCTGTTTATCACTACGACCGCAGCATGGAGGCGCAGTTCCCCGCGCAGGCATCAGAGACACCCGCTGAGGTCTCTGCCCGCGTGGCGTCGGCGGCGAAGGTCGTTCAGGCGCTTCGTGGCGCCACAGGCGAGGGCGTCTTCACCATTTCAGGATTCGCAAGCGACAGCACGCTGCTGAACCGCAAGCCGTACCTGTGCCTGTTCATCAACAACCGCCTCGTGGGCAGTCACGCTGTTCGCAAGTGCGTGGAGGCCGTGTACAACTCCGTCCTCACCGGCGGTAACAAGCCGTTTGTTGTCCTCTTCATCGCGGTGCCGTCAGAGCGGCTGGACGTCAATGTCCACCCCACAAAGAAGGAGGTGTGCCTCCTCGACGAAGACCTCATCATCTCCAAGCTGGCTGAGCTTCTTCGTGCGTGTGTGCTGCAGGCCGCCAGTGCGCGGCAGCTGGACATGTTGAAACTGCAAAACACAACCGCCGCTGCGCTCAAAGCTTTTCACCCCGTCGTTGCCACCACCGGGTCCTTGTCCTCGGCATCGGCGCAGCAGACGCTGGGCATGCTGGGTGCCAGCCAGCCCGACGCAGAGCACCGCAACAGCAGCAGCGAGGCGATTCTTACCGTGCTGCACGACCGTGCCGCGCGTGGTGTGGCACCGTCCCCATTGACATCCAACACGGCGACGCTCTCCTCGTCGCAGGCGGGCGGGGGAGCGGGAAATACCTTCGCAGGGCTCGGCCGGGGGAATGGCGGTGTGATTGTCGCACCGTGCACGGTCGTCCGCGTTGAACCACAGAAGGGCGCGCTGGACGCGTTCTTCGCGAAGCCGAAGCCCTCGTCCTCGGCCGCAACGACACTCCTCACCCTTCACAGCTCATCAGCCGCATCGGCGACCGCCGGGCGAACCGCCTCGGACGCGGTCGACGTCGACGCGCCTGGTGTGGACGAGGAGGTGGTCCGCGCCTCTTCCGGCCCCGACCCGGCACCTAGCTTGTCTACCGCCGCGCAAGAGGCGGAGAGCGGACGGTGTGATCTGCAGAGCGTGATTGATTCGATTCGGCCAGTCACGGAGACGGACACCACCATTCGCGCAGACGCCACGCCGAGTGAGGCGGCTGCCGGGCCAGCCACGCTGGATGAGCACGGTGCGCTGAAGGGTTCGGCAGTGCACCTGGACGAAGAGAGCAGTGACGACGATGACAAGAATGCATTGCTTCGCGACTTTCAGCAATTTCGTGCACGCACCGCTGACGGTGACGGTGAAGTCGGCGCGCGTGAGGTGGCCGCGGCAACGGAGTCGTCACAGGCATTCCACTCGCTCGCAGCGTATGAGGCCTCACGGGCGGCTGAGCGGTATTCGGCGTTAACAGAAAACACACCGGACAGCCTTGAAAAGACGGACTCCACACAGACAGACGGTGGTGCCTTGCCAACGTCGTCGTCGCTTGTCGGTGTGCTGCAGGTGGAGACGCACGTGCTCACCAGCGTGGCAGCCGTCGTTGAGGGTCTCCGCGCGCACTCCAGCGCAGCCGCACAGTCTTTCTTTCAACAGCTAGCACTTGTCGGCGTCGTCGATGCGAATGCGTTCATGGCACAGTCGGGTACATCACTCTACCTGTTTGACACGTTGCGACTCGTGCGCGAGGTGGTATTCCAGCGCCTCTTCTTGCGTTGGGCAGACCCCAGTTTACCGCGCATGCCTTCCCTTGTGTTGGACACCCCACAGCCCATCGAGTCGCTGCTTCTCTTTGCCTTGGCACACGATGCTGCGGCGATGGCCGACGTGCCGCCCACGCACGGCCTGCGAGAAGCGGCACTCTCCTCAGAACGCGAAGCGCACAGGCAGCGCAAACGCCCGCGGGACGACACGCCGCACGCCTTCAGCACGGCACCGTCAACGAACAACGTGCCTAGCGCGCTTTCGGCTGGTGCGACCCCCACAACGACGCGACACGACAAGGCCAAGGCGTTCCTACAGGCATCCGTCTATCGCCCCGGCGGCGCTGGCGTCACAGCTGCGCCCGACACGGGGACGCCCACGGAGGCGGCGACGTTGACCAGCCTCAACAGTCGTGAGCTCGCTGAGCGACTCTTTCTCGGCGTGGACGGCGCACGTCATGACGTGCCAACGTCCGGCGCGCGGCGGTACGTGCGGCGCCTCACGCGTCGCTTGTGCGTGTGGCGTGACATGCTACGCGAGTACTTTGGTGTCGTCCTCTCGGAGAACGGGGAGGTGGTGGCACTGCCGTTCGTGATGAACACCTCGTGGCCGCCGAATCTGCGGGCGGTGCCGCTCTTCCTGTGGCGCCTCGCCGAGGCGGTACCTTTCCCAACTTCGTCCTCCGCGTCGCCGCGCTCGACGACAACAGAGCAGTCCTCACCACCGACAATATCGCTGCCGTCACAGCAGTCGGCCTCCCCCACGCCGTTGTCTCGACCACCATCGTCCAGCTCCAACCCGACAGACAGCGCCACACAAGACGCGGCCGAGGCGGCACAGGCGGTGGAGGAGGAGATTCAGTGCTTCACGGCCATTGCCCAACACGTCGCGGACACACTCTACGGCCTCTCCTCGCTCCCTTTTGCCGAGACGAGCAACCCCACAGCCGGCGAAGCACCCGGTGCGGACACATCCACCCAGACGCACTGGATGCGCTCAGCGACGGACACATCGCCACCAAGTGCGCAGGAGGGGGTGGAGATGGCTCTCATGCCGTGCCTGAAGAACAAACGTCTGTTTTACCCACCCGCGGTTTTGCTGAGTGATGGGACGGCGCAGTCCATTGTGTCCGTTGAGTCTCTCTACAAGGTCTTCGAGCGGTGCTAGCTGTGCTGTTGTCTTACCCCGCTCTGGTTCCCGCCTGCTCTTCTCTTATTCTTTTTCTTTCTTTCTTTTATTCGTCACCACCCGCAGCAAGAATGGGCGGTACGGCACAGAAATGAGTTGTTGCCCGCATCAGCGACACACACACACACACACACACACACACACATGTGCGTACAGTCCAGATACCAACACATTTTTATTCGGATGCGGAGGAAGACGCAGCGCGTCACCTCAGGTCACCGACGGCAACGTCCGGTGAGGCAGCCACTTTGTCGGTTGCACACAGAAACACTCGCACGCACGTGCCCTTGTGCACCACGACCCTTGCTTCTTTCTCACACGCTCTCTCTCTCCCTCTCTCTCTCTCCTTTTTTCTTCTCTTCCGCTATGCTCATGGCAAGCACGCAGAGCGCACCAACCCCATTAGATTCGAGACGGAAGAGCGAGAGAGAACTACCCACTTCCTTGCCCTTCCCACCCTCCCCGACAAACTTGCTGCGCACGCGCACGCGCACCACTCCGCTTATCTCGTACACATTCGTGAAAGAAGAACGCATACACTACATTACGCTCTTACCGCCTGGTCAACTTGTGTTTCTCCCCCTCCCCTCCCCCGTGTGCGTGTGTGTGCGTGTGTGTGTGACGATCACCGTTCACATCAGATGTCTTCTCCAGCAAAGACACGACCGGTGTCCTCACACCGCGCTGAGGAAGGCTTGCCTGGCCGTACCCCACCCAAGGAACGCGGCCAACCACACACTCCTAGGCAAGCTCCCGGCAAGCTCAGACCGCGGCGTGGCAGCACCACCTCAGCTGCGGCTGCTTCCCCTGCAGACGTTGTGACGCGCGTAGCGCGCACGCAGCTCAGGCCACGTCAAGGCACCGCTGGCGGCCCGCTGTCGGCGGCGCCGTCCCGGACGGCGAGCACGAGTGCGGCGTTGCGATCAACGAGCGCAGTCGCAACGCACGCGACGCGCCACACCATGCCTGGCACAGTGGCAGGCACGGACGTCGACACGCGTCAACGCGGTGCTGCCACACCGACAGTCGCTGTCGTGCCCTACTTGCGGCCCGCTGCGACGCCGGTCGTGCATGTTCGCATCCGCCCTCTTCTGCCGTACATGGGGGAGACGATCGAGCGCCGAAAGATCTGGTTCTTGGACAGTGAGAACCTCATCGTGCGGCCACAGCCCCGTAACACGCTCACGGCGACCACCACGGCCACCACTACCGTCCCCACCAGCACACCTAGTGCGTCGCCGACAGTGCCAGCGCTCAGCCTTGCCGGGGTCACTGGCAGCGGCGCGGGTATCTCACACACATTCTCGCCCCGCCCCGCGACTGGCGGACGCTCACCGCAGACCACCCCACGCAAAGGCACCACTAGAGGTTCCACGGCAGGGACCGCTCCTGCCTCCGGCCAGGGAATAGAGGCGGTCGGTGGTGCGGCGGACAGAAGCACAGCGAGCAAAACGGACGCAGAAGCACGCGTTCCCGACAGTCACAACACCAGCCCCGCCCTTCAGCCAACCACCGCTGCAACGTTTGGCAGCGCCGGTGAGCAGCACCACCGGTTTGACCTCGTGCACAGCGAGGACACCTCTCAGGAAGAGGTGTTTGAGGAGAGCGTCGCGTACCTGGTCGACGAGGCGTTGCTGGGCCAGAACGTCGCCGTGCTTTGCTACGGGCCAACGGGCAGCGGCAAGACATACAGCATGATGGGTGACTCCCACCCACGCCACGCACGCCTCGGCGACAGAGAGGAAACGGCCGCCAACTCGCCGCGCTCTCTTGGCGCGACGACTACCACTGTCACCGCCGTGACCGCGACGGCGTCCCCAACAACGACGACCACAAGTGGAGCCAACGAATCGCCGGCAACAGATCTGCTCTCTGAAACCCGTGTGAGCAGCCTCACCGTGGGTGACGACGAGGACGAAGATGAAGATGATGAGGAGGCTGAAGACCCAATGCTGGGCCGCCACGTCTCACCGCACGGCACCCAGTCCCCGCGTTCGTCGCGCTCCCAAACGCACAGGCTGGCGACTCTGGGCAGCCCTCGACAGGGCCGCTCTGGCAAGGGCACCCCCGCGACGCGCTCAGCGGCGTCCTCACCAGCAAAAGCGGCGGCGGCCACGCTCACCGCCACCGCACAGAACAGCGGCTGGGTCACCGTCGACAGCGAACCCCATCACAAGGACGTGAAGACCAACGGCGGCGCCTCTTCCTCGCCACAAGCGGCAGCGGCGGCTACACCACCACCACACTCACCAGCTCTCCTTCGGCACATTGCGCACTCTGACATGGGCATCCTTCCGCGGCTGGTGTGCGCGCTGCTAGAGCGGCGTGGCGAGACAACGGTGCTGCGTCGCGGTGGCGGCGGTGACGGCGGCAGCGGGCCATCCACCGTGGCAGGGAGCGAGGATGTACGGGCACTGGAGAAGCGTACCCACTCCGATGGCGTCGACGCCGTCGATGACGACGTCCTCACCACCGCAGAGGGAGGCACACCACGGAAAAAGGAGTCCCACACGTCACCGAGCCAGACCCCACGCAAAGGCAAGAGGACAACAGCGACTGGGGCGGGCGCACACAGCTCGGGCGCACCCCCCACCCCTCCACCGCGCGTCACATTGACACTGGAGGACATCCGCATGTACGGCGTGGAGCTCTACCTTGACGAGGTGTTTGACCTGCTCAACCCGAAGAAGCAGCCTGTCGCGCACATGGGCGACACGGGTGGCCTGGCGGCGCTGTGCCAGAGCCTCGATCGCGCAAATGGCCGGAATAACCAGCCCACCACCACCGCGAACAGTACACGGCACTCGAGCAGCCAGCATCGCAGCGGTGGAGGGTGGGGTATCCAGACGATTAGTGACCTTCGTAAGGTGTGTCGTCTCGCGCGGCGCAACCGTGTCACCGGCAGCCACCAGCGGAACGATTCCAGTTCACGCTCCCATGCCGTGTTCATTCTCCAGCTCGGATTTGACCTCGTCGTGGGGAGTGAGACGGAGGACGACGGCAGGACCACAGCAACGGACACTTGCCGTCGTGTGCACTCGTTCGTCGCCATGGTTGATCTGGCGGGCTGCGAGCGTGTGAAGGAAACACAGGTGGCCGGCACCTCACTCAAGGAGGCACAGTACATTAACAAGTCCCTCTCCGCGCTTTCTTCCGTCGTACTGTCCCTGCACCGGCGCTCGCAGCACGTCCCGTACCGCGATTCCAAACTCACGCGCCTACTGCGACCCTGTCTGGAGGGTGGTCGTGTGCTGACACTCGTGCATGTCGCACCGTGCTCGAGCGGGGACTCGACGAATGCCCTCAAGTTTGCCCACCAGATTCGCCACACGATGGTGAAGCCGCACAACTACCTCTCCGGCACCAACCAGGATGCGCTGCAAACCATCTTCGAAAGCCTCATGGACCCGACCTTGGGCAAACTCGAGGAGGCGCTGCAGAAGACCGAGCAGGAGTACCAGCAACTCTGTGCCGAGGTGCGTGTGGCCTTGTACGCGCGCGCTGTGGAGGACACCAAGTACACCCTGGTGCGCGAGGGTCCCGGCCTGCTGGCCTTGTCGGCGGCTTCCGACACCCTTCGCGGCACTGACCGGGACAGCAGCGCGGGACGTTACAGCCGCGGAAACGTCTCACAGTACCTCGCGATGGAGTTGAGCTCGGCGAGCCACAGCGACAGCAGCGGGTCATCCACGCTCAACATCTCCGGCGAAGACGACGAGGACAATGACGACGAAGAGTTCGGGCCCCATCCCACCCACACGACGGAAAACAGCAATGCGGCGGATACGGCGTGCGGCGGGATTCCGCGGCTCTCAACGCTGGCGCAGCTACTTCAACAGTCGCTGCCCGACGCACGCGCCGACGAGGCCGACTATTTGCGAGCCTTCACGACCGAGCTTTCCTTGCCACCATCGGCCACCAAAGCAGAGACACGTACGTTTCGGCTTCAGACGCTCGCCTGCCGCGATTTGGCGCCGCGCATGGCGCGTGAGGCGGCGGCTCTGAGCGCCATGGCCCGCGAGGTTCATCAGATGAAGTGCCATGAACTCGAGACCAACAAGCGGGCCATACTCGCCAAGGCCGAAGCCCTGCACGCCGCCCTGGCGGAGGTCCAGCGACACCACGCCCGGCTGCAGCGGGAGAACATGAGCCCAATCCCGTGTGACCCATACGCAAAGGAGCTGTCAGCGCAGCTGAAGGACACCAACGAGGCCGTCGCCGCCAGCGCACGCGAGCGACAGCAGCTGACGTCGTTGCTCACAACGCTGAGACAGCGGCTAGCGCTGCAGGATGACCTGGAGACTGCGGCAGACGAGGAGGTGGCGGAGTTGCGTAGCAAGATGCGCCACGCTGGCACCGCGGCGCCGACAGTGCCAGCGGCCGCGCCTGCCTCCCCGCCACAAACCGAGCGCCGCGGCGACAGTGGGCACGTGGACCCTGTGTTTACCGGTCCGTACGCCGCGCTTCTTGACGGGGCTGAGGACGCGGAGATGAAGGAGATCCACCAACTGCAGGTGCGCACCGCGCATGACTTGGCCTCGCTGCGGCTGGAGAGGGCGTGCTTCGGGATGGGCGAGGCCGTCTGGGAAGGCCTGTGGGCCCGGGCGATGCGGCTGGAGCTTCACATGGCAATGTGGTCGGAGCGACTCTTAATGGAGCACGTCCTTCTGCAAGACGCCGCGCTGGAGGTAGTTCTCGAGGATGACACCGCACACACGCACCCGTCGCCAGTGAAGGCACCTCCCGAGGCACTGACAGGTCCTAGCGGCCACGCCACATCGGCTGTGTCGAGCGCACGCGCGCCGCTCACCAACTCACCGCGAAGCGGGGGGACGCCGCGTAAAGGCTCCTCCGCCGAGACCAACGCCAGCGGTGCGGAGACGTGGGTGCGCAAGAAGGCGCTTGTGGGGCAGTTCATGAGAGCGCGTGCGCAGGCCCGTCAGGAACGCGAAGCTGCGTTGAGGCGTGTGGAGGACAGCGAGGGCGGCGAAGTGGCGTCGTCTCCGGACCGGTCTGCGGGGCGTGCGACCACCACCACCCCCACCACTACCGCACTTCCAATAATACCCGACGAAGTGCTGCCGTCATCAGAGACGGGTCCGGTCTCGCGCCCTGGCGGTGTGCGCCGCACGAGCCGACCGCTCAATGCCCTTCCGTCCAGTGAGGCTCCAACGCCCGCCCCCCTTGCGGCGACCCCGGCGCCACTCCACGCGTTCACCGGCCCGACCTTGTCCACGACATCCACCACGACCACGGCGACCGCACCTGGAGCTGTGGGAGGCGGCGTCGCCAGCGCGGTGCCCATGCTGAACCCCCTCGAGTCCTTGGTGGCGGCGTCACGGGCGTATCAAGACGCGCAGTCGCGGCGTGCGAGCCTGCGTACCGGCGGGATCCCTGCCAGCGTGGCGACCAGCATCGACAGTGCACTGCTAACCTCGGGTAACACCAGCGTCGTCGCGGCAGCCATCGCAACGACGGCCGCAGGCGTGCCCTCACCGCAGCACGCGACACCGCAAGCGAACAGCCATTTGTCGGAGCCACCCGTTGGACCAGAGGTCGTTGCCACGACGCACCCACCGCTGCCCGCGCCGGTCAGCCTGGTCGGCACGTACGGCGATGAGTTGTCCCTGCAACACACCAGCGTGTGGCGACTGCTAGAAGAAGGCATTCCCTGTGAGGTGAGCTGCATTGGCGACAGCTTCGTTCACGTGTGGGAGAACCTTCTGTGCCCACCACCCACCTCCTCTGTACTCTCTGCGGCCGCCAGTCGCCGTCTGCACGAGCGGCAGCTAGACACAACCCCCCTCCGCCAGCCAGTGTTTGACGACCTCGGCCAAGCCTCGTCACACCCGTCGGCGCAGAAGTACGCACACAGTGACGACGACGATGATAGCGAGGCCATCGTCACGGGCAGCTACGGCGGCGGCAGCAACGAGCGGCTGGAGGCGTCTGCGGCGCGGAGGGACCCGGCCAAGGCCACACTGATGACCACCCACTGGGGTCGTCTACGGCTCGAGCGGTCTGCCAAGGACCCGCATGCCTTCTCCCTGGTGTTTGTGTACCTCAAGGACGGCGGCATGCCTCTCCCACACAATGTTGCGGAGGCCGTGGCCGCGCCTGGCACGAAGAAGAAGGACGCACGTGCGGCGCTGCTGGACGCGCTACCCGCCTCACTCGATCTGCGGCGCGGGCTGACACCGCCGTCGTCGTCTCCAGCGGCGTTGCGCCCACCGTCGGAACAGGTCTCCACCGCCTCACGCGAGCGGCGCCTGTTCGCCATCCCCCTCACAGAGGCAGAGCTGACACTGCACGTCCATGTTGTGGAAGCAGGTGCGGCGACCGCCAGCCCGCACTGGAGCAGTCGGCGAGGTTGTGTGAAGTGCCGTCCTGAGGACACCACGCAGCTCGCACTGGAACTGTGCCACGTGCCCATGACGAACAGCACCGCCGCCGGCGGTGGCGGTGGCGAAGGGGCGGCAGCGGCAATCGGCACCGCTGATGCCGCGCTTTCAGCATCCAGTCAGAGCTCACCGGCGAAGAAGGTGGGCCATCGACAGTCACCTCAGCAAGTGCTTCCCAGTCGTGGGCGGCGGGCGATCCACGTCCCAAGCACCCAGCCTCTTCCGTCAACAGGTACGGCGGGTGCGAACCCTCCGCCCGAGAGTAGCCTGACCCCGCCGTCACGGGCGTCTCGGCAGCGCTCGCTTCAGTCCGTGGTGACGGAGAGCGACACGCTGCGGAAGCGTGCGATTCGCATGCGCAGCGTTGTGCTTGCGAAGCGCCTGCAGGGGGGCTCGGAGCTGCTGCTGCCGTCGAGTTGCATTCTTGGCAATGCAACGCCAGAGGGCTCGTGCACACTGCTGCTCCGCTTCCCTGCCCCGCACTTCTCCAACTGCACCCGTCTCGAGAACGTGGAGAGCATCGTCGCTGCCCTGTGCGGATTGCTGTACCCCATAAGCACACCCTCGCCTTCCGCGACGGCTGCTCCATCACCCGCGTCCCTGCGCAGCCCACGTCCACTCGCGCGGCCCACCACACAGGGCGCCAACGGCCCGCACAGCGCACGCCGCGGCAGCCACAGCGGGCGGCTTTCCGCGCGTCCGCGGCGAGATTCAGACGCGCAGACGCCCGCACCGGTCACCGCCGCCGCCACCACCGCGGCCACCAACCCCTTCACCCTCATCCGCACCCATGGGCGTCCTGCGGTCCGGTTCACCTTCTCCCACATCCCGCGCCTTCTCCTTGACGCTCAGGTGCTGCGGAGTCATCCACACGCCCGCGCGACCGCTGGCACTGCAGGACCTCGCCGTGAGTGCGACAGGCCGAGGGATGCGGACCCAACCGACGAGGTGGTGGTGGTGACGGAGGCGTTGCTGCCGCCGTCCTCCCTGACCGGTGGCGAGGCGGCGGACTACGTCTTGTCGGCCGACAGTGCAGAGGTCGGCACGGCGAGTGCACGACAGCCACGCATCGGCGGCGGTGGTGGCGCTCTCCTCGGATCTCGCCCCCACGATGCGCTGCCCCGTCGCCGAAGCCTACCACTGTCTCTGGCGCATCCGCACCCGTCGACGTCACATGCCGGGCGCTCTCGTGCGCACAACGGTGCACCGCCGCGCACTGCTGGGCTCGCCGTGACCTTCTACTTCCCCGGCTCACTGCCTGCGCTGGCGATGAACGCAGACGACGTCGCCACCCCCACCCCCGCGTCCCCAGCCGCAACTGCGAAGGCGGCACACCGCGCGTCCACGTCGGAGGCCGCCGTCTCCGTGTCCAGCGCCGGCGGGACGTCTGCTGTCGTACCACCGCTGGTGCTTGCCGTCGCCTCTTCGCACGGCGACCTCGATACGTCGTCGCTGCCCACGCCGTGTGCTCAGGACTCGGCACGGGGCAGAAGACGGTCGACGTGGTCGGCGAACGGAGGCGGGGCCGTGGGAGGCGCGGAGGCCCACAGTGCGTCGCGGCTCTCGCGCCTGCGCACACCGCGGGCATCGGGGGTGGGCCTTGTTGGCGGAGAGGCGAGCGAGGCTGACCCCGCCGACACCACCGTCACTACCGCTGCCGCCGCCGCTGCGGCGGTACCCGTCTCGCCTGCGGCTGTGAGAGAAGTGATCGAGGTGCAGATCGCCACTGGACTGGTACAGCAGCTGCGGGCAGTGACGGTGGGTGGCGATGCGTTTGACGCTGCCCCAGACACGGCCACCGCGTCGCCCGCCAGTGGAGGCGACCGCGGCGGGCCGCCGCACGGGTCAAGGCGGCTAGCTGGCGTCCCGCGCGAAGCCTTCATCGCGCTTGGCCTGCACCAACTGCAGACACTCCGCCGCAGCGTGCGTGCCATGGTGAAGCAGCAGACGTTTGACGCAGAGGATATCAAGGGCGACTACGTCGGCGCTTTCCAGGTGACGGAGAGCGAGCCGCGCGCGTCCGGGCAGGGCACACTGGCCCCGCTCGCACAGATTCGCCAGGAGGCATTGATGACCATCGGTCTTCAGCTGCCGGGTGTGCAACCACCGGCGGGGCCTCTCACAGCAAAACAAGCTGATCCCCCCGCGCGCGGTGAGGTCACTGTGGCCCAGGCGCGTGAACTGGGCAGCCTCTCCGTGCCCTGGACGATCTGGCAGTGGGCGTATCGCTGGACGCAAGTCGCGCAGTACAACGCGACGCTCGAACAGGCGCAGCAGCACGCCGACGAGATGCAGGGTGGCGGCGCAGCGGGTGAAATCATGATTTCCACCGCCGCCACCGCCTCCGCCCCGGCAGACACACCGCCTACGACGGCAGCGGCGGGTGCACACTTCCCTGCCCCCTTGATATGGGACCTCGGTGACACCCGCACACCGCCCCGACTCGTGCCGATGCCTGGCAGCGGTGAGGCCGCTGCGGGCGCTCTGGGCGGCGTTCCCTCTGTTATTGTCTGCGGTGGCTCTCCTTTGCTCGGCGCGACGGGACGCCCGTCGTCCGGCTCAGACAGTGACGACGACTTCGCCTTCACCTTTGGCCGCGGACGATGGCTGGACGAGGCGGCGATGGACACGGTCAGCGCACCACCCAAGACAGTCTGGCTGCCAGCGCTGCGTTTTGCCGAGGTGCCCGCGTTCCTGGAGGTGTCGGCCCCATCACCGACACCACCTTCAGCGCAGCAAGGCACGACGGGAGTTTAGAGGGCAACAGTGCCTGCCGTGACACTGCCGTGGCCGTCAAGTCACTTGTCTTTCCTCCCGCCTTTCACGACTGTCCTGGCATCACGCTGTCATAACCACTCCGCGCCTTTACCTGTTTTCTTCGCTTCCACTTTGTCTTCCTCTTCTTTTTTTTTTTTTGAGGAACGTGTGCGTCGGCCCTCGATGTATGTGTGCGCGTGTGTGTGTGGTGCCCTTGTTTGCCCCTGCACGAGCGCGTCCATCACAGCGCAGACACGAATAACCCGTTAGCAATGTAAACACACGGACTGAACAGTTCAGACTTTACACTCACACACGCACACCGCCCCCGTCGCCGAGCTTCCTTTTCCATCTGTTGATTCGTATGAACTAGGAGCAGTCATCTAGCCGTCGTACCTCGTCGTCGCCTCTCACTCTCCTGCCCCACTCAGCCTCTCCGACAGACAGCGCGTATTCACAGGCCTCTGCTCTATTTCCCTCTTACCACTCCCTCACCTGTCGCCCTGTTCTCCTTCCTTTTCTTCTTCTTCTTTTTCTTGTGGCTGTGAGCTCGTACTCAAAGGAGTCCACATCCGTCGCGCAGCACACCGCGTGCGCTCCTGCTCTGCTTTTTTCTTTTGTTTTCTCTTCCTTTTTACATTAGACCTGTCACGCATGGCGGCGCGGGTTCGTCGCGTGCAGCTGGATGCCTCGAGCAGCAGCGATGAAGACAATGCAAAGGCCCGCGAAGACCGTCCCACAGCGCGGGAAGGTGGACCATCACGCGACGTACTCACGGCTTCGTCCGCAAGCAGCAGTCGTAGCAGCAGTAACGACGGCCATCCCGGTGGTGTGGCTCGCCGCACTCCGCAGCCCATGCAGCGACGCCCACCTAGCTCCACAAATAGTACGCCACTGTCAACGAGCACGTCACTGACGTCGACACCGTACGCAGCGTCGCGCACCGCAGCACGGGGACCCGCTCCAGCCACCGCACGCACCAACATAGAAAGTGGCAAGCCGCTGCCTCTGCCAGTGCGCAGGTCCTCTGTCCTCACCTCCTCGGCACCCAAGACGGTACAGCACGGCAACGTCAAGTCTGCGACGGGCTCTACCGCTTCGACCTCGTCGCACGACGACGCGCCGGCACCTACCGTGGCCGCGACGCAGCCAGGCAGCGCGGCACCGACAGTAGCAATCGGCCCCCCTCCTCCTCCCCTCGTACTGCGTCGGCTACCAAGCAGCAGCAGCAGCGGTGATGATGATGACGATGATAACCACCACCAACTACCACAGCGGCACACGCCCGCGACAGCGCCTCTATCCAAGGCCAATGACACCTCGGCACTCCCAGCTTCCACCACCACCACCGCCGCGCCGCCGCCGCCGTCGACCGGATTGACTTTTGGCTTTCGCAAGCCGGGCGATGCGGTGGCGCCGTCGGTTCCGTTCGCCTCGCGTGGAGCGGCGGAAGCCGCTGCGCCGGTGCCCCCTCCCTCTCTTGCCCCTCGCACGGCAACGGCAACCACCACGCGCACCACGGCAGCTGGCACGACGCCACCACCGCCAGAACTATCCACGCCCTCACGGGAGCGGCGTGCCGACGCGGCCCGTCGCAGTCTTCCATCGCTCTTCTCCGACGACACCCCCACACCGAAGGCGGTGCGTCAGGCGCCTGCCGTCTTGGAGTTCAGTGCGGAGCGTGCCCCTCCCACCCCTGCGGTGCCCGCCGCGTCTGGCTTGTCTCGGCTGCGCGGTATTGTGGGGGACGATAGAACGGCCACAGCGGCAGCAGCTGCACCTGTCGTGACGACACACGCGGCGACGGCGGTGAGGCGACTGCACACGCCTTCTTCCGGCAGTTCGTCCACCTTGTCGTCGCCGGTGCCACCGCCGACGAAGGAAGCAACAGCTGCCGCCGCCGCCGCTTCCGACGAGGATGAGGACGAAGTCGCAGCGGAGCAGTGGGTCGTCGGCGCGGGTGGTGTCAACCACGATGCCGAGCGTGCCCAGCGGGTGGATGCTCTCACCACCACGTCAACCACCCCTGCCACCGCTGTCGCATCACCTCGCGCGACCCTGCAGTTTAACCGCGTCGCGGTCGCCCCTCAGAGCGCGGCGTCGCCGACCACCGTGGCGGGAGCGGCCATCGCCGGGCGCGCCAACACGCAGGTGCGACAAGAACGTCGCGCTAGTGAGTCTGCACCCCGTGCGAGCGTCCACGCCTCGGCCAAGACCACCACTGCAGGGGCGGTAGGTCCTGCCGATGCGTCGCGCATCGCCCTCGACGGCACGCGCCTCAAGCGGCAGCGGAGGAGCATGACCTCGCGACTCTGCGCCATCGACCCGACACGAATCGAGCTGGCACAGAGCACATCCGCCGCAGAGGCCGCCGCACTGCCACTGCCGACCACCGTACCATCGTCCACAGCCGCGACCTTCACAAGCGCGGACGGCTTAGAGGTTGGCCGCACCAGCACCGCCTCCACACCACTGCCGGAGGTGGCGACTGCGGACGCATCACCACCCGCCGCCGCTGCCGACGAGGCGAGCACAGACGATACCGAGGCGGTAAATGCCAAGGCCGCGTTGAAGGCCCACCGACTGGCCGCTGTTAAGACGACGTCGATGAAGGTGCGAAGGCTGCTCGAACCGCGCTTGGCCATTGCGAGCGACGAGGCTGCGCCACCAGCAGCCGCTCCATGCCCCACGCCCAGCGTCGGCGTGGCGTCCCTTAGCGACTGGCTTCTTCACCGGTGCACGCTGTTCGCGCCGCACACCGCCTCCACACCTGCGCGTTTCGGCCTCGGCACAGGTGTGGACACCGCCGTCTTCACACAAACACCGTTGGGTGTCGCGGCACGGTCAGAAAAACAAGTCAGAACGGAGGCCGTGGCGCACCGCGCGATTCAGCGCCGTGGCATGTACCCGGTGGCCACGGCACCCATGGCAGCCGACTCGTCCGATCCACGCAATGCGCTGCCGACGTGGACGTCGGAGTGGGTGAATCGCGTTATGAGCTCGGCGCTTGACTCCACACCGAGGGTGACCGCACCGGCTTATCATCGACGTGCTGGTGACACCGTCACCGGCTGTCTCGCTGACGTTCATAACGTCAACGATGCCGCCGACCGACGCACACGCGCCTCCACCGGAGCCGCACGCCAAGGCGCGGACACCGCATTGCTCTTTACCAGCGCTGACGGGGAGACTGCACCGCCACACGCCGCCTCGCGCCGCCTCAGCACGACGACGGCAGTGCCAGGGACGGCGGCGTCCATGCGACGTGGCTCCGCCGTGGCACCCGCGGTGGTCGCTGCGAGTCCGCTAGCCTCTTCGCGTGGCCGCGCCTCTGCCGATCCTGCGGTGCGTGGTGCTGGCCTGTTCCGTGCCGCTCCCGCGTGGCGGGCTTCGGAGGCGGGGCTGGCGTCGTCCTCAAACACAACGACAGCCAGCCGCGGAGGGGAGTACGGGTCGGCGTGGGCGACGTCACCGATCCAACAATCGACGCCACCGCGTGAAGGGCGGCCGCGTCGCACGCTTGTTACGATGGCCTGCCCAGAAACCCGTGATGGCACCGCGGTAGGCGAAGCACCTGTGCCTCAGCGCGCAGTACCGCCTCCTCCGCCACCGCCGATGTCGGCGGATTGACTCGTCTTGCCAACCTTGAGCGCGCGTGTGTGAGAGAGAGAGTCAAGACAACGGCCACCACAACAAGAACAACAACTCAACCATACTCAACACTGAAGAGAATCGCTTCATTCACCTGCGCCGCAATGAGCTCTTTTGCACGTTCACCGACGTCTGCGAGTGGGTCCGACGAGTAGGACTGTGAAACAACTTTCGTCTATCGCGACGGACGTCTTCACCGCTGTGTTCCCTCGCTGCCCAACAGCCACGTGTGTTCTCACACGCCCACCCCATACATTCACTGACAATTTGTTGTGCTCTTGTGCGTGCTGTCTTGCACATCCTCCTCCCTCCCCCTCCCTCTTCCTTTTTGCCGTTGTGCTGTCCACTCACTTGTTCCCTCGGACCGCTTGTGTCGCAAGAAACCATCACTAGTTTCTCTGAACACGACAAGGGGCAAGAAGAAGAAAATAAAGAACAACAACAAAGAACAAGCGAGGCCCTCTTTCAACAAAAGGACTCAACGCGTGACTGCACCGGACTGTGATGAAGAGCATGTCAGTCCGTCGACGCGCGGGGGCGGCAACGGGCGACAAGCCTTCCCCCACCCCCCACCCCCGCCCGACGCTAACACAGAAATCACCGAGGCGCCCACGCCGCACCTCGTGCATGCGGCGCGTGGCATGCGTGGTCGTCGCCGTGCTTCTTGTGTCCGCACTGATGGCCGTGCCGGTGCTTCTCTCCATCTTTCGCGGCACGAAGCCGCCAGAGGAGATGTGGATGGACTGGAAGGCATTCGCGTCGTGGCGCCTCTCACAGCTAGTGGGCAAGGAGTTGCCGTGCACGTACGCCGGTGTTCGCTTTTTCCAATGGGGCGAGGCCGTGGCGTCGCCGGCGAGCGACTGCGGCTGCTGGCTGCGCCGCTGTGTGCCGTCTGCGGCGGGTGCGGTGACCACCTCGTGGCCCACCTCCGCTACGTCCGAAGCGGTCGACGTGCTGACTGGACCCCAGAGTCAGGACGCCCCACCGCTCACGGTGCAGGCCATACGCGACTTGTGCCGCACGGTGCCCGCGTACGCGCCAAAGACAGACCTCGCTGCGGCGGTGCGTGCGGCGTGGCTGCCCACCACCCCGCGTGCGTCTTCACAAGAGGATGTGGACACCCCTGCTGCGCACAGCGCGTGGCTAGAGAACCCCCTCTTCCACCGCATCACCTACCCCAACGGCGGTGCCGCAACGGACGGCGCGCAGATCTTCGCGACCGTGCCGACGTGCGTGCAGTCCGGTCGCGTGTACTTTGACGTGCCGGCGCCTGCCAAGACACCCATCCCTGAGAGCGCTGTTGACACGCCTGGCGACGACAACGCGCCGGCACACGCGCATCAGCTATGGAATGCCTTCTTGAAGGGCGAGATCGACCTGGACGACTCACCGCTGCTGAAACAGTTTGAGTGCCGTGCAGGGGAGCACATTGAAGCCCCGCACGTGCTGTCTGACCTGGTCTTGCAACGTGCTGCCAAGTATCACCCCGTCACCGCCGTGCGCGCGCTCGGACTGCTGGTCGACGCCAAGCACGCGACATCAGACTTACTGCACCTCGTTGAAGACGTGCTGGTTCCCTTTCAGCACCTCCTCGCAGCATTGGCGGGCGCCGAGCGCGCACATGGCGTGGAAGGCACGTCACCGCCGTGGGTACCCTTCGAGGGCTGGCAGCCTGAGATGACGCAGTCGTGGCTGCACAGCGCGCGTCAGGTGCTCCTCGTCGAAGACCAGCCCGACACCGAGGATATCTCGTTCCCCAGTGAGGCCAGCTCGCGTGTGGCACGCGCGCTTGCTCACAGCTTCTCTACCAACCACCGCGACGCCGCGCTGTTCGACACAGCGCCGGTGAGCCGCGTGCGATACGGTGAAAAGTCGCGCGAGCCGATGTACTGTTTTTGCCAATCACTCGTCGTGCCCTCCACGGAGCCGCTTGCTCGCGCGGAGATGAGTGAATCCGCCATTCGTGACCTGCGCCATCGGCTCAACGACTTCTTCGGCGCTCTGCCTCTATCCGCGCAGGTGCACGACAACGTCGTCATCACGGACGAGGCGCGTCGTGCCGCTGACCCGGAACGCGGATCGCGCTTCTGGCCACTTCTTCCCGCACCGACGTCGGCTGGTGGTGACGGCAGCGGCGGGGCGCGGCGTGCCCCACGCCTACTATACCTCGCGCGCGACGATCGCCGCGTGAGTGACGAGGCGCGGCTTCTGCAGCTCCTCGCGCAGGTGGGCTTCGCGGTGGAGGTGGTGCGCGTGGATCGCAACGACGTCCCCACCACACCCATGACCGCCGCTGACTGGTTCCACGCGGCACGCTACGCGGACGTCGTCATGGGCATGCACGGTCCCGGTCTCACGCACGCCATGTGGATGGACAACACGCACAAGAAGGCGTGTCGCACGCTTGTGGAGCTGCTTCCGTTCGCGGATGCGGAGATGGTCAGTGGAGTGTACAGCGATGCCATGGCGGCGGCGGGTGTTCGCTATCGTTCTGTCGCGCCAGTGGACGTGCGCATCGGTGAAGACGGCCTGCTCTCCTCCAAGAAGTTCACACGGCTTTTGCAGGCGCGCCGGGGTGCGTCTCGCAGCGACGTGTCCGCCGCCGCCGAGTGGCGCAAGGTTGAGCGGCTGCGACGGACACACGCTGCGGGAGATGCCTCCGCGCACACTGAGTTTGACCTCTCGACCGCAGACAGCCGAAAGCGTGAGCAGGTCGAGCAGGCACGACGGGCACTGACGTCCAACCCCTTCGGACCGTTCGGTCTTCCCAGCTTCTACGACCAGACAGCGGTGTACAACTCGTCGACGTTGGCGCACGTGGTGCGCGAGGTACATGAGCATCTCACAACGTGCCTCTCCTCGTGAGGGGCTCCCCCATCCCGTACATGTGCACAGAGAAACCTGGCAGAGACCAACCCAGAAGGTGAGAAGACAAAGGGGAGGGACATCGGCCACACTTTTATTTCCACCACCATGCGCTATTCGCTCAGTCATTGTGCGACACACACACACACACACATACACACACACACGTCCATACACATTGCCACAGCTAGTTGCCTGCCACAACCACGACGGCGCGTCACACAGACACGCGCATAATACACTCAGGCAGTTGCTCTACTGTGCCTCCGCCGTCTTTGTTTTTCTGCTTTCTCTGCGTGCGCAGACCCGTGGTCCACCGTTTCCCCCCCTCACCACTCTTTCCCTCTTCTTTCTCATCTCTTTTCGTTTTCTCGCGCACTCCACATCTGCCCCTCTTTTCTTCTCCCCCTTCCGTTAGTGGCTCGTTTGCTTCACCTTGTTGAGGCGCGCTCGGCACGCACTCTCTTCTCTGACTCCTTTTCACCCTTCTTCCCCCTTTCCCCTCCTTGTGCGCGCCGTGCTGAGGGGTAGCAGCAATGTCGTTTCCGCCCCGCGTGCCGTCGGCCCTCCTCGTCCGCCGCATGACGAGCCACACCACACTCTCCAGCTCCTCCTCACTGGCTCTGCCATTGGGCACTGTTTACACGGCACGGAGGCATCATTCGTCGGGCAGCGGCAGTGGCGGCGGCTCCTTCTTCGACACGCTCAAGAAGAAATGGGCGGAGTACGAGCTGCACCGCGATCGCATGCTCGATCAAGAGGCACGTGAGGACGCCGCCGAGACGCGCCGCCAACGGTTCCAACCCCTCAGTGACGAGGAGGGTGTTGGCGTCGACCAGAGCGCGTCACCCGCAGAGGCGGCGCTGAACGAGGCGAAGCCCATCTGGGAGAACCCCGGCGCCACGCCCCGCAGTGTGCTCTTCGTGCCCGGAGACAAGTCGCGTGCCCTACAGAAGATCTACACCCTCACCGCTGACTGCTACATCCTCGACCTCGAGGATAGCGTGGGCCCCGGTGCGAAGCGCAGCGCCCGCGAGAATGTCCGGCTTTTTGTGGATGAGGTGGCCACGCGTGTGAGCGGGGGCGAGTGCCCGCCTATCCGCCTCGTTGTGCGCATCAACTCCCCTGAACGAGATGCTGTCAACGCCATGCTTGACCTCGAGTTAGTCGGCTTGCTTGGCACACGCATCGAAGGCGTCGCCATTCCCAAGGTGAGCCTCGCAACGTACAGCACCATCAAGGAGTACGTTCACCCGAATCATCAACTCTGGGCATTCTTCGAAACGCCCCAGGCCATCCTCGACGCACCGCAGATCTGCGCGCAGTCCTACTACCAGTACGCGGTGATGGCCTGCAACGACCTCGCGGCGGAGCTGCGCCTTCCCGGCACCGGTCCGCGTAGCCGCCGCTTACCGAAGGATGGGCAGAGCAGCGATGACGATCACACCATCTCGAGAACAGATGCTGCAATGGAGGCAGTGAGCCTGGTGCCGCTGTGGCACTCAACGATGCAGGTACTTCTGAGCGCGCGTAGCCAGCACATGCAGGTCATTGGTGGTGTCTTCAACGACCCATCAGATCGTGCGGGCTTCGCGCGCCACTTAGCGTACGACCGAGCGCTGGGGTTGGACGGCAAAACACTTATTCACCCCGCGCAGATCGACGCGACGAATGCCGCGTGGACACCGTCCGAGGACGAAGTGCAGTGGGGGTACCGCGTCAAGGAAGCCTTGGCGAAGGCACAAGGAGGAGTCGCCACGGTGAATGGGGTGATGGTGGAGCAGCTCCACGTTCGCCAAGCATCCCGGCTCATTGCGCGGTACCACAGTGCACAGTTGCCGCGAAGGTCTCCTGCAGAAATGGAAGAGACGACCATTGGCCGCGTCTTCGACGAGGACGGGGAAGCCGTCAGTGCCGCTGATCCAGTAGGACAAGAGAGGGGCACGACCACGCAGCGCCGTCGACGACGTGGTGCCGCGCCGTCGCGCCACCAACCAGCACAAAGCTCGTAATGTGCACCGACACCAGGCAAGCACACACACACACACACACACACATCTAAGTAGCACAAAAGCACCCGACAGTTTCTTCTCCCCTGGCAACTGTTTATCGGCGCCGCTCTCGTTGGACTGGACGGCGCCACACACCACTCATTCTTGTCGACCGAGGCGTACAACACCACCCCTTTCACCTCCATGACACTTTCCCAGACGGCGTTGCTCGCTGCTCGCTGACGCGTCTTGTCTACCCCTCTTCCACTGTTCTGTTTCCCACGCTTGCCGACTCGTCCCCCACTCCCCCTCCACACACGCAAGTTCGTACACACGCGCACACACAGAGAGAGATAGACCAGCTACCATGGATGCGTGTCAGCATTGCGGTGCCGCCTTCACAAAAGCAACGGCCAAGTTCTGCGGTAAGTGTGGTGCACGCAAGTCGGCTCTGGCTACGTCGACGACCGTGGCCGCGGGGCCTGTGCCTCTCACGAATTCCTTCAGCCACACCGCACCGACAGTGCCGACGACCACACATCTAGCAGACCGCCGCCGCGAGGAAAATCCGAATCACACCTTACGCCCCTCGTCGGGTCTGCGGCGCGGCTCCTCGGGACCACCACCGCCCCCAGCGGCACTATCAGCCGCCACCGCCACAACTCCAGACAGGGCACCACACGGCGGCGGTGGCGGCCGGCTTTCACTGAGTGGCCACGTAGGCCTTGAGCGCACCGAGGCTGGCGGTGCCCAGCGACGGCAGACACTGCTGTCAGAGATGCTCGCCGCCGCCGCCACCACACCGATGGCGACCGCTCCACCTGCGCATGTGCCGTCGACCGTGGAGTTCAAGGACCCGTTGGACGCTTACACCCGTGCGCACGGCGGGGCGGAGCTGCCGTCGGCACCACCTCCTCGCCGCTCTTCCACCAGCGACCACACACGCACGGACAAAACCACGCCCGTCACACCGACAGAGGGCAAAGGAAAACCGTCGTCTGCCGCTGACACGGTGCCACCGCCGCCGACCCCGGGGCCGAGCAAGAAGGCTGATGGTGACGATGATGTAGAGGTCTTTGATGTCGAAGACGCAGAGGCGGATCAGACGGGCCTTTTCATGCCCATGCCCCCCACCTCCGCCGCTCTTCTCCACCGAGAGCACAATGGCGACGACGGCGCGCACGCTGCCGTCTCCGACGAGCGTCTCTCTGACGCTGTTCTGACGCCAGACCCCGTGCAGGAGGCGCAGTACACCGCCTGGTCTACCCTTGGCCCGGATGGCATCACGCCCGAGATGCTGCAGACGAGTAATATCGCTGAGCTCAGGGGCTGGCAGAAGGGTGCCCTCATCGGCAGGGGCACCTACGGCTCCGTGTACCTTGGCCTTCTCCGCGATGGCAGCTTCCAGGCTGTGAAGTGCGTCGAGCTCGGCGCGCGTGCGCAGGCGGCAGGGACGTTTGATGTGAAGGAGCTGGTCTCGCTCTCGCGCGAGATCAACATGATGCAGCGACTACACCACAAGAACCTGTGCAAGTTTCGCGGCGTCTTCTACAACCCACAAGAAACGAGTATTTGCATGTTCATGGAGTACATTGGTGGGGGCTCCGTCTCGACGCTGGCGAAGCGATTCAGGCCACTTCCGTCGCAGGTCGTGCGCAGCTGGACGAAGCAGCTGCTCTCTGGCTTGCTCTACCTGCACTCGCAGAACATTATTCACCGCGACATCAAGGGCGATAACGTGCTTGTGGACACCTCGGCCAGCCCGACAAGCGAATCACAAATCAAGTTGGTCGACTTTGGCGCGGCACGTCGGTTGACCGACGCCGTCGCACAGAGTCGCACCGTCATTGGCACGCCTTACTGGATGGCGCCAGAGGTGGTTGACCTGAGCGGCGAAGGCGCGGGCTACAGCTACAAGGCTGATGTATGGTCCACGGGCTGCACAGTGGCGGAGATGCTCACAGGCAAGCCGCCGTGGCCGACACGCACGAATGCACCAGCCGCTATCATGATGATTGCCAGCGCGGAGGGGATGCCGACGGAGATCCCAAAGGCCGAGGCTACACCGGGCTGCTACGACTTTATGCTGGCGTGCTTCGAGCGTGACCCAGCGAAGCGGCCGACCGTGGAGGACCTTCTCGAACACCCCTGGATCAAGGGCGACATGGAATAGTAGCACAACGATGCGGAGTGGCTGACGCCACCCACCTCTCGCTCATTTTTTTTTCCTGTGCATTAGCTCCTCTTGTTTGGCTGTTCTGATTGCCTCGGCACTCCACGTTCTTTGGTACGTGTGTGCGGCGAGAGACCGCACGTCCCTTCCCCTTCTCTCGAGACCGGTTAGTGCAGCGCAACACGCACGCACGTGGATGTAAAGATGGAACGAGAGTGGTTGTCCGCCTCGGGCAGCAATGCCCAATCTGTTTTTTTTTCCTTTGTTGTTATGGTATCCTCCTTTCCTTTCCTCTCTTTTCACTGCGCACACAAGCCGATGCGTGGACTGCTCCACATACTTCGCGCCGTGCTCGCGAACTTTGCCGTTGTCAAGGAGTACTGCACACACACACACATATATATATATGTGACGTATCCACACCCAGGTTTGCCATGGTACGTGCTCCATCATCAGCCACACACACACACACACACACACACACACACTTTCCCACCCAGGTGTGTGTGCCCCTCCCTCTTTACAAAAAGAAGGAGGGTAGGACGCATGCCCGCCAACTCTACCCGCTTTTCTACCTTCGCCACCTCCGCCTTCACGCCTCTTTCCGCTGCCTTTCGTTTTCTTCTTCTTTCAATGATTGTTACACACACCCTCCTCTCTCCGTGTGTGTCATGTCAGTCGCTGCGTGGACATATAGTTTTTCATTGTGCTGCCCTCTCTGTTTTTTTTTTTGTTACACACAACCGAGCACATATCGTCGCATTCGCTCGTTGTGTGCGCTCCTTTTCCTTTCTGCCTCCTTCTTTTTTTTCTCTTGACCAGGTGCCACTGTGCGCGTGTCTTTGTGCGTGGCAGCTTGTTCAGGTATCACATACAATTCGCCCTGAGCACTGTGTGCGTGCGTGTGCGTGTAGGGGCCAAGCCACAAGGAGGCCGAATCACCGAGGCACCAGTGCCCCCCTTTTTCTCCACCTCTTTTTGTCTTGTCTCGCTTGACAACTCGTCGGCCTCCTCCGGTTGCCGCGCTTTCACGAAGTGTGATTGATTTTTTTGTTCTCTCTTTTCTCCTCTCTCTCTCTCTCTCTCTCTACCTCGGTCTGTGACGCTCATATTTTCTTTTTGCCGTTGGCGCGTTTAAAACAAACAAATAGCAGCACCACCGCAGTACAGCTCATGTCCACACATCAGGGAGCACCAGCGGCCGGCGCACGCAACACACAATCCTCCAGCAGCGAGGAGGAGACGTCGTCGATGCAATCACCTACTACGCGCCTTCCACCCGCACTCCGCAGGAGGAAGCACGTGAAGGCCGCACCGACGCCGACGACGGCCACCGGCGAAGGCGCGCTGCCTGCACCCACCTCGAGTTTGTCGCAAGATCGCGTGGGCAGCAGCAGCTCACTGAGTCCCTCGGCCTCACCACGCGGCCAGCACGCCTCCGCCTCGTCGGTCACGAGTCCATCCAGCCCACGCACGGCGGGTCAGTTCCCCTCACCTGTGACTCTGCTCCCGCCGTCGGCGTCATCCTCTACACTGACCGGCGCCGGAAGCCCTAGCTCTTCCCGCGGTGCTGTGAGCTCGACCAGAGCCAAGATCGAGCAGCGACGCGACGCGGCGAGCCGAGGCGCGTTGTCAGCTCGCTCTGCCGCCGCGCCCGCGAAGGAGAAGCCCAGCGACGAGGCTGACCGCGCAGCAGGAACACCTACCAGCGGGACCACGACGCGCCAGAGCCGCCGCAAACGCGCTGCGACACCGTCCTCGTACGCCGCCAAGGCTGTCCCCGTGGCGGCACCAGACGCTCGTCTCACGGCATCGTTACTCACAAGTCAGCACGGCGACACGGCGGGGTTGACGGCCGGGGATGGCGATGCCGGCTCTGTCGGCGGCAGTAGCAGCAATGCTGTCATGCGCGGCTCGTCGTCGGAAGACGATGGCGGCGGCGCCTCACAGAAGAAGCGCGGGACGACGACGGCGGTGGTGATTGGTGGCCGCCGCCCGGGTAGCCGGCCTCACCCCTCGCGCGGCGGTTCCAGCGCGTCAAAGGGCAAGCAGAGCCGCGCCGGCGCCGGTGACGAAGCCAGCGAGGACGGCAGCCGATCGACTGGCAGGTCGACGGGCTCGTCTGAGGAGGAGGCGGAGGCTAGCACCGGCGCGATGGCGATCGTCATGGCGTTCGTGAAGACGGTCCTTCACTCCTTCCTCGCACAGTCGCTCTTCTCACGCGCGCTGACCGTGTCATTTCACGCTATGCACCTGCTTATTATCTTGACCTTGTTGTTCAGCCCCATGCTGCTGCGCTCGACTGTCTTCTCCTCGCAGACTCTGGCGCGCACGCTGCTGCAGGCCCAGGGCGACATCGCCCCTGGATCGGCACACAAGAGTGGTGGTAGCGAGGCGCCACTGCCCGTGGCGATGGCCGTGGAGAATATTTGGGCCATCCACGACGCCGTCTTCTTCCTCGAACCCGGCCACACCGTCGTGGCGGCCGACATCGAAGACAGCTTCCAAACCCTTACGGGTGGACATCGGCGGAAAAAGAAGAACAACGACAAGAAGGACGACCACAAGGGTGGCACCGGCGATGGCGACGATGCAGATAAAAAAGACGCCAATGACGACGACGACGACGGCAAGGATAATGGCGGCGTTGGCTACCTCACGTCATCCAAAGTGGACGGCGAAGACGGCAGCGGCGGTGAGGACGCGGCCAAGACGAATCGAGCGTCCCGTGCGCTGGCGATGCGCGCGCTGGCTTCCGCGCCGTCCGCCCTTACCACGGGCGACTACCGACTCGGCTCCCGAAAAAAATCAACGAAAGGGAAGAACAGCTTGAGCAAGGTGGCTTCCGCGTGGGAGGCGTCTCCGCTGTACTCGTCCCCACTCGCGTTGTCTCTCTACTACTACTTTTACTGCATCGCCGCCGCGGTGATGCTGATGACCATCACGGAAGGACGCCTCACAGGGCACCTGGCGATTGCCCGCATTGTCGTTGTCACGTCGGAGCTGTTCTGGTACCTTCACCACGGTTTTCATTCCTTTGTTGTGTACGTGTGGTTGGTGGGGCTTTCGCACTGGCCTGAGTGGCTGAGCGGCGGCAAGGTGAGCAAGGCGGACGAGGTGTTCCTGCGCAGGGGCACACCCTACGCCGCTATTGAGCGTGGTGGCGAGGTGCAGTTTCACTGGTATTACTTGGTGGGCGATGCGGCCAAGGACGGCATGAACGGCGCCCCAGTTGTTCAGGGGGAGATGAACATGGAGATGTACCTCTACGCCCATGCCAGCACCATCGCCGCCGCGGCGAAGGTCACCACGACGCTGCTGCTCGCCACGTTCCTCGGCTGCTGGCTGCGAGATGCGACTCGTGTGCTGTTCTGGCTCACGGGCGTGCAATCCATCTGGGAGCCTGAGGGTCTGGCGCGGTGCCCGCTCTGCGGCGAGCTGATGGAGCCCGCAGAGGCTGTCGACCACCACCGACGGCGCCGCCAGAGTCGCTTCGCGTGGCTCTTTCCCTTCGCCAACCGTGCACCGTCTCCTGGTAAAGCGACGAAGCGAGGCCGCGCCAGCGCCGAGGGGGAAGAGAAGCAGCGGCGCGATGCGCGTCAGCGCAGCGAGGATGAGGGTGGTGAAGGTGCGATGGCGGCTTCTGATGCGGGAGACGCTGCGACAGCCGTGGAAACGACGCGCAGTGTGCGGACCAACGCCAACGAAGGACGCGACACGGCGGCGGCGACGACGACGCCGAGTCTTTGCGCGCGTGTGTGGTGGTGGTCGCTGGGCCCGGTGTCGTACACGTGGAGTGCCGTGGGCAGCGTGTTGCGGAGCCGCGCGACGAAGGCCTCCGCGCTCACGGCCGAGGCAAGCCGCAGTGGCTTCTACCTTCAGGCCGGCAAACCACTCGCGCTCGGCCCGCGCCGTCGCAACCGCCGACGCACCCGTGCCGGCGCTGATCACGACAGCCTCACGACCTCATCCAGCAGCAGCAGCAGTAGTGAAGAGGAGACCGAGGAGGAAGAGGAAAGCAGCGAAGGCGACGATCTCAGCGTCTCCACCGACACGACTGAGGAGGACGAGAAGGAGGGCGGCATTGTGCGCGTGATCCCCCAAAGCGGTGCGGCGGCGGCGGCGGCGACCACCACCGCCACGACCCCTGGTGCCGGCAGCACCGTCGGCACGACGAGCTCTCACCACAAACGCGGCTCTGACGCCGTCCTCCACCGTCGGCCCTCATCCACGTCCGTCGATAGCGGTGACGGGGAGGACCGCGCCGGTCGTGCTCGTCGAGCGTCATCGACGGCGTCGTCCTTGGTCACGCAGCCGCAGCGTCACCTCGCCGTGCGTCGTTACCGCCGCGAGCAGCGCGCGAGGGACGAGCGGGCGTACTTGCGCCACGTCACCCGTCATGTTCACCACCGGTGCCCCATGCTTCACCTTGACGCCGTCTCCAGCTCCGAGGCGAGCGAGTCCAGTGACGAGGAGGAGGAGACCGAGGAAGAGGAGAGCAGCGATGAGGAGGACGTGACGGAGACGGACGAGGAGGCGTCGTCATCGGAGGCGGAGGTTAACGCCAGGATGGTGGCTCGTGATGCACCGACCGCTGTAGCCCTTGGGGCGGCGAACCCGTCGACCCGCCGTGCCGTCTCTGCGCAAGGTCCTCCGCCGCCGTCTGGTGTGGCGGTGTGGCTCGCCTCGACACCCGCACCGGCGGCCGTCGGCATGCGCGACCACAGCACCACGCGGACGCGCCGTGCGCCGAAGGTGTTGCAGCCGCGTCTGCAGATCCCAGACGCACAGCCCTCGCCAGCCACCCTCTCGCGCGTCCACTCGGGCAGCACTTCACTCGCTAACTCGGTCAACCTTGGCACTGGCACGGCGCCGTCCTTCGGCTCACCTCCTCGTCGGGGACGGGCGCCCGTCCACGACACGTTCGCCGCTGGCGGTGGTGGGTCACGCACCGCGTCGGGTGCGGCGGGCGGCGCCCAGCACATTGTTGCACGTGGTCGCTACGATCCCTTCGACGACGAGGACGACGAGCTGCGGCCAGGCAATGCCTTCCCGTGCTATGAGCGGGCCCATTTTGCTTCTCAGGTGACACTGAGCTGGCTGAACTCGTTCGTTGCGTTTGCGATGCTGGAGCCGACGCTGCTGCGCAATGAACGCTTTCTTCCGGCGCTACCGAAGCAGGAGATGGCACTGGATAACGTGCTCGTTCCCGCGTGGCTTCTGTGGACGCACCGCCGCGTCTGGTACAGGTCCCTCATTTCGCCGCCGGAAGGCGTGCTGATCCCTACCGAGCAGGTGCTGGATCGCGCGGAAGAGTTCTACTGGCCGACACCGCTCAACGCCGGTGTCACAGCAGCGGGTGTACGCAACGGTACCGTCGGCGTGCCGGATGGTAGTGCCGAGGTGGAGCCGTCGGAGGAGAGCTCGGAAACGCAGACGGTGGTGCTTCTGGGGCAGCAGTCGAGCCGCAAGGCGATCAACAACGCCAACCTCCGCGCACAGCGGCCTCGCCGCGGTCGTGCGGAACGTTTTTTCATGACAATCAGCACCCCATTCCGCTACGTGCTCCGCAAGCTCTTCATGTGGTTTTACATTAGCCGGTCGCAGCTCATCCAGCGCACACAGCAGCACCTGATCCGTGCGCTGCTCAAGGACAGGCTGACGCAGACCTTGGTGGACCAGGGCTCGGCGGCCAATGTCGAAGAAGGAATGTGGCTGCTGGCGGAGATGGTCTCCACGGAGTCACGGAGCAGCGACGCGGAGACGACCGGCTCTTTGCTGCCTTCACACACGCGCCATCAACTCGCACTCGGGGATGTGGGACTGTTTCGCCTCTTCCTCGAGCACCGTGCCGGGCGGCGCTTCTTGTACAAGGCCGGCCCGCTGCTGCTGCTCAGCGATGTTCTCGCGGTGTCCGCGGTGCCGGCGCTGGGGTATCTCATCCACGCGCTCTCCCCGCACGCCGTGGAGCCTTCGACGCGGACGTCCAGCGTGGCCAAGGGCGCGCTCTACGCCGACAGCACCGCCGCCGTCACGGTCGACTTCTCGAACGCGTTCAGCGCGTGCAGTCTTCTCTTCGTCGTGCTCTTTCTGCAAAGCATCGTCTACCAACAGTACGCCTGCCAGGTGCAACTGGCGGCGATGGAAACGCGCACCACCATCTCAGCGGTAGTGCTCGAGAAGGTGTTTGCCCTGCCTCTCGCGCAGCGCATTTTCTCGGAAGAAGAGGTTGTGCACCTCGTTGCTGTGGAGGGCGAGCGCTGCGCGGAGATCCTGATGAGTCTTCACCACGTGTGGAGCAACCCACTGTGCTTGCTGCTCTCGCTGATGTGGCTGTGGGTGTACCTGGGCTGGCAGTCGGCCGCGGTGGCCCTTGTCGTGCTGATGATCGTGATCCCCACAATGCGCCACGACTCTGCCCGCACGCGGGAGAAGGAGCGTGAGGCCCCTGATGGGCGTGTTCGCTACCACCTGCTGGACGCCGCGCTGGCAGCCATGCTGCAGGTTAAGGCTCTGGTGATGGAGGGCCTCGTCGTGCAGCGCATTCGCGAACTGCGGCACTCGGAGGCGTTGGCCGCACGTGACGTTGCGTCCGCCGTTGCGCAAGCTGCGGCGACGGCGGAGGGCAGCTTCACTGCGTTGATTGCGCTGTGCCTCTTCACCTTCCTCTACTGTGGCGGCGAGCCGAACTCGTCGGCGGTGCTGCCGGCGCTCATGGCACTCTATCTCATGTGGACCCCGCTCACGGAGTTCCCCTCCTTGTTTGTGAGCGTTGCCAAGGGGTACTTGTCGGTGAAGCGGCTTGAGGCGTTCTTGCGACAGGCACCGGATGAGTTCGTCGGGACGTGGATCGATCTCACCGCGATGCGCCAGCGCTGGGAAGACTGCAAGCGACGTCGGCGTGCACAGCGGCAAGCCCAGCGCGCGGCCGCCACCACCGAGGTAAACGTGGGCGGTGATGGCGGTGGAGGCACGGAGGCCACCGCGCACACACGCGTCAAGCTGAACGAGACCACCACCGCCGCCGCTGACACGTTCCTGGTCGGCCAGTGGGGGGAATCTGATGACGACGATGACGTGGACGATGAGGCGGGCCACATGCTCTACCGCCGCGGCTCTCTGGTCTGTCGCGGAGCCTCCTTCACGTGGCAGCACGACCTCACCCGCGACGTGCCGCGCCCGCTGCTGAGGGAGGTTCACATGACCGTGCTGCCCGGTGAGCTGGTTGTCGTGCAGGGCCCCGCCGGCGCTGGCAAGAGCTCGTTGCTGCTGGCTGTTCTTGGCGAGATCAACCGCTGCGTCGACGTCCAAGCGGACAACGACGAGGAGGACGATGACTGGGAGCGACGGCTGCGCCGCTACGACGATATCGAGGACGACGACGACACGATTAGTGAACTTTCCGTTGTGTCCTTCAACAGCCGCTCGGGCTACGGCAGCACACCTCAGTTCCTCGCCTCGCCCCACGGCGCACCGGAGGCGGTGCAGGCGATGTCCTCCATGTCCTTGGGCAGCACCGCGCCATCGCGCACGGCGAGTGTGGCCAGCTCCGCGCGCGGCAAAGAACCTCATCGCGCACCATCCTCCAAGAAGCGGCGGCGGCCGCCGCGAACAGAGTCGTTTCAGGTCTTTGGCTCGTGCGTTTACACGGCAGAATCACCGTGGCTGATGAACGACACCGTACGCGCGAATATCACCGCCGGCGGCCTGACGTCGGACGTGCGGTGGTACCACACGGTGGTGCGCGCGTGTGCGTTGGACAAGGACTTCCTTCACAGCTTCCCCAACGGGGATCAAACAGTCGTGGGCGAGAAGGGCTTCGTTCTGACGAGCAGCCAGAAGGTGCGAATTGCACTGGCCCGTGCCGTGTTCACGCGCGCCGATATCTACCTGATCGACAGCATCTTCACCGTCATGGACAGCGCCACGCGCACGCACGTGGTGGATGCCGTGTTCCACAAGCTCCTACGTAACAAGACAGTGATGGTGGCGTCCAACGTGGCGCTGGCGACACTGAAGCCCCACCGCGTGTTCACCGTTCTCAGCTCCGGCATCGTTCGTGAGGACACACACCTCTACAAGACTATTGCCTCGCCGCGCGGTGGCGAAGGCGCTGGCAACAAGAGCCACACGGAGGAGGAGGAGGAGCTGATGGTCGAGTCACCCCCTGACGACGACGCACACAACCAGCTTGCCGCTGCCGCCAACGCTGACGACGAAGAGGATGTGGTGCAGCTTCCCAACCTCTACGCGGAGGAGATTGAGGAGCCAGAGGTGTCCGAGACGGAGGCGCGCCGGCAAGACGACGAAGACGATGAGATGAACACAGACGACGCCGACATGTACTTTGATGACGAGGAAGTGGCAAATGAAAGTGAGTGGTGGCGGCAGCACAGCGGTGGCAGCTCTGCAGCGCACAGTGACATAGACACTGACTACAGCAGCGGCACCAGTAGCAGTGGCAGCGACGCGTATGATACCAGCTCATGGAGTGACGACGACGCTGTCAGCACAGACACGGAGGATGACGGTGACGATGGCGAGGAAACACAGATAAAGGACGGATCCGTGCGTGTTGTCGTCAAAGACACAGCGGACGGTGGCAACGATGCCCACGCCGCGCTCTCCGCGTCGGCTAAGCGTGACCGGCCCCTCCGCCGCCGCCGTCGTCATCGCCACCGCACGCAGCGGCGCTCTCGCCAACGGCGTAGCGAACACAGCCGCCGCCGTCACCGCCGCCAGACCCGTGAGAACTCCTCTTCCACCGATGAAGACGACACCGACAGCCACCGCAGCGATAATGCCGACGGTGAGGACACGGACGAAGGCGGAAGCCGCTCGTCGTCATTGGCCTCCGGCACAGCCTCGTCACGCCGCTCTGCGCGCGCACGACGCCACGATGCCAAGTCGAGCGACACCGAGGGCAGTGAATCGGCCGACCGCAAGGGTAAGCGAAGAGGCGCGTCGACCACCACGACGTCTGGTAGCCGCCGCTCCTCCGGCTCAGGCAGCCGGGACAGCCACGCGCACCACGCCGCCCGTCGCCGCCGACGCCGACGTGCGCAGAAAGCGCACATTGCTTCGCACCACGAGGCACAGACGGGTCTGGAGTCGCTTCGACTTCTGCTGATGTTCATGGGCGGGCAGTCGGTCTATCTGGTGGCCGGGACGCTCCTTCAGCACCTCCTGCGGCTGAGCCTGGATGTGTGGATTGGCTACTACCTCGCTGCGATGGCACTGGTAAACACGCCGAAGCCCACCGAGGCGGAGGAGGAGGCAGCCTCGACGATGCCCAAAACGCTGCGTAGCGACTACGCGTTTGCGATTGTCTTCGGCACTCTCGTCGTGACGCTGATGCTTGTCGTGCGTGTGCGTGTCCCCATCTTCATCGCGCGCGTCTTCCTGTCCATCCACGCACTCTATCAACAGGCTGTCGAACGCGTTTTTCTGGCGTCCCCACAGCTGTTCTTGAGCCCGCGCATCCCGCGCGTGCTGCTCGGCATCTTGACGAAGGACATGAACGTGGCTGAGCACGGTGTCCCGGCCTCCGCGGAGATTTTGATCAGCGGCATCTTCCAGTGCGCGACGGTGGCGCTCTACAACGCCTTTGTCAACCCGTGTTTCCTGCTGGTGCTGCCCATCTGCTATTTTCTATTTCAGCGCGTCACACTCTCCTTCGGCACTGTCAACCGAGAGCTGCGCCGTCTCGAGAGCCGGTGCCGCATCGGGACTCTCACTATCCTGCGCGAGGTCTACCAAGGCGCACCGACCATTCGCTGCCTCTCACTGCAAGAGCGCCTTCGCGAAGAGTACTGCCACGCGCTTGACACCACCAACACAGCTGTCATGGCGCACTACATGGTGGAGCGGTGGACGGCGCTGCGGTTGCAGTGGGTGACTGTGCTGACGGCCTCCACAGCGGGCATGCTCGGCGTGCTCTTTGCTCACCCGCAGCGCCGACCACTCGCGCCGAGCTTCGTCGGCGTGGCGGTCATTGCTTGCTGGCGCCTCTCCCGCGTGCTGCCAACGGTGTGCCGCCGCTCGAGCCGATTCAGCGCGCAGTGGATGCCCTTGCAGCGGCTGATGGAGCTGCTCCGGCTTCCCGTGGAGCGACTCACGGTGCGCGGCAAGGCCCAGCTTGACACCTACCACGGCCTCGTGCCACAGCTCCGCGCGGGGCTCGCCACGGATACCTTCGACGGCCAAGCGGCAATGATCCACTTTGTGCGAACGGAACACGGCGAAGAGGGCGAGCTCCCTGCCAACACCGGCACTGGTGCCACCGTGGGGTCACCCACAGCTCCCTCCCTCGCCGCGTCATCACCGCGGCGAAGGGCCTCGCCGACACTGCGCGCCACCGCCGCAGAGGGCAGCCCATCCAGTGACACCATCAACGTGGTGCTGCCTGCCCTGGAGCTGGTGGACGTCTCGGCGCGCTACCGCCGCTGCCTCCCACTCGCACTGAACCACATGAACCTCGTCGTCTACCCACGCGAGCGCCTCGGCATCATCGGTCCCAGCGGCCACGGCAAGTCCACCATCTTCAACGTGCTGCTTCGCCTGCTGGGCGACCTTGTGGAAGGTGGCGTGTACGTGAACGGTGAGGACGTCGACTACGTGCCGTACCCCATACTGCGCAGTCTGTTCGGCGTCATCCCTGAGGAGCCCTTCGTCGTCGACGGCACCTGGCGTGAGAACCTCCTCTTCGGCTACCACCCGCTTTCACCGTTTGACAAGCGAGGCGACGCGGCACCGTGGATGCTGCCGCTCCCGACCATCTTCAGGGCCTCCAAGGCTACCCCAAAGACAGGAGTGGGCGCGTCATCGCACCCCCACACCACCCCACGCACAGGCGACGCCGTGCCGCTCCTCGCGGACGCTGCCGACGCCACGCACTACGGCGCCGTCGACCACCGCGACGATGGGCGAAAGGATGAGTCCTATCAAGACGACATGGTGTTCGGCGACTCGTTTGTGCGCGCACCGCCCCACGGCGCCGCGGCTGACCATCGTCAAGCACCAGAGGCCACCTCCGGCCGGGCGGACTCGCGGCGGGCACGGCGTGTCTCGCTCGCCGGCGACGGCCCCGCACAAGGCCCGCTCCAGGCGGCCGAAGACGCCGCACTGTGGGCCGCGCTGTCTGCGGTTGGGCTCCAGCAAACCGCCCTCTTCGACGGCGGCCTCGACGCAGACATGGCGAACGGCGACGTCGCAGATCTCGAGTGGTCTCTCTCGCAGCGCCGACTACTCTGCATCGCACGCGCAGTCCTTCACAAGCCCGCGATTCTTCTCGTCGAAGACGCGTACATGGGCCGCACAGACGCGGATGCCGACGCCACCTTTGCGCGACTGCTACGCGATGAGTTGAAAGACACGACGGTGGTTTTCATTGGCCATCGGCAGCGTGTGGTGTGCGACGTGTGCACGCGTGTGGTGGTGGTGGAACACGGACACGTCAGCAAGGTGATTGAGCCTCGACTGGTGCCATCGGACAACACGGCACGCGGACGCGAAGAGATCCTGCGCTTCACCGACGAAGCGAAAAAGGAAATCTTGAGATACATCGAGTAGTCTCTCCGTCGCCACTTTCGTTTGTCTTGTTGTTGTTGTTGTTGTGCTCGTTGTTGGGCGCATCGTCGCGCTGTCTTCACTTTCACCTCGCTCCGTGCGTGTGAACGATACTACGATACTAAACCCACCACTGATAACCATGAGGTGTTCCCAAATAAAAAAAAACAGGAAAGATGAATTCCCCGGAATACACTCCCGCAATGCCTCGTTTTTCGTGTCGCAACAGGCAAACACGAAAAGCCTTCTCCTCCCCTCTTCTCTCTGACGTGGCCACTCTTCTTCTCCGTGACGCGGACGGCGGCGTGAGAGCGGGAGGGGGGGGATGGAGAGGAAGACCGGCGGGGAACGCTCAACGACGTGTCGTGTACCGCCCTGAGTGTGCGCGCACGTTGATGGTCACGTGAATAGCACTTCAAACCACACTAGCTGTCCTTGTTGGGTGTTGGACCCCCCTTTAAATGAAGAAAAAAAAAATAAGTGAGTCGCATAAGAACACCTTCACACTTTATTCTCTCTGCCTCCTCCCCTCCTCATGATGGACGTCTGCGCGTCACTGCGGTTCACCATTCTTCTTTAAACATTTTTATTTGTCTCTCCTCACTACACCGTGAGTTCTCCACCGCGTGTACCACTCACCACCAGTTGACAACGAGCGTGCCTGCGTGTGTGTGTGTGTGTGTGTGTGTGTGTGGTCGTGCTTGGCGGTGTGTGTCTGTGCTTTCTCCCTCCATTTACCAGGATGAAAACCACCACAGCGACAACCTTGTCTGCGATCCGCGTCTGCCTTCGTGACGGGCTCACCACCGTGCAACCCACGGTGCGCGGTATCACGCGAGGAGTAGCGCCGCAGCTGCCGTCATGCGCATGTTGGCGTGTCTGCGCGGCTTCCTTGTCTGTATCACGGCCTCACATCTTTTCTAGTCCTGTGCAGACGTGCACGCGTGAGTTCTCCACGTCTGGGATCGCACGTCGTGAGGCCGGCGTCGATCGACGCACGCACAGAGCAGCCGGCGACGAGGGTGAAAAGCGCCGCAAAGGTCGGCGAGGCGCCGCTCGCAGAAGGAAGCCATCGAAGCACGCGCGGCCATTCAAGGACGGCGCGACGCACGAGGCGAACGGGACGGCAGCGACACCCCCCGGCACAGGCGGAGAGGGCCCGTCGGCACGGCAGCCTGTTTCCACGGTGCCGCCCCCGCTCTCCATGGCGGAGGTGCACGAGGCCTTCATCGCGGACGATGCCTCTGCACAGACAGGCGCCTCCCCTTCACTGCCACACGACCCGGTGCAGGATGGCGGCTGGCGCTACGACGACGTCGACCCGCGGACCGGCCAAACGCACCTCGACACGATTTACGAGTCGCACCTCGCACGCATTCACGCACTCATGGCGCAACCGCTGCCGCCGCTGCCACCAGATGGCTCACTGAACCCCGACTTTTTCCTCGGCTTTGCGCACTACCACTATCGTCTGCGAGACGAGTACCGTGCTCTCATCGCGCGCGAGCTCGATGTGCCCGTGCGTGCTGTGCGCCTCTCTGTGGCCTGGTCCGGTCGCTTCAACGTGGCGCTCTTCAACCGCGTGCAGAGGGTGTGCGGCGTGAAGCTGGACCGCCGTGAGCTTGGCATGGTGAGCGAGACGACGGAGGCACAGCGGACGTCGTCGTCACCGTCGGTGGAGCCTCCGCTTCCCAACAGTCTTGCTGAGCGCGTGAAGAAGCTGGTGCGCGAGATCAATCAGCGCCAGTCCGAGCGGTTGCTCAGCGCGCAGCTCATCCAAGCCTCTGACCCCATTCCGGAAGTCGAGTTCGCCATGACACGGCGCGAGGAGCAGTGGATCGCACAGCTGCACGACTGGATTCAGCGCGAGGTGCTGTCGCCGTCGGTGGCGGTGCTGGTGTTCGGCGGCAACGAGCTGTATCATTATGCGACGACACACTCTCGACTGGATGCCGCTGGCGCTGGCGCCGAGCCCAGTCACGCGCCGCCTCCTACAGCCACCGTGGAGGAAGTCACCGCGGTGTTGGCCAAGGACACCGACGAATCCACTCGCCAGAGCCGCTACGTCGAGCACCACTGGCTGAAAATGTTCCACAGCCGCCAGGTTGTCCCACGCCTGGTGCCCATGTCGGCACTGGCTGCGCGGCTTGCCGTGTTGGTCCTTGACGAACTGGTGGCGTCGCCGACGAAGGCAGATGTGCCACCAGATCACTCGAACCACCATGACCGCACCGCGACATCACAGCACAGCGTCATGGCAACACTTCCGTCGTCAGTGCAGGCCTTTGTGCGGGCGGTCGTGACGGCCGCGAAGGCTGCGTCACGAGAAGGTCCTGCTGATGTGGCGGAGGAGGACGCCTTGTATGCCAAGGCCTTCGACACCGCCCTCAACGACGTGCTGACCACCGAGGAGCCCGCCCGCCGTTCGACGTTGCTGGGCGGCGGCTTGACGTGGTGGCGGCTCTGCCGAACCGCGTTACTGTCCCAGCACATTGCGCACGCCTCATCGGAACGCAGCGGGGTGGCAAGTGAGCATGACGCCCACGTTTACTACCGCTTCTCGGCCGACCGAGTCGCCAACCGCGGGGATCTGCCCGTGGCCTTTGCGCACGGGGCCTTCCTTGGTGGGATGAGTGAGCTCCACTACCTTCAGCACAACCGGGCCGCACTGGATGCGGTGGTGCTTCACCCGAACGACATTGACTTTAAGAAGAAGTTTGCGCGCCGCATGAAGAGTGGGCACTCACGCCTGCAGATGGAGGCGGAGGCAAAGGCGTCATACGAGACGAGCTGAACAACATAAATCACGGCGAGAAAGAGGAGGAGGAAGATGATCTCACTCGATCTCTTGTCGTCACCCGCTCTTTTCTTTTTTCTCCTCTCTTCGTGCCTCTTTGGTATTCATCACAGAGAAGAGGGAAACAGCAACAGCCTCGTGGAGGAGGTCGTCAGCGGCAGTCGTGTAATTCACAGTCACTAAACACCACCACCATCACCATCACAAAATCAGCAAACCCACGCGGCAGACCAACACGAACCCCCTCTCCCATGTTTTGTTCCCTTCACTGCAGGCGGACCTTAAGCATCAACGTGTGATGTGGGCGAGCACAGTTCCCCGCTGGTACACACAACCGTCGGCGGTCCGCGAATCGTCTCCGTGACCCACCAACACCACGGCCGACGCGGCTTCTTCTTCCTCTGGCTCTCTCTCTCTCACACACACACCTCTCTTCCTTCCTTTTCAATGACAACACACACCTCCGCACCTGCGTCTGCTCCTTCTCTTCTCCTCCGTCTTCTTCCCCCCTCCGTCAGTACCAACACGAAGTGAGCAAGGCAAGCTCTTTCGTTTTTTTTTTGTTGTTGGTCAACTCGGAACTATCTCTCTCTCTCACCTTGTTTTCTCGTTCTCCACAACGGCACCGTTCTCCCCTCTTCTTCCATGTCTAATATATTAGCACTCGCCACGTATGGCCTCGTCCGCGGAGACGCCGGGCTGCCGAGACGGCCTGACCCCAACACGTCTGCGGCGGCGACAGCCCACCGCAGCCACGCGGCCAACCAATCGCGTACCCGCGCCGCCCAGCTGCTCCAGGCAGATCTCGCGCCGCCCATGATGGCGGTGCAGGATATGTCCCTTGACCGCCACCTGGGCAATCGCTACGTGCCACACCAGGTGCCCTTCGCGACCTTGTCCTGCGCCGCGTATCTCTCGGTGCACGATGTACAGGGCCTCGCGCGCATTTTCGAGAAGTACAATGTTCTCCCCAACAACGAGAATGCGGAGGTGGTGAACGACCCCGAGCTGGTGGACCTCGCCTTCGCCACCGGCCGTGACCGCGTGCGCCGAGGCGAGGACGATGGCGCAGTCTCGCCCCTACCGCTGCCCGCGCCTGTCAGTGACCTTGCGAGATCCACCACGGCGACGACCCGGTCAGCCTCCGTTCTCGGTGTCCCCGTCCCCGCCGCCGCCACCGCCAGCGCGGGGTCCGTCCTTCCCTACTCCCCTTCTTCGCCGCCGCAGCCTAGCAGCACACTGACAGGCACCAATCGAATGAGCCAAGCCTCGCGCGGGAGTGCAGCACGTGTGCTGGAAACCAAACTCACACGAGACGAGGATGACCACGCCATTTGCGCTGAGTGGCTTGTGGAGCTCTTGCTCGACATCATCGCGGCACGTATGGAGGCCGAAACGGCTGAGGCCGAGGTCGGCGGCGGCAAGGCGAAGGCAGACATCGAAGGACGTGTGAGTCCGCGTGATGGCGTGACGGGACGACGTGGGCCGCCATCGGCGCGCTCCCATCGCCGGCCGTCCCACCCACGCACTGGTGGTGTGGATGCCACAGGCTCGTCGCTGGCGCAGCGCGCGGCTCGGCTGCGCGTCTACCGTGGCGAGCTGCTGGCGTGGGTGGCCCCGCTGGCCCAAGACTGCGATGCGCGCCGACAGGCCACCGTCTATGAGGGCTGCCGACGTCAGCAGCGGATGCTGCTACAGTACCACAGGGGCATGCTGGAGGCCGAGCTGTTGCGCGCCAAGCGCGGCGTGGAGGCGCTGCCGCAGGAGGTGCTGACAGACGCTCTTCATGAGGCCACCTCGGCGGTGGGGAGCAGCCGCACCGGCAAGGGCTTTGGTGGCGCGCCGCCGCAGCCCTTGGCGACGATGGCGGGGACTGGACCGTCCAACCTCTTGCCACAGGCTCTGAGCAACGGTGTCGGCGGCGGCAGCGGCGGCCTGCCCGCGTCGGGTCCAGCTGCTACCACGCTACCCTCTCCCCAGTCCTTCACCACCACGGTCAACAACAATAACCCCTCCACCACACGACGTTCTCCTGCGGCGATCAACTTTTTGGTCTCGCTCGATGACACCGGGTCGGCACCACCCGCGCGTGCGCTTGTCCCACGTGGTCACGGTAGTGATATTCTTTTTTTTCAGACCGACGGTGATGACGATGTGAAGAGGTCCTCCTCGGCGCCATTTCAGTCACCGGAGAGCTCCATCGCCAGCCCGCTGACACTCGGGTCCCGCGCGACCGGTGGCGGCACGACCAGCCGTGGCGCTGCAGCGTTGGCGGTGTTGGACACGCTGCTGCCGGTCGGTGGCGGTGGCGGTGGTCCAAGCAGCCCTACTGTGTCCGGTGATGTCGCCGCTACCACCGAGGAGCCGTTCTTCTTGGCGACGTGCTACGTGCCATTCACATCGCGTCGGGAAGCCGCGCACCGCGGTGTGGCGCTGCCCGTGTCCGCCGCCGAGGCGTCCCGACGACGCGCACGGCTGTCCGTCACCGCCGGCAGTCCAGTGACCTCGATGAGCGCGGGCGACTGGGAGGAGTTCGGTGGGTCACGCGTGGCAACCCGCCCGCCGTCAGCGTCCGTGCGCGGAGCGGCCAATGGCGGTCCCTCGTCTTCGACCGTTGACTTTCCGCGTGAACGTCGTGACTCGACGACGTCAACGGCCATCACCGCTGCGACTCTGCCCGTGCCCGCGCCGCCCGTGCTGCACGGCCGAACGTGGCTGGAGGTGATCAGCGACTTGCCGACGTGGACCCACAACATGCGTGAACACCTCAATGGCGAGCGATGTGCCTTGGGCACACAGACGCTCGAAGACGTCGTGCTGAGCCTGGCCGCCACACACGCCAACGGTGTCGCTGCTCGCCACCACCCCCACCACTACCCAAGCAAGAACCAAGGTGGCGGTGGCAGTGGTGTGGCGTCGGGCGTGACGTCCCGTGCAACCTCGTTTCGGCGACCTCCTGGCCACGCACGACTCGCGCGCCTGCCGAAAATCGGCCACGACACGCCGTGTCGGGTGGTATGCTGGACGGACTTCGCCAACAACCTTATCCTCGACTACGAAGGCAACGAACACCAGAGTGGCTTCCTTGAGCAAGCCTACGTTCGCGGTCCGTCCGTCATGCTTGAGGGCGACGACGCGAACCGCCAACGCGGTGATGGCGGCTGTGACCCCAACCACCCCCGCGTCGGTGACGTGGCGGGTGGCGAGGACGACGAGGCCGAGGAGACCGATGAGAACAACGAAGAGGCTCTGCTCTCTACGATTCACGGCGGCGCGCGTCGTCGCCGCGCTGCGGGCCGCCGTACACTCGGTGGAGGCGGCGCCGCCGCGCCCACGACGGACGACATATTCCAGCAAACAGCCATGGTGGCAGACATGGAGACGTTCGCCGACGAGCTGAAGGGCCTTCACAGGCAGTCTGCAGACCATGTCGTCGTGACGGCGAATGGGCAGCTCATCATCACGGCGAGCAAGGACGGCATCGTGAAGAGCTGGGAGGGCCGGTTCGGGCAGTTTCGCAGCAACCTGCTGAACGTTGGCGCGTCGTGGGTGCTGTCCATGTCACTCCTCCGTGACGACCAGCTCTTGCTCGTCGCGACATCCAACGCGGAGCTGACGCTCGTGGAGCTCGCCACTGGCAGCGTCGTGCACAAGTACCGCGGCTGCACCTCGTTGCTCACCGCGCTGCGTGCGGTCACGCAGCCCGACGCACACAACACCGCCAAGTACGGCATGAAACCGGGCGAGTGCGGGCCTCACAAGGTACCCTTCGAGAGCGGCACCTCGGCGGAGGGCTACCACGGCCTTCGGGAGCGCGAGGTGGCGCTGACGCGGCAGTCCGTGCAAGTGGCGGTGCAGCCGATCGAGGGCTTCGTCGCCCCGAGTGCGTTCTACCTCTCCGCGGACACCTCGTTGGGGTTCTTCGGCACGTGCGAGGGAGTGACCGGCTGCATCGATCTCTCCGGCGAGCTGCGCCGCAGTGCGACACTGGTGGCGAAGGGAATGACCTCGCTGGGCTTGCTCTTCTCGACCTGTGCCCACGCGCCTGGCACCACCGTGGTCGGTGTGTGCTACTCGTCGTCCGCGGGCTGCGTTGTCTCCGTTGGCCGGGACGGCAGTCTCACCCGGATTCCACTCAGCCGCGACGGCCAGACGGGCGTGTACACGGTCGGTGACGCGGCGTCCGTGTACGTGGTACAACCGAAGCCGATCCGGTTCATCGCGTTCTATCAACAGGGCCGTCTCCTCGCCACCGCACACAGCGATCGGCGTGTGCAGCTGTGGTCGCTCACCCGCACCTCCGTCGAGCTTGTTCACCAATTTCCCCAAGAGACGCACGACATTGTGTCCATGGTGTTCCTGCCCAAGGAGGAGCGCCTTGCGATGCTTCTCGCCGATCACTCCGTGCGCGTTTTCGACGTGCGCGGCTATCGGCCCTCTGCGATTGTCACGACGCGCTCGACCAGCGACCAGCAGTTGCAGGATATGGCGTCTGTCACTCTCAAGCTGTCCGCCGTTGACGACGACGGGTGCGTCGCCTACCACGCCCCCTCGCGTCGTCTGATCGTCGCGCTGCGCAGCCCCGTCATCTACCTCCCAACGAGCGGGCCACGCATCGAAGGATCGAGGCGCGAACTCGCCGCGGCCGAGAAGCTGCCAAAAGACGCCCTGCCGGCGAAGCGGGGCTCACGGGCCTCCTCTCCGTCCATCACCACCCCCACCGGCACACTGGAGAAGGAGCAGGCTGACCGCTCGGATAACGACGGGGGCAGTGGAAGCGACGAGGCGAACTCACTGACAGCACTTCAGACGCTGCGGCAGTTGAGCGTGAGCTCCCAGCTCACCGAGAGCGCGGCAGGTGGTGGGGGCGAACTCACCAGTGGCCTGCTCTCACGGCGCGAAAGCCTGGAGCTGGTGGAGTTGGTGGAACGCCGCCAACGCGAACGGCTCTCGGCGCGCGCGGCAAAGAGACAGCAGCGCGAGGCAGAAGCCCTCCTCGCACGTCGTCTCGCGCCACACACCACGCACCACCGCGGTGGTGTTGTGGCGTCTGTCCTTGTGGCGGAGCGGCGCGAGGTGCACACGTTCACCAGTGACCGTTGGAAGGTGTGGTGCCTGGAGACGGGTGCGCTTCTGCGCGAGTGTGAGGTGCCTCGTGAGGTGCGACTGGCGTTTCCGCGCTTCCGGCGAGCGACGTACCTGTGCGCGGGATGGTCTACCATGGCGTGCACGCGACTGCTGCTTGGCGGCTACGACGGCGTCCTCACGACGCTCGATCCGGAGGCGGGTGTGGTGGTCATGACAGAGCAGCTCCACGCGCGCCCCGCCTCGTCAAGCACGCCCATCGCCGGCACCGAGCGTGGTCGCCGGGCGAACCCGCAGCCACTCACCGGACACACACCGGGCACCACCACACCAGCCGCGGCGTCGGTGCCAGCCCCCGGCGTCCACCTGCGCGCCGCCACCACCACCACCACCACCACCGCTCCGAACGCAGCTTCAGTCGGCACGCACACTGCCGTGCCAGGGACCAGCAGCGCGATCGTCGACAGGGAGCTGGATGTGACCGTCATCACCTCAGAGAAGCAGTGGGCCTTTCTGTGCATGGGTCGCCACTGCGTCGTGCGCAAGTATCAAACCAATGCTCTCGACGCGCACGGTGCGGAGGCGTACACGAGCCTCACGGTGAGCCTCCCCGCGCACATGACCACCACCATCACCGCGTGCTGCACCGTGCGTGACACTCACGTGTGCCTCGGCACCATGGACGGCCATCTCCTCTTCTACCGTCTGGCCGACCAGAGCGCACCGTACGCCGAGGAGATGCTGCGAGAGTCGTACCCTGACGGCAGCGCTGACGTTGGCAGTGTCATCGGTCTCTTCTTCCTCAACGAGAAGAACCAGGGTCTCGTGATCGCCGTGACGGACATGGGCGTCATGCACGTGTACGCCTACTTGAAAGGCGTTTTTGTGGCGCGTCTGCGGCTCTGTCGTGCGCACGAGTGCCACATCACCGCCCTCCACTTCCATCGACTGAGCACACTCCTGGTCCTCGGCGACTCACTCGGCCGTGTGCGACTGTTTGACCTCTCGGCGTTCGTGGCCGACTCCACGAACTTTAAACGCGCCGTCCGCGCACACCGCGTCTTCCAAGGCGCGACGAGTGATATCACCTCTCTGGTGCTGATGAGCCGTGTGCTGACACCGCGCGAAACGGATGCCGGCGTTGTGGCCCCCTCACTGTCTCCTCCTGCTTCGATGACGGTCGCGGACGGCGGTGCGACGTGGCTGGTCGTCGCGTCGAGTGACGGCAACGCGCGACTCTTTGGGCTGCCGCGGACCGCCACTCATTCTTTTACAGCTATTGCCAATAGCAGTACAACCACCACCAACACAGTGGCCGTGCGTTCGTCAACGACAGGCGCAGCCGTGGATGTCGGCAACGAGTCTGCCGTGCGCCACCCGGCGAGGGGCTTTATGGAAAGTGTCACCAGCACCGCTGTCGGCGCCGACGCTGTGCGTGCTGCCAGTACGACAACAGTGGCCGGTGGTGGTGGCGGCGCTGACAGCAACGCGAATCGCCACGGCAGCACCGCAACAGACACCAAAGGCCTCCCTGACGTGCCCCTACCTGTCTTGGTTGGTCTCTTCGGTTGTGATGAGTGGCACCTTGGCGATGACAGCAGCTACAGCACGGACGTCTCGTTGCCTATCCAGGAGGTGTCGACTCGACAGAAGGAGTCGCAGGCGGTGCTCGAGGAGGTCCTGAGGCGATCGAAGCCCACTGCCTGCCTCACGAGTCCTGGCTACGCCTCGTGCGCACCAACGGCTGGTGCCACGACGACGACACCAGCGGGAGCCGTGAGCGCCAAGGAAGCCTCTGACGAAGCCACCGCTGCAGACGGCCGCACGTCGCCGCGCACGCGGGCCGCACCGAAGGCGGTCGCCACGGTGCCAACTGCCCCCACCGCAGCTCCACACGCGGTGCCGTCCGCGACACCTGCCATCACCACCGTCACCATCAGCCAGCGCATCATGCAGTCTCTTCTGCCGACGGTGAAGGCCGGCGCCGAGACGCTTTCACCGTTGATGGACGGCCTCACCCTCGCGAGTGCACACGGTGGCGAGAAGGGCGCGAATGCCTCAGCGAGGGGCCCACTTCCCGCCTCCGTGGCGCTCGGCAGCCGCAGCGCGCAGGCGCACCGCACACCGCTAGACCGCTCGTTGCAGCGGCGCATTGCCCCAGTCGCACCCGATGACGTCAGCCATGATGACAACGTGGGCTCTTGCACAGACGGAATGCGTCGCCGCCAGCCACGACGCTCGACCACCACAACGGGGATTGCCTCCGTTCTTTGCGGCGATGGCGACGAGGAGACGAGTAGCGAGATCGGGTCAGGCGAGAACTCCACCACCGCCGCCGGCAGCGTCCCCACACGAAGTCGCCACCAGACGCTGCTTCTCGCGGCGGCGGCAGCAGCAGCGTCCACCGAGGCTCCGCACGCGTTCTCTGTGGCGGACGCCACCTACACCGCCGCGCACCGGCACATGAGCGGCACGGCACCAAACCCTCTCTTGCGCGCCTACCCCGTAGCCTTGCTTCGCAAGTTAGGAGTGCTCTTACCAAACCAGTCACTGCCAGGCGGTGAAGATGAGGCGATGCTGCCCGCCGACCTCGCCTTCGACCCGGCGCGTCTTCGCGCGCACTTGCGCGAAGGTCAACGGGCCTCGGCGGCAGACACCACGCCTCAGTACGAGACGGCGACGACACCCTCTCAGCCCCACGAAGCATGCCGCAGCCGCCGAATGACAGTGGCCATGGGTCCGTCACGCCCTTTGAATGATGGTGACACCACGGCCCCTTCCTTCTTCCTCACCGACGTCCCACACGGCGAGGACGGCGGCGACGGCCCGCGCCTGTCCGCCACCGTGTTGACCTCTGAAATGGGTGACCGCGCTCGTACCCCCTCCACGCCAGCAAGTACGTCGGCGAGAAGGACCACGACAGGCAAGCGGCGGCTGTCGTCGGCGGGCTCGCCACGCGTGCACTCGCCGACACGCACCGCCGGCTCGGGCGACTCGTCCTCACCTGACACTGTGCTTCAGTCACGAACGTCCTCCCTATTCGCGCCCACCGCCATTATCGGGCGGCAGCACTCCCCTCACGGAGCCCACTCACCCCACAGCGCTACACTGGCCCCGCTCGAGCGTGCTCCCACACCGACCGCGAAGGCGGCTGCCCCGTCGGGTCGGGTCTCGATGGCGACCTCGTCGGGCTTACCGCCTCGAGCTGTGCCGCCGACGCCGCCCTCGGCGACCGACGCGAGAGACGAGGGCGAGAGGACACCGTTCGCGGCGACGGCGGGGGCGGGGGGCCTGGCAGGGCTGAGCCTTCCCCGCCGGGCGCTGCCCAGCGCAATGCGTGCGGCGTCTGCGACGACGCCGCGACCTAGCACGCGACCGATCGGCCACATCGTCCCCGCGACGGCTGCCTCGACTGTGCGAAGCGGCGAAGGACTCGGTGACACAGCCGCGAGCGCGGGTGGCGCCTCTGTGCTACACCACGGCAGCCCCAGCGTGTTGCTGTCGAGCGGCGTCGAGGAGTCTCTCAGAAGCCCGCTGACGCTGCCACATGCGGATTGTCATCGTGCCCCACTGTCCGCACCGCCCGTGGACCAGAAGCGCCGTGAGGCAGACACAGTGGCGTTCCCTGCGGGCTTGCCGCCGGTCGCGGTGCTGGAGGAGCGCCGGGACCAGCTGATGCTGGCTCACCTCGCGCGCTACTTGGACCATCTCCATCCTAAAGGGTGCGCCGACGGTGCCTTCACCGCGGAGATCGAGAAGTCGTGGCGCCGACGGCGAGGGGATGCTGCCACCCGTGCGGCCGCGACGGGTACCGCAGCCACCTCGGACATCCACACCGGTGACGATGAAGCCGGTGGGCGCGTGCCAGCACAGCAATCACCAACCTCTGCGATGGCGAAGGGGGAGTCGGTGCGATCCCCGAGCGCTACCCGCCGCCCGCCGAGTTCCAGCCGTACGATGAGCGGTGTACCGCTGACGTCCCCACGCAACGCCTCGTTGGCAAGCACATTCGGCGGACCAGGACGTGTCACTGACCTCTTGAGCACCGGCACGCACACAGACGGGGGCGGTGGTTATGCCGGGCTTGATCTTCGGCTTCTGGCTCATCCCACCGAGTCCTCCAGCGCCGCTGCTGGTAGGGACGACACGACACGCGGAGGTCGCGGTGGGGGAACCGAGACACCCGCCGCCTCTGCGCTGCCCGCACACGAGCGTATGCAACAGCGCATCCAGCAGCTGCGGAAGGCTGAGCTGCAGTCCCTGCGTGATCGACTGGCGGCGCGCGAGGTGCAGGAGAGCGGCAAGGGCGGACGGCGTTCTGGGGCGACGATGGCACGGTCCCATCCCTCGACCACCCCCAGCCGTGCCGGTGCGCCGGACGGCACCAACACAGCTACGACAGCCGCCGCAACCCGACCCTTACCGCGCGGAAGAGATGAACTACCACTCATTTCAGGGCGGCAGCGGCTCGAGGCGATTGACGTCGCGCTGCCATCGACCCTCACACGTGATGAAGGCGCCAAATTGCAGCTCCGACAACTTCAGGCTCTGTGCAGCGCAGGGAACCACGCACCCGCTGAGCTGTCCGCGTCAGCCCCCGCTCCGCGCCAAACGCTGCGGTGAGTCAAAGGGAGTAGTAGAAGAAGAAAAGAAAAGAAACAAGGCGACGGAGGTGAGAGAGGGGGGAGGGCGACGAGGTGCCAGTGCCAGTGATGTTCTCTTTCACGACAGTCCTCCGGCCCGCCCGCCTGCCCCTTTTTTGTCCTCTTCTACTCACGCCACCACTTGTCTGTCGCGATGGATGAAAGATGATGATGCTGTTGTTGTTCACGCTCGTCACGAACACCCCCGGTGTGACTCCTTCGTCGTGACTGCTCGCCTTTTCCCTTCGGTTTCTTTCAGGGACACTTTATGATGTAACCAACTCTCAAACAAGAAGCAACACATGTACACACACACACATACACACACACACACAGACGTACACATACGTACATGTTATTGGGCTGGGGAGTGCACCGTGCACCCTCTCTTGGCCTCTTTCCTCGCTGATACTTTTTTTGTTTTGTTTCTCTCTGCACCTGCACCTCCAACAAACAACACGAACAAGGACAACTCACTTCTCGTGGCGCGTCGCCCACTGCCGTGCTGTGGGACCACAGGGCTGTTCACGCAGAGGGTGCGATCGTCCGATTCAACGATTCTTCACTCCGACTTTCCTTTTCTCTTCCTTCTTTTGGCACACACACACACACACCATAACAGTATCGCGCACCGATTATCAATCGAAAGAGGCAACCCTTACTCCCTTCCCAGCACCACCAACAAGAGAGAGAGAGAGCAAGAGGCCGTCGCGTGCAAGATGGCCTACCTGGTACAGCGATCGGCTTCTCCCCAACCCGCACCCGTCGATGGCGGCGGCGGTGGCAGAACAGGGCTGCTAGGTTCGCTGTTCTCCTCACTACGCCCCGGCCGCCGCACCGCCCTCACTACCGCCACCTCTGCTGCGGTAGCAGGAGCGCCGTCTCGTGCCTCGGCCCACACACCATCGTCACGGCCATGCGGCCTCTCCGCGTCCCTCAGCGAGGCACCACAGGACCCCAGTCAACTCTCAACGCGCCTGGAAGACGCCAGCTTGTATCGGTTCGCCGTTGACTACGACGAGCTCGTCGCTGTCATGAACGCCCCGTGTGCGGACGACGAGGGCCACCCTGTCACGCGCACCTCCACCCTCGCCCCGCATGTACCCCCCACGACGACCCGCCGAGGCGATGGTACCACCACCGCCACCACCACGGCGGCCGCATCCCCCGCAAGCACCGGCGACACGGCGTCGAAGGGGCTCTTGTCGCCGGAGTCCTTGCACTTCAAATGCATCGGCGAAGACCCGAAGGCCGGCATCCTCCTCAGCAGCTCACCGGTGCCGGACTGTCCGGTCCACCTCATGCGCGCTTCCGTCGTCATGCCGTGCTCGGCCAGCGATTTTCTTCAATACATGGACAACCGCGTGCGGCCGCTGTGGGACACCTACACGGAGAAGGGCTACCTTGTGCGCGAGCTGACCTCGCCCGATGAGGTCGAGGCGCAGCTTGCCGAAGCACACAAGAAACCGCGGACGGAGTCGTTGAAGGTGACACCGAACTCATCCGAGGCGACCAGGACGGCCGCGAGCTCTTCCGCCGCACGCACGTCCTCCACTGACTCGGCCGCCTCACGCCAGCCTTTTGCGTATCTGCCCGGCCAACGTCGGGTCGCGCTGCACTACCTCGCGACACGCTCGCCAGTCCCTTTTTTACAGAGCCGCGACTTTGAGCTCGTTGTCACAGAGGAGGTGTGCCAGGATGGCACGGCGTACATGAAGGCCTTCTCAGCCCCGTTCGGCTACTGTGTGCCGGTGGACGTCGAGCAGAACCGCTACGTGCGCGCGGTGTGCCTGTCCGGTGTCGTCGCACGCCCTCTCACCGCCGTGTCGGCAAAGGATCCCGCTTCGCTCGTGCCGCCCACACTGCGCCACCTCATCGATTCGCGCCAGCTAAACGCCTTCATGAACGACGGCAGTGTCTCTGCGCCATCCCGCGCGTTCTGCGAAGTCTCCTACTACGGTCTTGTGCACCCCATGGGCATGATCCCGCCTGTGCTGGTGAACATGGTCATCTCCGCGCAGATGAGCTCGCTGCGCACACTGCAGACGTTCATCGAGAAGAATCCGCTGTCCTCACTGCTCCCTGCCGGCACACGCGCACCGGCGCAAACACACACCCGCTCATCGGCATCGTCGACCAGCACACTGTCCACGCCAAGCGCACACAATGACGGGGAAGGACCGTCAAGGACGAAGCCCACATCGTGGAGGGAAAGACTTCTCGCCAAACTATAACGTAAGCACGTACACGTGTGTGTGAGCGAGTGGAATGGGCGGACAGCGCGCATACCTGTGGTTTCCGCCTCTCTCTCTCTCTATTCTCAGGTGAACACGTGACCGGCCGCAGCGACGGATGCTTACGGAAAGACAAGAAGAAGAACAAGAAAAAAAAAAAAGAAAAGGGAAAACACGTACACATTATCGCCACTAAGCCTTTTCTTTTCTTCACTTTTCTTTTTTCTTTGGCGATTGTTTTTGTTTGGCTTTGAGGATGCTGTTGTGAGCGTTCCATGAACACCACCTTTTCTCTCTCTCTCTCTGTGGGGCCGTGATGGAGGCGTCACGCCAGTCACACACACACACACACACACACACACACACACACACACACACACACACACACACACACACACACGCAGGACATGCTGTGGAGATGCAGTTGACAAGGCACTGACATCCTCCTCCATCAATTCCATCATCTCCATGAACGCACCCTCTTCTTCCCCCCTTTTCAATCACCCGTCTAATTCACACTCGACCTCATCCCTGACCGCAGTTGCGTCAAACAACAACAAGAACACACTAGGGTTCAACGGCTGCCTTTCGTTCAGCCCCTCTTCCTCCTTTTCCTCTTCGTTTGCCTTTCTACTCGCCCTCGGTGGTGTGATCTACCCGCATCCGTGTGTCCAGAGTCCAATAGCCATGCTGACGTCCTTCTCATGGGTGCCAAAGGGCGCCATGAAGAAGACACCCATCTTCTCCACGGATACCGCCGACCAGGCACGCGCGAAGCTGCGACGGCAAAATCCCGACTACGTTGAGGCGCTTGATGAAGAGTCTGCGGGCGGTAAGAAGAGCAAGAAGCACACAGGCAAGCGCGTAGGTGCAAAGGAAGCGGCAGTGAAGGAGGCCGCCAGCAGTGACGATGGCGAGGAGGAGGTGACGGTGATTGATGAAACGCTGCGAGACATCGCCGGCGGTGGTGCCGGTGCCATCATTGAGCAGGTAGAATCGGAAGACGAGGACGAACTGGAAGACATCACCTTCAAGGACACTGATTTGGTCTTTGCTGTGGCGCGTGCAGACACTCAAGAACCAAGCCTGGAACTCTTCACCTACGACGAGCCGGAAGACAACGTGTTCCTCCATCATGACATGCAACTCTCTGCGTTTCCGCTCTGTAGCGCGTGGCTGACTGACGGCACGATGTCCATGCTCGCGGTGGGCACCATGCTCCCGTTTATTGAAGTGTGGGCTCTGGATGTGATGGACTCGGTGGAACCGGCGGCCATCCTCGGTGGCTGCGAGCAGGTGGAGCACAATTACATGCGCAAGACCATCCAGAAGCACCTGAAACCAGTCTCTCACAAGGAAGCGGTGCTCTCTGTCCAGTGGAACACCATCGCGCAAAACATCGTCGCCTCCGGCAGCGCCGACCACACCATCAAACTGTGGGACCTCAACGCGCACGGTGGCACCTGCCTAGGCACGTACCAGGAGCCGGAGAAGGTGCAGTCTCTGGCGTGGCACCCCACAGAGGCGAACCTGCTGCTGTCCGGTGGCTTCGATGGCAGCATTGTCCTGCGGGATTGCCGCCAACCCCATCAAGCGGCGCTGCGGTTCCCTGTCGGGCAGGTCATTGAGCACGTGGAGTTCGTGCCGAGCGGTGCAGGGGCTGTGTCCAGCGTCGCGGACGGCCTCGTCATGGCGTCAACGAGCGAGGCCGGGTGGATGGCCTTCGACGTCCGCCGCGCGAGCCAGAACGCGAGCAGCAACCCGGCGCAGGACCCCGCGGTGCCGTCCGTGCCGCCAGTCTGGCTGCTTCGTCCGCACGAGGGCGAGGTGACGTTCAACTGCTCTCGTCAAGTGCCAGGTCTGTACGCGACAGGCGGAAAGGAGGGTGCCATCACCCTCTGGGATGGCCGCCGGAGCGGTGTCGCCCCGACACCGATCGTGTCGCGCGACTACAAGACTGGCTCGGTCCTGTCGCTGCAGTTCCACCCGAACTCGCCTCACATCCTTGGTGCCTGTGGTGCTGCGGGTGAGCCGCTCGTGTACACGATTACCGCGGACGTTCAGCAGGTGTTTCGATGAGGAAGCAGGAGGCGGGCCGCCGAACGACGACGTGAGTGACTCGCCTCTGCCGGGGTCGTATATCGTCGCGTAGGGCGACAAAAAGGACGGGCACCCACTTACAGCATCATGCGCCGATCCACTTTCTTCCTCTGTGCTTTTTTTTTTCATACACACTCATCCGAGTGCGCGCGCGTAATGACAATAACGGCATAACACACCTCGCCAACACAACCACAGCAAAACACCATAACGTCCACTGAGACGCTCACCAAGCGCGTGAGATGAGGACGGGACGACCACCACCACGGTTTCATTGGTGCATCTGCGCGAACAAAAGCCTTCGCAACACGGAGTGACATACCGCGACTTTCTTCGCGCCCCTGTGTGTCTCGTACCAGTCACCCGCGGTTGTGATGCCGCGCATGCTGCCCATTCTTCTCGTTCTTTTTTTTTTCTGGAGCCTTCACGCTCTGCTATTCTTGGTTGAACCACGCCTGTCACTTGTGAAGGACCGTTACACACACACACACACACTTATCGCATAACGCCCTCTCTCTCTCTCTCCCTTTCTCCTTCCCTGCCTTTCCATGCTTGCACACCATCACCGCCACA
>JASANP010001138.1:0-220058 GCA_030849625.1 Wallacemonas sp. TrypX | reverse complement strand
TCGAGTACGTGTGGTGACGAATCACACGGCTGCGCTTGGAGATACCGCGGAGATCAACGCCCATTGTGAGTCTACTGAGAAGGACAATGCGAAAAAAAACCTAAACAATAACACCAGCGATGGGAATACAGACAGAGAGAGAGAGAATTGGGGGAAAGGATTAAATGGTAAGTAGCCAATGCAGAGTTGTTTAGGTTGCTGATCATCAGAAGGCAGTCGGGAATTCGGCGAATCGCCCCCCCCCCCCTGCTCAAAGCAGGCGGTTGTGCTGGAGAAGGTCGTCCCAATACACCAGCGTGTGCAGAGGCAAATCCGTGCAGCCCACGTGCACACAGTCGACAAGTCCGTGGCAGACAGCGCCACCACAGAAAATATGGTTTGAAGTGTGTGCGTTGACGTGATTCTTAGCTTTTTGTTTCACTCTCGTTGCCGTGCACACTCGCTTCCTGTGCTGGGAAAACTCCATTCCTCAGATGAGTGAGCTGTCAAGCAGGCAACACATCTTCACACACACACATACACACACACACACACACGCAGTGAGTGACGGCGGTACATGACAAAGGTACCTTATTCTACATGAACGAGTGTGTGAGGGGATCCCAGCGCCGAGGCGCCGCTACGATGGCTTGAACTTCACCGTGTCCATGCCCATGAGCTGACTTTTCAGGCCGCGAGGGTTGGCCCACTCACTGTTGGCGAAGCTGAGATCTTCATCCTCGATCATCTTCTTCGCCTCCTCCTGCTGGCGGTAGTAACGAGCCATCAGGTCAGCTTGCGCGCGACTGTCGATGACGGGTTCACGGGCCGGTGCAGCACCACCCTCCGGAGTCAGCTTGACAGTAATCTTAGTCTTCTCATTCTTGCCGACATATTTGGCTAGGTCCGCGTCGCGTGCCATCGGCTTTGCACTCCACCACATCGTTGCTGGACCGCTCAGTGTTGTCTCATTCACCGCACCGTCGTCGAGAATAGACAGTATCCGGTGAGCTTGTGACTTCTCGGTATCGCTGCGCATATCGTCGTCGAGCACAGCACTGAGACGCTGACAAGCATCGTTGCCGCTGCACTCTGCGGGGAAGAGAATCGTCACGGCGCCTTTAAACGTCTGGATTATTGTGTCAAGTTCCTCTTGCGAGCACACCTCACGGCGTGTGGCGCGCTCGAGCGAGAGGTAGCTCTCGGCGTCCTTGACGGGCCCTAACAGCTGGTGTTGGCTCTCTTCCGGGCACGAATCCTTCGCGAGTTGCTTGGCCGCCGCGATCATCCACTGCAGACGCACTCGTGTATTTTGCATTTTTTGCACGGCGTCTGTCACCACACCGACGTTGGTGGTCGCAGGCGCTGAGAAGATGAACACGTCATAGTCTTTGCTGTATTCCTCCTTTGGGAGGCGCTTGCACTCAATAAGTACCATGGTGAGAAGATCTGTGGGTGTGTACAGAGGGAAAGTGAGAACAGATTTCACAAATGCAGGTGCGGGGTGAATGACAAGTGATAAACACACACAAAAAAAGGAGGGGAGACCAGAGAAGGAGGCGCGGGTCGAGAACAAGAGTGGAGGATGAAGTCGTCTGAAGAAGAGAGACGCCGTTGCCGCAGCACGCAAAGTGTGGCGCAGTGGTGAACGCCGCACACGGAAGACGAAGGGGAAGAGGCGAAAAGGCGCATTTGTGCGTCAAGTCGACACACAGACAGACAGACGGAAAGACATGTACCGCGGCGTTATTGCCATGGTCGTCAGAGTCGCAGAGTACTCCACAGGCAATCGGGTGCCCACGTATCCTTGACAAGAACAAATCAACGGATAGCAAGGCACCCAGCCGGCAGTGGCCGCGGGGTCAGTCTCGTGCAAGCGGCATACGCCGCGGCGCTGTCTGGCTAAGTTTTTTTTGTTTGTTAGTGTTCGCGTTCATGAGCGAGTTCGACGTGCAGTTTCACCAACGATCGGGAAACTCAGCGTTTTAAAAAGAGAAAGAAAAATAAGGAGCTTTATTTTTTTTTCTTTCTACAGGCCAATGCAGGTGTACTATTTTTCTTTTTTTTTTTCTGGAGTAGTGGCGGCACACTCATTTCTGCACTGCGTAGTGCACCTCGTACCACGGCACAAGCTCCCATCGAAGGCCAAAGCTCAAACGAAAAGAGGAAAAAAAGGGGGTGGACGGACGGAAGTGTTCTTGACTTCGGTTAGGAAGAAAAAAAGAGGGAAAAAGGGGGGAAAAGAAAAAAAGCATCCTTCCTCGTGAGCCTCATCGTGTACACATGTGTTCCCATCGATATCGTGATTGTTGTCTGTAAGTCCTCGTGCAACACACAAAAGTGAGGACACTTGAACTGCACAGTGAATTCGCGGACGTCGATGTAAACAAACTGCTACGATGCAAGGCCACAGAAAGACAGGTAAAAAAGGAAAATGGAGATCATCACCATGAGCAATCTTGAATATATGGCGTGGCAGCTTGTTTGGATGTAAACGGTAATAAAAAGGGGGTGGGGCATCTGCCGTGGGGCCTTTATCAAGAGCTCCGGTAGCAACAATGATCACCATTAAAGGACAAAAAAAAAGGAACGAAACGAGAAAGAAAAAAAAAGAGGAATCTTCGGAAGTGTCTTCTTAATTTGTTGTGGTTGTGTGTGTGTGTGTCAGTGCAAAGGCAATCGAGAACAAACGAACGACAAACAGGAAGGCGTCGACCGCGTACACTCGACGTGCCTATTCGCCACGCAGTGGTGTGCATACGGTTCGAGCGCTGATGTGCTCGTGCAACTTTGTCTCGCTGCCGATCGCACTTTTTTTTTTTGGCGTGAGAAGGGGTCCAGGCCGGTAGTGAATCGCGTGTGCAAGAAGTCGTGCTGGTTGGCAGCGACATGCAACGCCCTTCCTATACGATTTGTAGCCCGGAGCCACCCTTCTTTTCATTCTTCCGGCGTATTCTTAAATTCTGTGGTTGTTCATTCCTCGTTAAAATCAGGCGCGGTAGATTTATTCACACCCGACGTTCATTCTTCACTGAGTCAATGTCAGTAATTATGGCGGCTCTCCAGGGCTCGTTAAACAGTCTTCGAAAGAAAGTGAAAACACAGAAGAAGAAAAAGGACCTTTCGACAAGCGCAGGAGACACCGTTCGTGTGTGCAAGAAGTAAACAAAGTGGGTTGTGGACACATTGTGAGCTGTTTCTACGATCATCTTCACAAAAGTGCCCACAACGTTTTCTGGCACCATTGACTGCAAACAGAGGTTGTTTTCTGCCTGCCTTTGCTCGCGTTAACCCAGGTCGGCATCGTTAGTGTCTTTGCGTGTGTGTGTGTTCTCCTTGTTCTCGTTAACAGCAGCTTCGCAACGGGAAAAAAAAGGGAGGGAGGAGAATGAAGACTGCTTTGAAAGTGTTTGTGAGTGTGCGGTTAGTGGAGCGACAAAGACACACACAGGAAAAAAAAAGTGTTAGGTAAGGGAGAACCAAGGAGAAACAAAGTCAAGAAAAAAGACGACACGCAGGTCATCCACATCCCGAAAAGGCCGCTCACGTCACACACGAAGTGGGGGAAGAGAGTGTGAGCCAGCGGGAGAATGGGGCCTGGTTGTCGACTTCACACAGAACGCAAGGTGAGCCACAACGAGGTGAGAAGACACACACAGACGCTGCGCTGCAGTGCAACGTGGCTTCTTACATGTTGGGGCTGTAGATGCCCTGTGCAAAGAACACCGCGGAGACGAGTGCCGTGATGACCAGCGTGCCCACCCAGCCAGCGTACATCTTCAGCACCATCATCCACTTGGTGCGGCGGAAGCCCACGTCGCAGATACTGATGGCCACCACCGCGCCGGTGATGCAGTGCGTTGACGAGACGGGAATGCCGAAGGCAGAGGCGAACGACACGACCAGCGCAGCGGAGAGCTCCGCAGAGAAACCGCGGCTGGGCGTGATGATGGTAATCTTCTCGCCGAGAAGACGCATGAGGCGGCTGCCAAAGGTCGCAAGGCCGACCACCAGACCCGCACCGCCAATGCACAGAATCCAGATCGGTGCATCCGACGAAAATTTGACGCTCTGCGCCTTGTAGACGCCCCAGATGGCGGCCAGCGGGCCAATGGCATTGCTGACGTCGCTCGCACCGTGCGCGAAGGAGGCACAGATGGCGGTGAAGATCTGAAGGTACCGGTAGACGTACTCAGCCTTGGAGTCAAACAGCTGGATACCAGAGTCGGCGGCTTCGCGGTCGGCCGGTGCCACTGCCTCCGTGCGGTCATCCTCGCTGAGCTCGCTGCTGCCGCTGCTGCGAACGACGGCACCATCCACCTCGCGGTTGCCCTCCTCCTTGTGCTTGCGGGGAACAACGATGTCGTCAGCGCTCTGCGGGTTCTCGCGGTGCGTTCCGTCATGGGCGACCTCAGTCTCGACGTTCGTGAAGGCCGGCTGCTGGTCGTGGTCCTGCGTGGTGCTGCCGCTGTTGTGCGCAGCGCTGCGGGTCTCGTCGGTCACGCGAATGACGCTCACACCGTCGTAGGCCACGTCCTCGTCGTTGAGCGGCTCGGCAGCTGCCACACGCGCGGCTTCCTCGGCCTTCTCCGTCATGATGCGCACCTGGCGGCGGAGAAGAGGGATGAGGGCACAGGACAAGGCGCCGGCACCAACGCCGATGATGGCCGCCACCCATGCCGCGCGGCCCACGCTCCAGTTGAGCTTCTTCGACGCACCCTTGAACAGGATGAAGAAGGACTCGAGGAAGAAGGTGATGCCAACGACGATGGGAAGCGTGACAATGGCGCGCTTCACGCTGTTCGCGGGACGCAGCACAAGGTAGCGAATCGCGTTGAAGATGAGCGCCGCCACACCACCAGTCAGGGTGGGTGAAATAAACCACGAGGCGATCACGGGCACGACACCGCCGACGAAGGGGAAGTCGTCCTTGGGGGACGCCCACTTCACAGAGTCACCACCACCGTGCACGAGTGCGAAACCGATGATGCCACCGATGATGCTGTGCGTCGACGAGACAGGCAGGCGCAGCACCGTCGCGGTCGCAAGCCAGCAGAAGGCCGCACCAGACGCACAGAGCATGCCGTACATGTACACGTACGGTCGGTCGGCAAAGTCACTGGGGCTCGCGATACCACCGGAGATGGTCGACGAGACGGCGCCACCGAGCGCGACCGCGCCGCTGAACTCACAGATGGAGGCCAGGACGCAAATCTGCCACATCTTCAGAATTTTCGCACCGTAGGTTGTACCGAAGGCGTTGGCCAAATCGTTCATACCCACACCACAGCCGGTGAGAAAACCGACAATGGCGCCAACCACAACGATCCACACATAGGGGAGAATCATCTTGGCTGCAGGAGGGTGAGCGGCCGGTAACAGGGAGGTGGGAAAGAGAAGAGAGGTAGAGGGGTAGAAGGGAAAAGAGGAGCGAAAAAAAAAAAAGGCTTTGCTTGTTGGAGAAAGGTTAGTTTAAAAAATTAGGGAGCTTGTTCTTTTTTGGTAGATAGGGAGAGAGCGAAGAAAGAGCGAAGGGGTGAAGTCTTGGTAATAAAAACAACAGTGAAGCAGAGCGTGCGCACAGCAACGGTGTGTGTGTGTGTGTGTGTGTGTGTGTGTGTGACACGCAAGAACAAGTGAAAACAGGGATAGTAGGGAGAGGGAGAGGGAGGATGAAGAGCAAAGGGCGACGCGCGGCGTGCACGGAACACGCAAAAAGACAGGGTGGGCATACTTCGGTGAAGCGACCTAGTTGTCGCGCTCATGTGAACACCTCACGCACAAGCAACGGCGAGAATGTTGATTTCAGTCGCGCAAGGAAGGCACCCAATGACCGCGGTGAGCGGAGAGGTGTGTGTGACTCATTCGCGACGAGTTCTCTTTCACTTTCGTGTGTGATGAAGTGACAGGAAAAGTGGAATGCAAGCACGCATGTTCACGCAGATTCATCCACGGCTAACAGGTGGCCGAGAGAGAGATAGTCAGAGAGGCTTCTGTCACCCTTTTTTAAGCGTCTGGCAGTGTCTACACGCAGGTTTAAGCGACGCGCACAGACGCGTTTGAGCAGTCATCACACAGAGGTTGCCGAGACCCAACGTTCCTGGTGAGCATAATCCAGGTGCAGCTCGACCTTTTCGAACCAGCCACTCTTCTCCATCATGGATGCCACCAGATGCGCTTGAAGACCGACCTCTACGACAAAGTTGGGTGCGGCGCGCAAGGCGGGGTGTCGCTGCTGTGGTGTCTTGAGCAGTTGAAACCCATACTCGCAGAGTTCCTGGAAATACAGGTACTGCTTGTGCTCGCGGGCGTCGTCGCCGACCAAGGCCATCTTAGACTCCCAGTGTGTGATAGTGCGGGGGAGATTGACATACTGGTCGGGCAAAACGTACGGTGGGTTCGACACGATGACGTCGAAGCTGTGTTTGTACTCGGGTTTCACATGTCGCGGACCGTCTTCAGGTGATGTCAAGAAGAAGTCAAAGAGGTCTGAGTGGACGGTGTGGAACCGCTCGTCAGCGATGCCGTTGCGCCGAGCGTTTAGTCGAGTGACATCAATGGCAGCATCGAGGAGGTCTACCGCGTAGACGTCCGCGGACGGCACGTGCTTCGCGATGGCCACACCAATGCAGCCCGTGCCGCAGCACATGTCCAACACACGGAGCGAAGGTTTTGCGCCTGAGGGGTCGGCACCATCATTCCCGCCTGAGCGTGGTAGCGATGACGAGGCCGCACGAGTCACCGCAGAGAGGTGTTTCGAGACCAGCCAGTGAGTCCACATTTCCGTCTCCGGCCGGGGGCAGAGCAGCGGGGGTCGGCAAAGAATGTCACAGCCAAAGAAAGGCTGGGAGCCGATGATGTACGACAACGGTTTCTGTAAATCCACACGCTCCAAAACAGATTTCTTGATGAGCCTCCGCACGTCTTCCCGCGACTGCACGAGCGGTACTGTGGCCCCTTCCACGGACGACGACGACGACGGTGGCGTGTTCAGCAGTCCATCTGCCCACTCCTCGATCCACGTAAGTTCGAGCCTGGCTTGGTAGAGAAGAGCGTCCCTGTTGGTGCCGTTGAGCTCGTCCTTGTAGCACCCATCGAGCAGCAGCTGACTCAATGAGGTCGATTCCGCCTCTGACAGGTATGCGTAACTACTCACAGGGCGGCGGAAGAGCTTTTCCAAATTAGCGGCTTCGGTCACGGTGAACTCCACATGTGGCGCGTCACTTTGTGCGCCGTGGATGTGATCGACGTCGTTGTGGATGTCTGTGTACGCTGTCGCTCCCAGGTCAGTGCTGCCTTCGACGTCTTCACGCACGCAGTAGCCGTCGGCGTTGACAAAGGTTGCGGGCTTTGGCGTTCGGCGCGTAATCGTCGCGACACCGGCCGGCACGCGCGTCGTCTCGACAGTCACCTCCTCGTCCGCCGTTGACTGCGTCATGCCGTCACTCAGCTGCGTGCCGACACGACTGATCTGGCGCCGTGCAACATGTAGAGGTGCAGTGCCTAACGCACACCTGTGTGTGGCAGCAGAGCGCATCGACATGGACAGGAAGCCAGTCCCCGTCCGTGCTGCTGAAAAGTGCTGCGGGCAAGTGAGCAGCCACGACGCTCGTAGCGCCGCGCGTGTCATTGTCTCCGCTTCGGCTGTAACGTGAGGCAAAGGAAGTAAACAGAGTACGCACGACAAACACAGGGGAAGAAGGAGCGAGGAAGCAAAAGTGGGGTAGTGGGGGTCGTCTGTGTCCGATATGAAGTGCCCAGCGGTGGTAACGACACATGGGGGGAGGGAGAAGGGCGAAGCACTGCGTGACGTCATGCCGCACTCTGGCTGACAGCACAACTGCTTCATGCACCGTAGCCACTCACGTCGAGCTCCATCATCGGATCGCTCTACCAACCGGCGAAGTGTGGCGTGAGAGTAGGAGAATGGAATGAAAGTGAGGTGTGTGAATGCTTCGGTGCAAAGTCAGGCCGTGAAAGCCATGCGTGAGTGATCAAAGCGGTGGGAGAAGGCAAACAAAAAAAAATTGGCGTAAAGCAAAGGCACAGATGTGAACCGGGGACGGGTACCTCGACACTGAGATGTGCTGTCGCTAGCCCTGTTGCGGCCAGTGGTCCCACGCCAGCAGTGTGGCGCCGACCACGGTGAACACGATGCCAACTGTCACACTAAAGACGCAGAGCAGGCGCTTCAAACGGCTGAAACGGTGGGCTGCCAAAGCACGACTGTGGAGTGACGACGAGGGTTGCTCAGATTGCCGCGCAGAGAGTTGCGAATCCAGCGCGTCCACGTCCGGCATCGCAGAGGAGTCAAAGAGCACACCCGCGCTCTGGATGCGTGACAGGCTCGAGGAGGGCCACATGACGGGGCCTTGCTGAGCCGCACTACTGACTGCCGCGTGTTGTCGCTGTGTCGCAAACGAAGTGGAAAAGACACACAGTCCAATCGCACCAGGAAGCACAAGCATCAACGTCAGGGAAAACAGTGTGCCCACAATATCCATGACGAACGAAATACCCGGAACAAGGAGTGCCAGCAGCATGGCACCCAGCACGAGCACAAAGGCTTCGACGACAATGGCCAGCCGCGTAGTGTCGTCAGGTGAGCCTGCATCTCTGTCCAACTCTGCGGCCGTGACGAGCGCAGTGTGCGGTGCTGTTGTCGTGCCTTGAAGACCAGCGCTCTGTGCGAGGAGAGGCGTCGTCGCTGAGGCCGCTTGCACACCGAACCCGCTCCGCGCCGACGCTCTCCCGTCATCTTCGTCCGGTGCGTCGTCTTCATCGTTCAGGACCAACCCGGCCGCGAGCATCATCGTCTCGCTCTGCTGCTCCCACGTCAGCAGCGTCATGGCCAGGCGGTGGAGACCACGGCGGGTACTGATGGACACGATGGGGAAGACGCAGGCAAAGTGCAGGCAAAGCCCCACACGCCCCACCAGAAGCACCTTGTCGTCCGAAGCGTAGTTGGCGACGATGTTGCCGCCGACCTGGGGTGAGGCGACGAGATCGCCGAACGTCAAGTACCCCAGCAGCCCGGTCGCAATGTAAGACAGCACAATGATGGGGAACGCCCAGACCACCGACAGCATCATCTGCCCCGGCTCCCGCTCGCGCAGCTCCTTGTAAAAGTATGGTACATTCACATGGTAGCTGAAGGCAAGCCCGTACGTAGCCATGGCACGGAACACGGTGGCGTACAGGCCAGCCCAGCGGATGGTGCCGTACTGGCTCGGTGGCACATCCGGGTAGGGAGGGTTGGCGTGCGCGGTGCCGAACCGATAGGCCACGGCGCAGACAATGTAAAAGATGGTGAGAAAACCCAGCAACGACGACCATTTGAGCTCCTCCATATCCCGGGTGCAGCTCAACAGGAAGAACAGGAAGCCGGTGACCAGTGCCCACGCACGTGTTGAGAGAGCGAGATCAAGCCACGGTGCCAACGTGGCATCGTGAGGCGATGGTATCACCGCCGTGAGGATGGCAGGAATGGACTCAACGACAACTTTACAGTAGATCACCAAGGAACCAAAATTGCACAAGAAGATGATGCCCTCGACCAGCAGCGTCACCACACGCCGACGACGGCGACGCTGTAGCTCGTCGAGGTCGTACATACGCTGCAATGTTGAGAGCTCCAGGGTGGTGAATGGCCGTCGTCGCGTTGTGTGCGCGAAAGGTCGCGTGTACTCGTGGCCTCTGACGGCAGAAGCATGAGAAGCCGATTGCGAGGATGGGGTATGTGTTGGGTATGGTCCCTCGCCCGGCATCCACGCCGCGAGTGCACCACTCTCGAGCTTGGCGCCGCAAAAGAATTCGAACTCTCGAGAAGGAAAGAAGCTGAACGCGGCCAGCTCTGTCAGCGAAAATCGTTGAAGCAAGTCACTCGCGGAAACAAGACAGTAGACGGCGTAGCACGCAAGGAAAGCCACTAAGAAAACAAGGCCAACGGACACAAGCGCAGAGGCGTTGTATGTCGCAAGAGGGAGAGATAGCACACCGGCGCCCATGACGTTGCACAGCGTGTTGAACACCACGCCGGACACGGTGCCATGTCGTGCGACCTCCGGCTGACCCGCCACAGAGAGCCGGCTCGCGACACCCAGGCTGATGCGCGTCGCGAGGGAGCGACGCGTCGACTGAGAACGTCGATTCATGCGTTCTGGTCGCGCCAAGCAGTCAGTCAGTCAGTCAGGTGGAGCCAGATCACATGTGGTGTGCGCTGGTGCCCACTGTACTTCCCTCCTTTGACGCCCTTTTTCCTCCACGGGCGGAGTCGGCTGTCGATGGTGGTATTGGCGGTGCAGGATTGCTTTAGAAAGGCATCGATATTCCCACACGCCGTCGGGAAAGGAAAAACGCAGTAAAAGGGAGTGGGGCAGCTGAGATGACAAACAGAGCGTAGGGCGGGGGGGGGGGGATGGGAAGACGAGCAGTGAGGGGCTGTGAAAGGGGCAAGGGCAAGAGCATCGACTGCGTGTGTGGAAGAGAGGGCCATCGGTGCTTATNGACTGCGTGTGTGGAAGAGAGGGCCATCGTTGCTCATCGGGCGCCCCCCCCCCCCACACACACACAAACACATACACATAGACATACATATAGACATACGTGTACACTACCGTGAACGCAAACACACGTAGAGTGTCACAAAAAAGAAAAGGGCTGTTAGGTGATGTGCGTATGTGTGCTCCCCTTTGGCGAAGAGAGAAAGTATGGGTGCGTAGACTGTGACGTCGACAGCCATCAAAACATCATGCGGAATGTAGATCGTGGAGTTGCCAAGGCAGCTGTGTGGACGTGGCGCATAACACACACATCTCACGTGCGCCTGCTGAAGACATCGCCGTTATTCATCTTTTGTTGGTCTACTGCTGCTACACCATGTGACGACGTGGAGGCTATGTGCCATGGCTAGCTGTCCCGCTTGTTTTGCACAGCCACCTCCGTCGCCGGGTGCTCCACCGTCTCGGGCTCGGACTTCCACAGGACAAAGGCAATGGCAATCAGTACTTTCAGCGTTGCCGCGGTGAGAAGCGCCCCAGCGAGGCCAAAGGAGGAGTGGGACCACTTGCCGCCGAGAAACGCGCCAGTCAACAGAAGCAGCGGCGCGGCGATGCGGTGGTTTCGCTCGTCGTTCTCGGCCAGCGGCGCGAACAGGTTGGGATCGGCAAAGAGGTCGCAGTAGATGCTCGTGAGGACGACACTCGTCAAGCTCTTGAAGCCCAACGCACGGCTGATCTGGGCCTGCGCGCTGCTCTGAAAGGCCACCAGCGCAATGGGCACCAACACCTGCCACCGTAGCTCCGCTGGGTTGTCCGTGGCGGGCTCGGTCATGACAATGACGGCCGAGATGAACACCAGCAGCGCCTGCATGGTGAAGGACGCGACCAGCACCCAGCGCCGCTTTGGATGAAAGCGACGGTGGTAACGTGAAAAACAAAAAGAGCCGACGCAGAAGCAGGAGAGCGACGTCAGTGACTTGATCCACCGTTTGCCCTGCGACGGGGCCGCGAGCCCGAGGCCCAAGTACACTGTATTGCCCGTTTGCATACTCACAAAGGAGCCCCAGATATAGACAGCCGAACTGTCCAGTAGGCCAGTCGCGATGTACGAGACGAGCAGCACAATGTCCGACCACCGACGGTCAATCTCCTGCTGGAAGTGGGACACTGTATACGCGGCAATCGTCATCTTTTCCTCAACAGTGTCGGCAGCGGGGTTCTCAAGCGTAGCTTCGTCGTTGGGTATACTCGTGGTGCTACCGTAAGTAGGCATGCTCAGCTAGCTGTGTGTGTGCAAGAAACAAAAATGAACTGAAAGTGAAAGAAAGAAAAAGACGAGACCGATGGAGCTAAAGCGCAAGCACCCAGAAATCGTCAATCTGGAAGGTAACGAAACGAATGGAAAAGGAACGTAGAGAAAAAGAAAAGGTATAGCTGGCGTTTGAGGCACAATATTCGAAAACTTGTGGTAAGCCAGGATACGATCGATACAGATACCGCACACGCAAGTGGGCCGTCTCGACGAATCACTGAGCAATCGTCGATCAAATCTGTGTACCAGAGAGTAGGGGGGAACAGATGAGAAGTGTGTGTGTGTGTGTGTGTGAAAAGCGTCGCTCACTGCGAGCTCAGCAGGCTGAGCTGACATACTCCACACTCGTCGTGTCAGCTGACGGTGGACGGGTGGAAAGCAGTGCCGTGACCCTTGGGCCTATCTACACCGGTGTGTGTGTGTGCGTTTGGGTGTGTATGAATGGATAGAAACAAAAAGAAAAGAAAGGAAAAGAAAAAGAAACTGCCAAGAGTCGCAAACGAAAGACAAACACGTCTGCTCAGAGGTACCTGCGTGCGTGCAGCAGGAATGAGAAAGAGCGGTGCGCGACTGACTACACTCGGCATAAGACCCTCTTCCGCCTGTTTCACCAGCGAATCAGTGCTTGTGTTGCTTGTGCTTCTTTTCTGGACTTTCCTGTGCAGGACTGCGAGTGCGCTTTTTGGTAACGCCGCCACGTGCGTCCTTCGTGTGGTGGCAGTATCGCTTCTCCATGTCGTCGAGCAGCGCCTCGTGGGACTGCCGCTGGCGCTGCTGGATGAGTGCTTGCAGCGCACCCAACTCGCCTTCGCCGCCTCCGCTACCGTTGCCGCCCAAGCCCATCTCTTTCAGAGCCTCTTCCGCCTCCTGCTTTTCCTTCGCCATTGTCTTCTCCAGTTTACGAACTTGCTCAGGGGTGGTGGTTTTCTCGAACATTGGCGTGGCGGTGAGACGGCCTGCTGCAATGAGGCTCCGCACGAGCTGCAGTAGTCGCTTCACCTCACCGTCGACGCCGTTGTCGAACAGCAAGTGTTCGCGCACCATCTTGCGGAAGTTACCGTCGCATAGTTGGTACGTCTTAACGGCATCGTCCTTCTCTTCTGTGGAGCCAGCGTAGTTTTTGAAGAACGCGCGAACCTGCGCTTCAAGTTCTGCCGATCGCTCCGCCGTTGACACAGGTTCGTCCCCAGAGCCGCTGCCTTCGACGCGACCAGTGGCATCGTACAGAGCCCGCTTCTCGGGGTCACTCAGCACAGCGTAGGCGTTTGACAACGCCTTGAATTGTTCGGTGCCATCGGGATTACGGTCCGGATGGTATTGCAGCGCGAGACGGCGGTAACTGCGACTAATCTCGCTCTCCGTGGCCGTCACGGCCACACCGAGAAGCTCATACAGAGCGCCATCAGACTGACCTTGCCGCATCTGCTAATCAAACGGTCGTGATTAGCTCTATGTGTGACACGGGAATGCGTCTATGCAAGACTTTCTCTCTATATATAATGCCTGTATGGTGTGTGTACAACGCACAGAGCAATACAGTGCGCGTCCCGTCAACTGAAGATTGGTATTTCGCGCACAATAAAAAACGTTGCGTCTCGCGGTGATGGTAAGGGTTAGTGGCACACCAACAAGAGATGAGAAGGAAAAGAAGAAGGAATAATGTCGAAAACGTAAGAACCAGGGAAGTGAAGGTGAAGAAAGGATACACGGTATTTTTACTTTACAGCGGAAGGTGTCTGTCTTGAAGGAGCAACGAAGTACACACATACACATCGACAACGCACGCTCGCTCTTTCCCCCTACGCGAGTGCGTTGGAGAAAGTGAGACCACTCTCTCTCTCTCTCCTTGTCAAGTGCCGCGGCCGTTGGTGCTCCCCGCACTGCCAACACGGAATTGGTCAATGAGCAATGAGCCTCTCAGTGGCGCTGAGACCGCTGCACGACCGCGGAGGAGAGGAAAGGGAAGGCCACAAGGTGCCGGGGTGGGGTGGGGTTGAATTTCATTCCCTTCCGCAACACTGAGCGCCGGTGAGTCTCACGTCGCTTGTCTCCTCCAGCCGGAGGAACGTCCGCTGTGGGCTTTCTTTCTCTTTTTCTTTTTTTTTGTGGGGGAAGGATCTTAGTGGAAGGAATGCCCGATTAGTCTCTCTTGGCGGAGGTGTCATTCCCCCTCGATTGTTCATGCACCCGGCACCTACTTCTGTGCACCCACATCCGCTCCTTGTGGCCACCTCAGGCAGCGAAACAAGAAGACGAAGGTGCACTGAATACTACTACAAAAAAAAGTGAAAAAACAGGTGAAACATCGCGGGGAACAGCCAAACTAAACACGGTACAAGAACGAGTGATACCACGTGGTACAACAAGAGGAGCGCACGGGTGCGCAGAGACGAAGAGCTAGCACGACGAAAAGATCGCACGTAGTGGAAACAGCAGGAGCTGCCGTTCCTTTCACGGCGCCGACCGTCCACTTTCTCCCTGTCTCTGGCGCGCACGCGCCCGCTTGCCCTCCGGTTAAGCTTGGTGTTGCGCGTTGCTTTACTTGGCGGCCTTCACAGCATCGATGAACTTCTTCGCGTCGGCGTCAGACCAGTTCGCGTTCTTGGCCTCCGCCTTCACGTACTCCTCAAACGCGGCGTCACCGACCTTGGCGAGGTACGCCTTGCCCTGCTGCACGTTGGCGGCCTGCGCGACCTCGTCCACCTTCTCCGGGCCCTCACCAGCGAACTGCGCGAGCTCGCGTGTCGTGTAGCGGGTCAGCACGGCGCGAGCAATCTGGCGCTCGAGCACAGACTTCTGCTCTGCAGGCAGCTTCTGCGCGTACGCCTGAATCTCAGAGTGCCAGTTGGCACCAAAGTTGTGCTCGATATTGCACGCCTTCACAGGAACGTTGTTGCGGAAGCTAACCTCGCCGGTGAGGATCTTGTGGAGAGCCTGCATCTTGGCGTCACTAGGGCTAACGGTAGCAGTAGCGGCGGCCGCAGCAGCCGGGGCGGCGCAAAAGATCGAGCAGCGGCGCATCATCGTGTCAAGAACGGAGTGGTGAACAGAGAACGGAGAGAGCGGGTGATGTCGCTTGCTTGACCGCAAGAAGGTGTCAGTGAGAGATGATGGTGAGCGTGGTTGTGTTCGTGCGTACACGGTAAAACAAGAATAGAAAAGAGGGTAGAGAACGAGCGGGAAGAAGAGAGAGTAATGTGAAGCCGGAGAATCGAGAGTAGCCACGGCAGACCAATGTGTATGTGTTGGTTGGCGTACTGCACGCTGTGCACGTCCATTCGAAGTGTTAGCGTGAACGCCACGACCGACGACCGACGCATGCCCATGCGCCGCGGGTGACATCTCTGCGTTCGTGAAGTACAAGAGTGAGTTATCTGCGCGCTGGGTTGAACAAATCACCTCACACAGAACCGGTAGGCTGCAGCGGCTTGTGTAAAGTTGATTAGACATGACGACCCATGGCCGTTCAAAGATGTTGTGAGAGTGTGACGAAAAACAACGACTGTTAAGAAACAAACAAAAGAGAGAAACAAAGGGAGCAACAACAATATCCAAGCTCACATAATGTTGCGAAGGTTTCGTCGCTCTGAGAAGCCTCCACCTTGTCAACGACCGTTCGCCCTCCTTTTTTCAACGTTTTTTCTCCTTTGTTTGTGCAGGTGTGTGTGTGTGTGTGTGTGTGCGTCCTTTGCCGCTGCTCACGCCCAAATGTCAATCTCATCGAGGTGGTCGCCGAGGTAGTGCTCAATGGTTTCCTTCGGGTCGCACGCCGCGCCGTACCGCATGACCTTGTTGACAAGCTCACGTCCGGCCTCACGGTTCAGAGGGTCGCGCTCGAACTTGCGGGACCAGATGCGCCGAGCAACACTCAGGCTGTACAGATAGCCGTAGTACCCCGCTGGGTAGCCGGAAAGATGCTCGAAGGACAGCGTCTGCAGCACGCCAGTGTCTGTCGGCTCCGCCACAGAGAGCGGTTTGGCAACCTGAATCAGCGCCTTGGCGAGGTTAAACGCACCGCGGCCATAGTCACCAAGGTCGCCCAGCGTGCGGCGGCCTAGACTACCGGTGTCGCCGTGCGGGAAGTACACCGTGAGTGGCTGGGGGCCGTGCAGTGTCTGGTCCACAGCCGAGAGCACAACCTGATCCAACATGTCCAGGTGCTTGAACATGTCCGCAGCCTCGTTACGACGCTGCACGAGGTCAAAAGAGATGGGCTGGCGTGTGTTGATGCGGTGAGCCCACAGCTTCAGGAATTCGTGTGAGGTAAGGAACTGCTCAAAGAGCTGTGAAAAGGTCTCGACAAAGTCAATGCTCGAGCGAGTGCCGGCGAGGTTCTGCACGCGCGTCTGACCAAAGATGGTGTGCATAGCGTGTCCGAACTCGTGAAACATCGTTGTCACCTCGTTCGGCTGCATCAGCGTCAGCTCGTCGTCGAAGGTGCCGTCTGCGCGACGCTGCGCCGGTTTTTGCGAGCCGACGTTGCATGTCAGTACCACGACTGGGTACTGCCGGTCCGGCAGCACGAGGCCTACTTTGGCGAGTGCCGCCTTGTGAGGGATGCAGCCGAGCTGAAGTGTCAAGTGACCTGCCTGGCAGTACTTCTTCTCACTCGCATAGAGGTCGAGCACGATGACACCCAGGAATTTTTTGTTTTCGTCGTACACGTGAAACTTCTTGGCGTCCGTGTTGAAGCGCTCGTCGGCGGTGAATGACACCTCCTCGAGCTTCACGCCAAAGACCTCTGAGCAGAGGCACTGAATGCCGCGAACGCAGTTGGCCACGGAAAAGTACTCCATGACGCCCTCCGGCTCTGCGTCGTGGCGCATCGACATCGACACACGAGCGCGGAACTCATCGGTGATGTTCTGCCGGTTGCGCACTTCGCCAACGTTGCGCCGAATAAGGTCGAGCTCCTTCTCCGCGGCAGGGCGGTACTTGTGCGCGATGCCGCACAAGAAGTGCCACACGTTCTGCTGATTCTCCAGCATGGTGCCGCGCAGCTGCTGCTCCGCGAAGCTCTCGAAGCCGAGAAGTCGTGCAAGTTGATAACGGCACGTCAGCAGGTTGCGCAGGGTACCGAAAGGGTTGCCGGCACCCTGCTCCGTCAGGAAGCGCATCGCCAGCTCCTCCTTCTCAATGTTCATCTCTGTCACACGCGCTCTTTCGGCGTCCGGCAGGTGAATACCGTTGCTTTCCATGTCACGCTTGAGTTGCACGACATTCTTGATGGACTCCTCGTCGAGTCCGCGGCGACCGTTGGGGCTGTCAAGCTCCTTGATGACATCGTACAGGTCACGGCGTGAGTTCACCTCAGACATGTACTCGTAGCCCTTTTGAAAGGCCAGCGCCGCACACTGCTTGTACTCGTCATCGGGGTGCACTTGACGAACAAATTCGCACGGATCCAGTAGCAGGCACAGCACGTTGCTGGTGGAGTCGATGAGGTCGTGCTTCTCCTGTGGTGTCTTGCAGGCCGGGATGGCACCGAGGAGACCCTCGCACACGGCGATGGTGGAGTCGACGGTCGTGAGAAGATTGTCGGCGCGTGAGAGGAAACTCAGATCCGGAATGTCCTGTAACTTGCCGGTGACGAGCGGGCTCTCCTGCTGCGCGGTGGGTGATTTGACGGCCGCAAAGCGCATCGGTGTGAAGACGCGTGCTGTGGCACCAACGGGCAGAAGCGCCCGTTGTACGCTGAGCACACCGCGACGAAGCATCCTTTCCGTGTGAAAGTGGGCTAGTATGTGTGTGTGTGTGTGTGTCGTTGACTAGTCCGTATGTCGAACAAGATGTGCGAGGGGGTCAAGAGGGAGAAAGAAGAAAAAAAGAGGGAACACTAATCCACAGTCGCACAGCACCTCGCGTGGTAGCGACAAGGAGAGCAAGAGAGGGAGCTCGAAAAAGAGAGAGGAGAGGACGCAAGTGTAGAAAGGTCAGGGACGATGACGAGAATGCAGCGCAGTCGTCAACGAAAGAACGAACGAGAACCGTTTTCAGCACCGCAGCATCGCGTGCGTACTGTGGCCATGATCGTGAGCACACACATACACACAGAGCCTATGTGCTTAGTGAGTGGAGAGGGACGATGACATCATGGAATACCCACCACATTCACCGTGGTACCTGCAGTGCGCAGTGGAACGTCTCCGTGGCATTGACAGGAGAGTAGCGCTTCCTGTGGGAAGACCTGCCCGTACCGCCTCATGGTGGTAGGAGCTGCCGCCGCACACGCTCTGTCTCTCTCGCTCGTTGGGTTTGACGCCCGTGTACGTGAATGCGAAGCTCAGTACGAGTGATGTGTGTGTGAATGTGTGTGTGAAACAAAGAGGGGTACGCAGCGAATACCACGCTGCGTCAAATGCGGTGACACGTACTCGTCTGCCATTGGCCAAGGGCGACGGCAGGCGACGGGGGAAAAACAAAAAAAAACATTGATGTGATAAAGGTGAACGCGTTGGTAATGTGGAGGTTTTCTTTTTTTTCTTTTAAACGAGAACAACTCACACGTCCCTACTAATCAGTGCTTCCCCGCTGTGGAGATCCGCACGTGTGCGCGAGCTCATTCGCCACTAGCGCACGCAACCGCAAGGTTCCATAGTGACTGGCGAACGAACAGGGGAGCAAAAGAAACCGGCGACCGAGTGAGGACAAAAGGGCACGCACACACGCGCACACGTACACCACAGCACCGACGACATGGTGTGTGGGTGTGGCCCACACGCCATCAAGCGAGCTACAGGCAGTTCAGTCTCCGCGTTCTCACCTTTCCCTTTCCCTTTTGCCCCATTGTTGATTCAGGCTTAGGCAAACGGCACATTCCAGGTAACCTTCTGCAGCGCGGTGGTGAGCTGCGTGTGGGCGATGCCCTGCCAGCGTTCGTCGGAGAGCTTCTGTGGCGGCAGCTCGTCACGCACCTTCACGTACCAGCGCCGGGCGTTGGCGTTGTCGCCGACCTGGTAGTACGCCTGCGCAAGACGGCAAGCGTACTCCAAGTTAGTGGGGTCGTTGCGCACCGCAACCTTGTGCAGTTCAATACTGCGACGCAGGAGCTCTTTGCGGGGCGGAACGCCTTGAAGGCGGGCGTAGAGCTGTGTGGGGTCGTACCGACGCAGTGCGCAGCGCACGTTGAGGGCACCAAGCATGTTGGGTACCTCTGCATCGTCGGGCATCAACGCCATGCTCTGCTGACCACGCCGCATGATAGCCTGGTAGTTTTCAAGCAGACCCACGCCTTGCAGACTTTTCCAGTAGTAGAGTGCCTCGGCTTCGCGTGTGGCGCACATAACGTACGAGCGGTAGCACGGACCGTACTCGGGGTTCTCGTTGAAGCACTTGCGACTGACATCCACGCCACGCTGGAGAAGGTCTAAGCGGTCGATCCAATGATCACGTGCGACCTTGTTTTTGGTTTTGTCGTACTCCACACACGTCTCCGCCAGCAGGGCCATCACCTCAGGGTTGTCTGGCTCCTTCTCAAACAGCCTTTCCGCGTAGTCGAAAGCACTTTCTCCCATGGAGAAGCTGAGCAGCTGATCACGGAACTTGCGGTAATGCTCGTTCTGTGAGACGTGCTCCTCGGTTGACTGCTCGGCCTTTGCGGCAGGCGCGGTGACCGGTTTGCTACCGTTCCCACCCATTCCTGGTCCTAAGTATAATAACAACAAAAATTCAACACGAGGCGGGGTGTGTGTAGGTGTGCCTGGCGTGGAAGCACGTTGCTAGAGCTCCCACTTGCACAATCAAGACAAGCTGAGAAACAAATGAAAAAAAAAACTTGACATAGTGTGGGTGTGACGCGCGAGGCAAAGAAAAGAGGGAAGGAGAAAGCAGTGGCAGTGGCAGGAGAGAAGAAAAGAGGAAGAAGCGGCGAGAGTGCGGCTACTTGGCACGCACTGAAAAGCACGCAGACAGCGAAACAAAAACTCATCACAGCAGGGGTCGTCAAAGACAGCAAAAGTGAGGGGAGAGCACTGCACCAAGACCGCAGCGGCGTGTCAAGCAACCGCCAATGTCGTCAGGGGGGCTAAACGCACACTCGAGTGACTGCGACGTGCGCACCTCTGTCTCACAAGTAGGAAAGGCAGTGCTTCGTTGATGGCGGCATTCGTTGTTGTTGTCAATCGAAGCGGCGAGGGTACTCGTGTGTTTGAGAGTGAGCACCAAAAGATTGGTTGAGGAGGTGTACGTGTCTCGTTGGGGTGTCGTGGGGTCACTGAGAAGCAGGTGCCGCGTTGTCAGTCTACTGTGCTGCTGATGTGCAACAGGCCGACGCGTACGCACGAACACGAGCCGGGAGATATTGGCTCATCACAGCTTGGCATTCATTGCGCCAAGCTCTCCGCGAAGGTTCACACCGAAGAACTGGCGCACCATGGGCACAGTGAGACCAATCCCGAAGAGGTACTTGAGCTTCGCAACCTGCGTTTCCCAGGTCATGCTAAGCCCCGTGGTCGCGCCAGCATCCATGATCTGACGACCTAGCTCATACTCGCCAAGGTCCACCGCACCGTAACGGTTCTGTGTCGCGACAACCACCAGCAGCTTTCGATCTGCGGCGAGCGCAAGGATATTCTTCATGTACCCGCCACGACTGGGACCGTTGCCGCTGCCATAGCACATGATGACTACCGCGCGGGCGTTGGTGTGACGAACCGCCTCCATAACCGCTTCCTGTGGGACACTAGGGCCGAGCCGCACGGTGAGTACGCCCGTGTCCATCTTTGTCATGACACGCAGCCTGCCACGAGGTTGCCGAAGAAGTAGGTGGCGGTGCAGGTGCACGGTACCGCTTTGGATGTAGCCAATGGCCGGCACGTGTGGGCTGTCAAACGGCTTCAGGGCACCACGGTTGATCCGGACCGCACAGCAGCCACGAAAGAGCTGTTCGTCGAACAGGATGCAGACTTCGCACAATTCACGGCAACTGGCGAACAACAGGGCAAGAATCGTGTTGCGTTTCATATCCGTGAAGATGCGGTCACCCGGTATCAGAGAGCCTGTGAAGATGATCGGCTTGCCCAAATTCTCCAGCATGAAGCTCACGGCGCTGGCGGTCCGGCACATGGAGTCTGTGCCGTTCTGTACGACGAAGCCACAGTAGTGGTTGTAGTGCTTCTCAATGATGCGCACCAGTGCCACGCGGTCATCGACCGTTTGATCAGCGGAGAGTTTGAGCGCGTGGACCTGTGCAACGTCGAAGGCCGGCACGCCGGGCTTGTGAAGGTCGTCGTTACGGTCGAGCATGTCCGTGAAAAAGCTGGATGGCACTTCCGTGTCGTGGGACGAATGCTGCAGCAGATCCGACTGCCAGCCACGCGTGTTGATAATAAGCACTTTTTGGCCGTTGCAGGGGCCCTCGTGCGCGAGAACGTTGCTACGGGCAACGGCCTCGACGTCTTCGGTTGAGGACCGCATCGACGCGCCGATGGCGTTTGGTAATGGCGCGATGCTCGTGGGCGTGCAAAGAAGGAGGGGAAAAAAAGAACGGCACTAACAGCGAAGAAGAGAGAGTCGGTGCAAGAGCAAAGAGATGGTGAAGCGAAACAAAGGAGAAAGAGGTGATTGTGGGCAGCACACGGAGACTAATTGCGTCTCGATGCGTGTCAACGTGTGTGTGTGTGTGTGTGTGCTGTCGGTGAAGGAAAGTCAGGCACGTCCGCACGGAAAGAGAAAAGCACGGCGACCGTGCACGTGAACGAGCGAAAAGGAAAGAAAATGAAAAACGCCAGAAAAAACAGAGCAAGACAAGGTCAGTTGAGAGAGTGACCTGGACAACGAGCACTTCTCAATGTGGAGTACGAACGAATTAACCGACTCGGTGTGGCAACGGCAGTCCGGCAGGACCATAAGAGACGGAGGAGGAAAAGAGCCACGATGGCAGTGTCGAGGTGAAAGTACAGGGTGTGTGTAGTGTGTGGCCGTCAGTCACAGAACCTCGATTTGAGGAGGGCAAAGCAGCGGTGTGTGTGTGTCAGCCTCCGTAAGTAGGTAGCGAACACATCGCGGGAAACGTGGAGTAGGGACACGCGTGCGCGATTGCAGACCACAGTGTGTCCGCGAAGCACGCCCTTCGGTTCCCCGATCAACGCCACCGATTCTTTCGCCGCCCTCCACGTTGGATTGCCTCTTTGCGGCAACGAGAAGTGATGTCAACGCTCGCTCAACGGTGCCCACGTGAACGCTGTTGTTGTGTTGTTGTTCTTTTTTTTTTTTAGTGTTGGTAGAAAGGAAAGAAATCAAATGAATTGTGCATGGCAGGGAAGCCCACGTGTGTGCGTGCGCGCGAAAGCAAACTGCAGCGAGAGAAGGAACATTCCTCGCCGCGCTTGGCGCCGCAGGTACGTAAGTGCTTGACTACAGCCCAAGTCCACAAACAGCGAAGGCGGAGAGGCGGTGGGAGAGAGGGACACCACCAAAGGCAGAAAAGACAGACATAAGAGCTCACAGTCTCGAACAGGAAGCTTGGATCGCACGAAGCGCTCCCTCGTTCCGTGTCTGTCTGTGCCTGCCTTACGGTGGTGGTCTCTCGACAACGGTTTCTTACTCCTGGTCCTGAATGTTGAAGTACTTCAGCTGGTAGGTGTCCTTGCCGGTGGCGAGGATACGGATCCAGTCACGGAGGTCCTTCTTCTTCAGGAACTTCTTCGTGATGTACTTGAAGTACTTCTTGCGGTAGGCCATGGTCGTGGTGACGCTGAGAGTGTTGCCATCCATGGACACGCGGACCTTTTCCGTGAGCTTGCCCTTGCGGCCGTTCAGCTTCACGTTGTCCTGGAAGTACTGCTCGAAGTTGTTGAGCACCTCCTCGGAGAAAATGCCGTCGGCAACGGGCACAGAGCAGTCGATCTTGAAGACCTTCTTGCCCTTGGCAAGCTGCTTCTGGCGGTACACGCTCCGGGAGCCGACCTTAGCGCGAACAGCAACCATTCTGACTCGAGGTGGATGTGGTGCTTACGTGGAATGAGGGAATCCCTGACTGACGGCGTTGGAAAGAAAGCAAGGAAAAACAAACGGAATTAGAGGACAGGTGGCAGTGTGGTTCAGTGAGTACCGAGATGAGAGATGGTGGAGAGGTGAAAACAAAAAGAGAGAAGAGGGTGCGATGAGTCGTGGTGAGAACGTGAGAAAAAGCGCCATTTACCACGGGGAGCGGCTAGACGCGCTACGGAGAGTGCTTCCGTTGCCCAAACGTTTTTTTTTTTTTGTTCTCGACAGCCAGGCGTGCGTACGTACGCGCAGCGTTAACAGACAAACCTCTCACAAAATTTCCCTGTGCCACTTGCGCTTATTGTGGGTGTTTGCCTTGAGAACAAAGGCGCACTTCAGTCGAGTGGCGTCTCTGTTTCCACCATTTTTTCCTTTTTTGGCTTGCGAATACATTTTGTGCGGTGACAACTATAGCTTTCTTCGATACGGCTGCGAGCGAGCACGTATACACAACTTTGAGCCTGCCTTGTCACTTCCCTTCCGGTGATGCCGGTGTGGTGGTGTCGTCGGCAGTGTCCTCTGTTGCCGGTGTTCCCTGCGTGCTGTCTGGCGTCTCATCGCCTTCCTCCGCCTCAGCCTGCGTCTGCTCACGGTACGCGCGTTGCTCCTCCTTCTTCGCCGCCACGGTCTTCTTTCGCTCCTGGCTCAGGGCGATCTGTCTGGCGCGAAATTCCTTGAACTGTTTTCGTTTCAGCGCGTCTTCCTTCTCGCGTTTCTCTAAGAAGGCCCGACGACGCTCCTCTTCTTCGGCACGCCTCTGTGCCTCCTCCTCGTCAATACGCTGTTGTTCCTCTGGCGCGACCCACGGTAGCTCATCCTCATCATCCGGGTCCACCCCAGCCTTCTCCAGTTCGCGGCGGCGGCGCTTCTCCATCTCATGTTGCTTAATGTCAAAGCGGGTGACGGCTGTGGGCCGAAGAAGGCCCACGTGGCGAGCACCGGAAGGCCAGGCAAGCAGACGAGTCCCAACAGTGTGGCTTTTGGGCGGCCTGAGGCTAGTACCCGTCGAGGAGCACGCGGTGACTGTGCTGAGCGACGTCTGTGCGCACCCACACATGCCCCTGAAGGCCGCGAGGGGGCAGCTACCGACTACCACAGCAGCGGTGCGTGAAGAAACGAAGACGGTCTCGTAGCGTCGCATTGGCACCAGTGTCAAGATTGAAGGAGGGGCTATCTCTTTTGTTCTACTTTTGTGTGTGTGTCTTGGACGTGGGTTCGTGTGTATATGTGTGTTTTGTGACAGAGAACATCAAGTCGGTTAAGGTTAAGAGGGAAAGGAAAAAGAAAAAGAGGGAGAGAACAACGAGCGATAATCAAGATCTCGGGGCTCAGTGCATGACTGTTGCGCCACATGCTTCGGAAACGACACGTCTGTATGTGTGTGGTTGTCTGCGCAGGGGCACGCTCGTCGTGACGCTACTGCCAAGCCACCTTCAGCGCGCGCGTGTGTGTGTGTGTGTGTGGTGCGCAACGGCTGAGGAACAGGTGGGGTATGGGGGAAACAATTTACCACAAAACGCTGTCCCGCCCAGCATGAGCCATGTGCCACAGTGCCCAACCCCTCGTCTACCGTAGCGGGGGTTAGCGCGGTGGCAACGGTTCTGGTTGCTCTATTTAGTGGGGCCTGGGTTTGTCTGTGTGTCTGCATCTCATTCGGATAGTGCCTAGTTGAGTCACACGATTATGTTAGTCGAGCTTAGTCGTGGCAGGGAAACGAAAAAAAAAAGGGGGGCGTTGCCGCACGTTAAACGGAACCAAGTGTATTTCAAAGACACGCACACACCCGCCTGGGAAAGCAAGCGGGTGAGCACACGCACACAGCCACATGCTGGCCACACGTGATGGGGCCATGCCAAGCCATTCACGACTCTGTCTTCTTTGGCTTCACAGGTTTTTTCCCGCTTTTTGAGGTCTTCACCTTCTTCGCGCTTGCCGTTGGGACTTTCTTCGCGGCTGTTGGGAGCGTTGGCTTCGTCTTCTTCAGTGTCTGCACGTCGGCGCGCTCACGCAGTTTTTGCTCCGCCTCACGGGCACCTAACGCCTGCGCACCAGTGCGGAACGAGCCCTTACCGCCGTAGGCGCCTGTGAACTTCTTAATCATCAGTTCGAGCTCCCTGGTGAGGATCTTGATAGCCTTCTGCTTTTCGCGGTTCACATTGTCGGCTTCATCGTCGAACATGTCGTCCACCTCAAGGTCTGCTGCCTTGCTCATGCGGGTCACCCACGTGTTACTCGCGCGACTCTTGCTGATCTCGCGCTGAAGCTTGTCAATTTGCATGGCGATGCGCAGGTGAGGGTGAAGCTGGTGCACCACCACGGGCTGCAGTGCAAAGGTCTCCATTGCCTTCTCTTGGCGACCGAGCGATTCCATGAGCTTCTTGAAAGACACGTACTCCTGTGCGCTGACCATGAGCAGCGAAAGACCGGTGCCACCGCAACGAGCTGTACGGCCGCAGCGATGAATGTACGCATCTGTGCTGCGCGGGACCTGGAAGTGCACCACATACTTCAAGCCCTCGATATCTAGACCACGTGAGGCAATATCGGTCGCGACCAGAACTTGCACTGTGCCGGCCTTGAACTTGTCGACGAACTTGAGGCGTTGGCGCTGCTGCATCGCAGCATGCAGGCCGACGACGGCGATGCCCAAGATCTCCAGAATCTTCACGAGACGACGCAGCATCGAGATAGCGTTGACGAAGATGATGGTACGCTCGCCGGGGTACGTCTTGAGGAAGTAGTAGAGATAGAGGTCCTTGCTGTCTTCGGGGCAACGAAGGTATGTCTCGTTGACCTTTGCCACGACAGTGGATGATTCGGCCAGGCTGAACACCTGCGTCGACTTCGGCTTCAGGTCCAGCTCGAGCAGCACCTTGTTCATCGTGTCCGCGTTGGAGGTCCGAATGATGGACTTGCTAGACTTGAAGTCTTTGCGTTCGTAGTTGGTCTGCAGAGAAAGTGTGGCAGAGGTGACCATGGTGAGTACGCGGTGGTCATCGCGCGGAGCGGCGGGCATAGGGATGGGATGGGGCTGGTCTTTCTTGTGCTTGGCAAGAGCACCGCGAGGGCGGGCCGGTGTGTCTTCCTGCTCCTCGTCATCGTCAGCGTCATCCTCGCCATCCTCCTCTTCATCGTCGTCCCCGTCGCCATCACCGTCTTCTTCTGCATCTTCTTCTTCCTCCTGATCGCCGTCTTCGTCAGAGTCCCCGCTCTCAGACTTTGCCGGTGGCTTCACCGCCGTGCCGCCACGTGCCGCCAGCTCCTCCTCAGTGAAGGGCACGAACTTCTGCTTGACGGCATCCCAACGGCCGGTCACGACCTCGGTCTCACCGACCTCTGCGCCTTCTTCACGCTCCTGCTCAAAACCGGCGGGGAGCACGTCGCTGTGGATACGGGCAAGTAGCTCCTTTAGCTGCTCGAAGCGGCCAGACTGCAGAAGCTTATCGGCCTCATCCAGCACGACGTAACGTAGGCGACGGCTAATGCTGTGACCAAGGTAGCAGCCTTCGTTCTGCTTCGCGAGCTCCCACAGACGGCCGGGCGTGCAGATGAGAATGTGCGGGTGGCGGTTCAGAACACGCTGCTGCTTCTCGGCAGCCATGCCGCCAACAATGCAACCGATGGAGATTTCGGGGGCAAACTTGGTTAGCTGGCGCATGGCGTCGTTGATCTGCAACGCCAGCTCGCGCGTCGGCGACACGATAAGGGAATGCATCAGCTGTCGGTTAAACTCCGCCTTAGGCAGCTTCGGCACGGATGACGCTGTGGACGACGGCGACGGTGCCGCGGCGGACACCACCACAGCGCGGGTGCTCTTACCTTCCTTGCCGGTCCGCTTCGTGCTGGGTTCTGCCGCGCCATCGCCCGTGGAAGCCGCTTCCCTGCAGCGCTTCTGACCAGGTGTTTCCGCCGCGTCTGTCTCGTCCGCTGGCGCGAGTGGGGCGAGGCGACCCTCGGCCTCCAGCTGGGCCAGCAGTTCGTTCAGGATAGGCAAGGCGAACACCAACGTCTTGCCACTGCCCGTCTCGGCCGACACGACGATGTCTTTCGGCCCCTTCTTGGGATTGCGCCGCACCGTCGGCGCCTCGGCGTCACCACTCGCGGAGGCCTTTGCCGCCGCCTGCTGTGCCAGTCGCTTCCGCTCCGCCTCTTGGTCCGCCAGCACGCTCGGCAGCACCTCTTGCTGGACCGGCGTCGGGTGACTGAACTTCATCGCGCGCAGCGCTTGCAGCAGGCGGGGGTGCAGGTTGGCGCGCTCCCAGAAGACGTACGCCTGACCGTGGTGACGGTACTGGTTCTTGTTTTCGTTCGACAGCTTCGCGGCCGCCTCGGCCTCACGTCGGCGGTGTTCCTCCTCTTCCAGTACACGCACGTCGGGCAACGCCAACGGGTCATCGCTCGGAAGTGGAGCGACAGGGAGCACCTTTGACGCGGAAAGCGGCGCAGTCGCCGTGATGGCGGTGTTCTTCTTCGCGGGCACGTACTTGGCAGCGCCAGACTGACCAGCGGGAGTGGAGGACGAGGCAGCTGCGTCCGGTACCGCCGCGGGACGTAAGAGCAGGTCTGTCAACCTGCGGGGGTCGAGGTTGAACTCTTGAGACGGAATAGCTACAGCGTTCGCGATGTCTTGCACGATTTCTTGCATCGGCCGGGACCCGTTGTCTTCTGCGTCGTAGCGATTGTGCGTCCTCTGCCGGCCTCCGACGCGCTTACGAATGTCAGACTTGGCCACGTTGCGCTGCCGCAGGTCCGTCTTGCGGGCCCGCATCTTGAACGTCTTCTTTTTATTCGACATGATGGGCAACTGCGACTTGAGAATGTCATGAACACAAAGCACAGAATAGGAGGATGAGTCAATAAATAAACAAGGCACGCGGCGGCAGGCAACCAAACAAGAATGGTGGTGAAGTGAAGATCAGGGAAGAACGTGAGATGAGGCAGGGAAAGCCTGCACGACCGGGTCATCCAAACAAGGGTTTGGTGATCGAGGCGTGCCTGGGAGCAACGCACCTTGTTTTGGCCTTGCGCGGCTGAAGGTGGGCACATGTGCGCATAGGTTCGTGTGTAGCCTCGAAGGTACAGGGAAGACCAATGCTGCAGTCGTGAAAGCTGATAAACGACCTTGGCATGGTCATGGCTGTCGTGCTGTCACCCCCTTCCTCTGAAGTTCGTGTAGTAAGAGATGAAGTTCTTCTTGTCACGTCTCCCAGGTCGAGCGCACACGGTTGACGGCAACATGCGAAATGCACTTGTGCGCAAGGGGAAAAAAGAAAGAAAAAAACGATCGTGAGGAGCACACACCGTATTGTGTTGCGGCACAGCAAACCAAAGAAGAAGCCAGAAGAATCTGTGACGATCACAAAGGCAGATCATCCGGATGCCAGCGCCTCAGTCGTGTGCATGTTCCACCATCCAGTCCACCACCTCCTGAATGTTCGTCTGGCGTAGTGCGGAGATCGGCACGACGACCCACGGGTTGGTGGTGAGTTCTGTGAGACGCAGTCCCTCCACGCACTCCTCCTTCGTCATGTGCGGTTCTAGGTCGATCTTGTTCAGGCACACCAGCAGCGGCAGTGAGTGAAGTGCACTATCCTCGAGCAGCTTGTGCAGTTCGTCCCCGGCGAGCGAAAGTCGCTCGTAGTCGCTCGCGTCGACACAGTAGACAACACAGTCGCAGCCTTGCGTGTAGCGACCCCACTCGCTGCGAAACCGCTCCTGGCCGCCCAGGTCCCACACCTTGAGCTGCACGCCTTCCTTTTTCACCATCTTCACGTTGAGCCCGACTGTCGGGTACGTCTCCACAGGGTGGCCCACCGCCAGGACATTAAGCAGCGTTGTCTTGCCGGTATTCTCGAGGCCGACAAGGCACAGTTCCAGCTTCTTCTCACCGGAGAAGAGCGCCTTGAGAGTGGCGAAGAAAGAACCCATCGTGCGACTGGCGTAACGGTAAGGAAAGACAGAGAAGGAAAGAAATAGAGGGTGGGTGCGGCCTGGGAACACGGGACAGGCAACTGGACACACGTGCGGCCGTGCACGCAAATACGACAACTTACGTGGCGATTCTTGTTGTTGTACTTCCTTTTGAGAATGGTGCGCGTCGACGCACAGAGGTGTAAAGCGTGCGGTCGAACTGTTCTATGCAGAGCGGCCCGCATGCAGCGAGCGATACGAGAGAACAACAACGAAGAGAAAATGAAATAGAGAAAGAAAAGGTGAGTGACTGCGTCGTATAGAAGTGGAAAGGAAGAGGCAGTAGGTTAGAGGCAGACGAGGGAGAGAGAGAAGTGGAAGCCGCCTTACGGCGTTGAAGCGAAGTGCACTTGATCAAGGCGCACTGGCGGGCACTCCGTTCACTCTCGCTCTCTCGCTGCACGTGCAGACACAGCAAACACCGTGTCACTACCGTAGTGTCCGCTGACGGTGTTGTCTGACGACATCCTAATAACTTCACACACGGAGTTTCTCCTTTCTTCTTTTGGTTCGTGTCGCGCGTGTATGCTGATTCTATTAGCGGAAGGAAGCCTCAACAACGTGTGGTGGGGCGCGTGGCAACAACAAGAACAAGAGCAGCAGGAGACAGTCCAATCACGTTCCGCCGTCACATCACATCAGTGCCGACGCACTTCACCGATGCGTGGCTCGGCTCGGCTCTTCATCCCTCCCTCGCCAACTCCCTGATGTGCCTAGCGAGCAGTCGGCGTCTGGGTGCCCGTGACTGGGTCATGCGGCGGAGAGGCCGTGTTGAACGTGGTAGATGCGGCTGCGGTCGTAAAATCCACTGAAGTCAATCCACGTCAGCAGCGGCACGAGCTGCGGGTAGTCGTTGCCGATCGGTGAGGCCAGCTCCGACAAGGCGCGCAGTAGGTCGTCCTCGATGGCGTGCAGAGTACGCTCAATCAATGGCATGGTCTCACTGTTCGCGTGCAGACCCACCTCGCAAAACCGTGTCGTGAGATCGAGGATACGTGACAAGCTACGAAACCGGGATGCGCTGGACAGCACCAGGCCCGCCTCTGCACGCTCAAAGAAAGCGTGCATGGCCTGCGACATGGCGAAGACACCGTCGGACTGGCCAAGACGTGTCACAAGCCGGTCCCAGAGCGGTTCCAGCACGAAGTGAGACGCGTAGAACTGGAACTGGCGCAAGAATTGAATGAGCTGGTGTTTAATGCCGTACGCAGTACTGAATGTGGCCAGGACGTCGTTTGAGTGCCAGAGCGCACAGAGATTGCGCTCGCTGACCTTCACCCATAGCAGTAACCGGAAAATGCCATTGAACCGGCGAAAAACTGAGCTGTCGAGGACGAGTGTGAGCGGCCACTGGAGATCCACATCCAGTTGTAGAAGCTCCAGGCACCGCTGAGCGTCTACAGCCGTCGACCCCGCATGTCCGTCAGAGGTGCCTGCGGCCGTCGTCGGTGACGACGCACCTCGCACCGCGGAGCCACTGGCTGAGTCGATCGTCGGGCTGCTGGACAGTTGTGCGTCGCCTTCCTCGTCCCTCGCTGGCGACGTAGCCGCGGCACCGCGCAGGTTTTGCGTGAGTTGCTCCGCATGTCGTTCGAGCGGCGCGCTGCTAAACGTGCAGCTCACGAGAGAATGGTACGGATCGCTGCGGCAGCTGCTGCGGGCAATCGCAGCCTGCAGGATGACCCGCAGGGAGTGCAGCTTGACGCGGTCGGGGGACCTCATGAGCAGTGTCTCCGCGTTGTCCAGGAAGTCCACGATGTAATCGCCGCGCCCGTGTAGGAAGTAGTGTTTCAGCGACGCGAGGTGGCCGAGGAGGTCCACAGACGGGCCCAGCAGGAGCCGCGTAACACTGCTGTTGGCGAGCTCGTAGCAGCTCTGCACGAGCTGCTGCAGATCCTCCTCACCGCTCCACGTCTGAAGGCGCTTCGCGAGCTCACCGTAGTCCGGCAGCGGCTGTCCACACTCGCGCAGAAGGCAGCAATACTTGCCGGTGAAGTAGATCATCTTAGCGACGCGCGGAGGCTTCTCCAGAAACGCCGGAATCATGCTCTTGTTGATGGAGAACCGTCGCTCAAAGTTGGCGACCTGAGCTTGGCTGGCCGCACCACCCGCTGCGCCCGTCACGGCACCGCCCTGCGCAGCTGTTGTGGACACACTATTGCTATTCGCAAGTTCTGGGAACACGCGGGCGGCCACTTGCTGCTTACGCTGCAGTGCGAGCCAATCAACCATGGTGGCCGTCGAGCCTCCGCTGCTGCCGTAGCCACTCAGTGCGTCAAGCGATTCTGTAATGAAGAACTCGCCGAAAGGATCTTCGAGAAGGCCGTGGCACATCCACATGTGTAGTGTGTGGAGATAGGGTGCCATTGTGCGGCGCAACAGCAGAGAAAGCAGCGCCTCATCCTCGTCACTCCCCGCGTACTGGCTCGCTTGCTTCCAGAGATGGTTGAGAACACGCGGCCCATAGAGACTGCGGCGCGCGGTCGCCAGCGACGAAGGACTCGCCTGGTGGTAGGCGAGAACGGTTTCCGGTCGGTTGCGCAGGGTCGACACCGCATCGAGGAGGTCGAACGGTATGGCGTGGCGGAGACGCACAAGGTGGTGGCCCACACGAAGCACCTCCGAGACGACGCCCATGAGTGGCATGGGTTTCGTCGCCGCCCAGACCTCCAGGCGGGCGACTTGGTGCGCGTAGCACGTGCACATTTCCGACACAGCCTCGCCGAGCGCCATGCCGACCAAACTCCGCGCCGTGCACTCGCACGAGGTGACCTGCTGCAGCGCTACGAAGGCATCGGCGACAGGAAGGATGGTTTGACAGAGGCCTTGCATAGACGCAGGCACGAGCGCGGAGACACGGAACCCACCACCACCACCGGTTGACGTGCCGCCCGCATCAGGGTCGCGATCATCGCGAATGAACAGTGCGCCGCTCACACCAATGGCGGCGGCCAGCAGCTCCGCCGCAACGAGCCGGTCCTGGATTTCCTCAGGGAGCTCTCCCAGCTGGGTGTAGTCTTGCAGAGCGGGCAATGCACCGTCAACGGCCAGAGCGCCACTGTCAGCACGAGACGCGCCTGGGCCGCTCGTCGCGTGCGGGCCTCGGTAATCCTCAGAGGCTGTTGCCGTAGGAGACGCGCCCGACAGAGAAGAAACCCGCCTCTGCCACTCCGTCTCCAGAATGGCTACTTGAAGAGGGTCTGTGAAGCCAGCGGCCTGCAACACCGACCGACGGTCAGAGGCCAGGCGGACCTGCTCAAACGCGATGCCCTTGGACTCCAACACGGAAACGAACCGCACCCACTCCGACGACATCGCCAGCTGTGGTGGTGATGGGGTGATTGTGGTCTTCGTTTGTCAGAGGAAAGTGAAGTGATTCGCGAATGTGTCGCCACAGCCGTCGTTTCTGTCTCTGGGGGTTGGACGGAAGGCCGGATGGAGGTGGGAAGGACAGGAAAAGAATTTTAAAGCGATCGTCCTCTGTTTTGGTAGTGTCTATTCTTGTGAAAGGAGATGAGCTGATGCCTCTATGACCAAAAAAAGAACTCCGTTTGCAGTGCAACACGGAGGAAGAGAGGTGGGTTAATCGCAACAGACGGCTGACTGCTGTGCGTTCAGCAGTGCTGTTATCAGTCAGAAATCACAGGAGGTCGAGTGAAGGAACGAAAGAGAGTGAGAAAGGGGATGGGGTATGGCATGTTGTCGGCAGCATCTAGGGGCCAAAAATAGAAGGCAACCACGCGCTCTCCCTCCGTGTTTGTGCATAAATTTGATGAAGCATTTTGTTTTTGTTGTTAGTGTTGTTGCTGCTCTGTTCGTACAACCTGGTGAATGCGAAACCGAAGTAATGTGCATACATCCAGCGCCAAACTAGAGAAAAGAGGCAAAAGAAAACAACAAAGAACGAAGTAATAAGAATAGAACGAGGAGAACACCTACGCGCGCGCGCCAAAACCGGCTCTGGAATTGTCGGCTGCACCTCTAGTGCGCCAAGATGTCGTTCAGCGTTGCGATACCGCTCTCCACTATTTTTTAAGCCACGCCTCGGCCCACTGCATAAACCGCACACTCCACGGCAGCGTTGCGCGCTCACGTGCGTCGCGATCCACCTCGTCCGCCATCTTGTGACACAAGTCGCGGTAGAACATTTCGTCAGCGCGAATCAACAAGACAACATCCCGTAGCGTCAAAGTGACGTCGTCGGGCGAAAACGGCTCTGCGGTGCTGGCGGGAACATGTCCCGACGCAGTGGACGGTGCAGGAGGCTCCGTTGTGTTTTGGCCCTGCGTAATGCGCGTGGAGGCGGTGTCGGGGCTACCCGCTGTCGGCGGCGGTGACACCGGGTGCGTCACACCGAAGGGAGACCCTGCCGGCTGGTCTGCGCTAGCTGGGTTGTCGCCACTTGGCGCCGCCACAACCACAACAGGTGGCGGCGCGCCTTGTGCGACGAAGCGCCCGGTCAGCCCCCAGTACTCCAAAGCCAAGGCCGGCACGCGCCGCTCGGATATTTTGCCGAGGTCAATGTCGTTGATCATCTGCGTCCACACGACCGACGACTCCTCCAGCGTGTATCCCATGAGCCGGAGGCCCATGCGTGGAGAGAGCAGAAAAATCACCGCGTAGATCGCGAACTGCACGGCTTGGGCAAAGAGGACAAAAAAGCGCTCCACCGCGGTGATCTCCGCCATGCGCGTCAGAATCTGATGATGCGCCGTGTGGCACTCCGCTTGTGCGGTGAAGCCGCGGATCGTGTCAAGTCCGGCCAGGCGATCGGCCGACGAGAGCCGCCGCGTCGTCAGCGGTGAGAACGGGGATATGCGGGTAGACTCTGACGACGAAGCGGTGCTGTCTCCCGCACGGCTTGCTTCACCGGGCACCGCCGCCAGCGGGGAGACGAGCGGCGCGGGGGCCACGCCCTCACTCGCACTGCGACCAGTGAGTCGGATGTACGTCGTCACGGAGCCCGCCGTGGCTGGTGCGGCCGCCACCGTTTTGAGCATCGTCGCGCGGTGGATATGGCGTTCGCGAAACAGCCGATCCGCCAGCCAACGCAGGGATTTCACCATGGTGATGCAGATGTGGTCGTTGATGGTGCGTGGAGAGGCGTGCGTGAGCCGCTCCCTCTCCAGGCTCGTCAGCACGGCGCGGCTTACAGCCGTGCGTCCACTGGGCAGCCGATGCATGCGAAAGCGGCTCGAGGCACCCATGAAGGACGGGTCGTAGAGGGGTGACGAGACCGGCAGAGACGAGGTCGACACTCGCGCACCTCGGCGAGTGCTACTGTGTGTCGAGGAAAGCCGTGGCCCCGGCGTCGCTGATGGCTGTTCGCTCCTGTTCTGCTCCGGAGACTTGTCTCCACTGCCCGTTCGCCCCTCTGCGGACGCGGCGGCAGTAGCAGCAGAAGCAGAGGCCATCCGCGGCGAGGCATCGCGTGCGAGGTTTGCGAACGGCTTCAAAAGTTGCCGTCGACAGGTGGATCTGTGCATGGTGCCAGCCACGACGTGTGATGACTAGGCCCAGTCGATGACAGAGTAAAGTGAGTGAGGACCAATATGTTTCAACGAAATGACAAGGCGACAAGGGGAGAATGCTGCCAACGGCGCGTGTGAACAAAACAAGGCACAATCCCACGCGTTGCGCACAGAGAAAGCAGCAGGGTGCCGTGAGAGAAGCCAGCAAGATATAGAGGAGGAAAATGAGTAGACGGAAGGAGGGAAGGAAAGTGTGAACAACAACGAACAACAGAAAGGTGAGAAAAGACACTTGTCGCATCAAGCAGGTAGCCCACAGGCACGTACCACCGGTGAATGTAACACCGTCTCTGAGTGTGCCGCTGAGCACTAAGACCACAGGGAAAGCGACAAGTTGGCGTTTTGCCTCTCATTTGTAGAACTGAACGGTCTCTGTGTTTACCTTTGGGGAACCTGGGAGCGTGGCTAGTGTCACCAATACGTCTGGGACTGTGTGCGCACACGTGTGTGTAACACCGGAAAAAAGGCAAAAAAAAAAAGAGAGGTGAGAAGTGGGAAACATTGGGCGGCAACCACATCAACTACCCGCCGTGTCCGTGTGTGTGGGGATGTGCAAAAGGTCTCCTCCTACGCCGTCAATCGGGAAAAAGAACAAAAAAAGAAAAAACGTGTCGAGTGTGCAAATGTGAAGAAGAGAAAAGGACGCAAAAAAAAAAATCGTCTGGGTGAATGGATTCATCGCTGTGGAGGAGTGACTGCCGCGCACACGGCGAAGTGCGTGTTGTACATGGACGCTGCCGTGCTTGTGTTTCTCTTGTATGCGTGCGTGGTACTCACACCGCTCAAATGGCGCTGCTCAAGTCAGCATGAAGCCGCTTTGGCCCTCATCGATTGCGCGCAGCAGCCGAGCTTCCAGGATAGACTTGGACGGATACTGAGGCAGTTTCAAGTAGTTAAAGCACGTGCTCGTCGTGGGCAGGCTGCCAGTATCAGCGGCGCTCGCCCCACGTGACTCTGTGACGGGAATGGCTGTCTCCTCGGCATCATCATCGACAGCACCCGCGTCGCGGCGCACGACCTTGATAGGCTCCGCTAGCCCACCGGCGGGTAGCGTGCCGGAGCCTGTGACGAACCGTAAAAACGCCCGTTGGCGTGCCTCACCCCACGCGGGCACAATCTCGACCAGGTACTGAATCATCGGTGACGTCCTCGTGTAGCCGTGGAGCGGCACCACGTCGCGTCGAAACGCCTCGCGGCTGGACCAGATCTTACCGGTGGGGCCGCTGAACAGGTTGGCAATTTCGTCCACAGTGAACATACTCAGGTAAACGGGGTTGAGTGTGTTTTGCAGGCCAACGCGGAATGCCTGCAGCGCCACGTCGACGCAGTACTCGAGGTGGTAGTGCCGCACCGCGCGTACAAAGGATGCCACGTTCGCGTTCGTGACAGCCACGGTGGCACCCTGTGGGCACAGGGGGATCTCTGGCTTGTTCGGCTCGCTCGCAGGTAGCACGAACATGAGCTCACACGCCGCCAATTCATCGGCGGACATGGTCGTCAGCGATACGAGCATCTTCTCCAGGTCTGGGTCGAGCAGTGCCATCGAGTTTGAGGCCTCCTGTACCGACGGCATCGTCGAGCGGAACAGCAGTCGGCGGAGGAAGAGAGGGTGGAATCGCACACAGCTCGGGCGGCGCAGCTGCAGCAGCCGGCCCATCAGTAGGCCAAGGGTTTCGAAGTGCATGAGCGAACGGTGCGTGGGGTAGGCAGTCGGGTAAAGCAGCGGCGATGCCGTGCGTCGTCCACTCGTGTCCACCTCCGTGCGCCACATGCCCGTCTCCGGCGTCGCCAAAGCTTTTGCCATGAGTTCAAACAACTCAAGTGCGGGGCCGATGCCGATGCCTGGTTCGCCGTGGAAGTGTACATCGAGCTGAAAAGGACAGAACGCGTAGCGGCGCAACAGCCGAGCACCGTCTGTCAGCAGTCTCTCACGGCGTACCTTCACCGGCACGCGTGTGGTGTTTGATGTGACGGCGTTCTGCGACCTGCTCATCCACTGAAACCCAAGGAACCGCGAGCTCACCTGACTGCTAAGAAAGCGCACGGTGCCCTTGATGACCCGAGGGCTCATAGTGCGCCGCGCACCGAGGAACAGGTCCAGCAAGGCCACACGCATCGCGAACGGAAAAATGAGCGGGTAGTTCCATAGCGCGTAGCTAGCAAGATGTGTGCCGACGGTGGAGCTGTCAAAGCAGTCGCCAAGTGCACGGTACATGAGAGGGGGTAGCAGGATGGTGTCCAGCTGGCTGTAAAGATCGTGCACGAGTGCGCTACGCAGACGGTGCTCACGAAAGACAGCTGAGTTGGGTGCCGAGAGCGACCCAGAAGTGCTTGTTGTCGTGTCGGCGGCACCAAACGTCTGCGAGGAGCACCCACTCGGGTCCGTCGTCCCGGTTGGTGAGGCACTGAGGGCAGCGGAGAACGTGGGAGAAGAGCTGAGCCGATCGAGCGGCTCGCACTCGTGACTTGCCAAGGTGAGCGCGTGAAGCAGACGCAAGGCACCGTCTGCCGGTTCCGACTTGGTCTCGTGCAGCATCGAAAAGATGTGCTTCGGTGAGCAGTAGAAGGACGGTGCACTTTTGTAGATGGACGCACCACCGTGACAGCCGCACTTGGCTTGCGTCGCACGCAAGGTGTCAGGCAGCGGTTCTTCCAGCAGCACGTACTGCACACGATGAATGGTCACCCAAAAGGAGAGATGGCGCAGTGCCGTCGCCGCCGTGGAGTCATCCAGCGCAGCCGCCGCGGAGGGAGCAGGATGAGAACCATCGCCGCGGTCGCCGGCAGCATCACCTGACGTGCCTGGATCGCGACTGCCCTCATCGTCATCTGCGGCTTCCTCGTCGACGTAGTCACGTAGCGACTCACCTGACGCGGCGTAGTAGCACAGCGCGTCGATCAGCGTTGTCAGCGGGCATAGCAGCGGCACACCGTCCACGAGCAGCAACAACCGCGAAGGGGTGATAGCCGCCAACCGTTCACCCGTGGTGCGCAGATAGCGTCCACTAGTCGGGCTGGATGCCGCGCCATGCTTTTGCTCGCTGAGAAGTGCAGAGGCGGTTGCGGTGGGTGAACTGCGGCCGGGCGACAAGCGCTGGCGGGCAATCGGTGAGCGGCTGCTTTGGCGAGGTGTACGTGCCTCTGTCGGCTTCAGTGATGCGGCGCAGGCCTGACGGATGCCGTCATAGGGTCCACGTGTGTCGTCGAAGAGTGGGGTGTCGAGCGATTCCGTCGATTTCAGCAGCGCCTTGGTGCGGCGTGCGGGGGCGGCAAGTGATGGCGTGCGCTCCTTGGTGGAAGTCCCGCGCGACTCTCTGCGAGCGCAGTCGACCCACGTGGGTGGAACGGCGGGGTCCGCCGCAGCTGCCCCACGTGCACCACGGCGCGTCGCACCTCGCTGGTCGCGGTGGGGCCGTGTGCCGACCGGTGATGCTCCCGGCCCGTCGTCCGCGGAGTCGTCATCCGAGTCCGTGTATTCGCTTGCCGGAGAAGCCACCGGTGGCTGTGCAACGCGCTGGTCTGCCGTGCCAGGTGCCGTGGGTGCCGGCACAGTGGCGGCGGAGTGTGTTGGGGGTCGCGTGAGCGGCTGAAAGGGCTCAATGGCATGTTGGATGATGAGGGACTGAAGAGTGCCGATGGATGACGTGCAGATAATCAGCAGTGCACGCGGGTCCAGCTCCACCGGCACGTAGCGCAGTACGTGGCCGGCAATGTGAAGCTCGCAGTGTGACTCATCAGTCGTCGGTACCTCTGCGTCACCGGAGAGCTGACCAGACGTTTCCGCACGGGCGTCAGTGTTCACTTCGTTGACAAAACGCTCGAGATGAATGGCGACGGGAGTCCACGTGAGATCGGCCACAGTGGACGACAGTTTGCCCTTGCCCTCACGCTTTGAAAAGCGCACCGGCTGCAGGCTCGTCAGGCTCGACGCGCGCGTCACACCCGCCGACAGACCGAGGCGCTCACCGACGGCGAAGGTCAGCTCTTGCTTGAGCGCGCTCAGTTGCTGGCACGTCGTCGGCGCCAAGTTGAGCGTCACCTGTGCTCGGTCATCGGTGCCGTTCAAGGTGTCCAATACACCGCCTGTGCCAACAAGACTGCCACCCGTCGCACCGTGCACTTCGCGCTGCCGGAAGCGCGGGAACGCCCAGATCAGCAAGGACTGCGCGACTTCATCAAGCACCTGCGGCGCCTTGGTGACCAACACACGCATGGTCAGGTCTGTCTCGCGAAGGAGTCGGTACAGGGCCACCGCGAGGCGGGCCGCACGCACAGGCTCCGTCTCGTCGAGCGTCAGCACACACGCCTCGAGGGCACGACGGAGCTCTGCGGGCTCGGACAGGTCCACTGCGGGTGTCACCAAGGACACAGAACCGCTGGCGCCACCGGCGGCAGACGCCGTGGCAAGAAGGTCCGCAAGGCTGTTCTCCCTCTTCGCAGCGTCGTTGGTGTGGCGAATCACATCCGATTGCGCGGCGGTCACGGCCGCGGTCGGCCCGTCCACGAAGCGTGGTGCCCCACCATGTCCGGCTGTGCCAGTGCCTGGCGAGGCCGCCGTCTCACCCATGATGACCAAGGACACCGCCGGCGACGGTGGGGTACTGTGAGGTACACATTGTTCACCACTTTCCATCCCATTTTCTTCCCAGACGGGCTTGTGCTGATCTGCCACGAGCCCACACGACGGTCCATCCAGCGCGAACAGAACGTCGCCATGGGTGAGACGGCCGGGTCGGTTCCGTGCCTCGATGAGCTCGCTCAGACGTCGAAAGACTTGGATGAAGCCCTGTCGTGCACTGGTGAGATCTTGATGGTAAGTGCACGCGGCGTTGGGGGTGTTCGTGGCGGCTTCGATGACCGCGCTTGGGTTGCTGTCGCGCTTCGCCATCGCCGCTGCCTCCATGACGGCAGTCGCACCGACCAGTCGCAGCGGTGCACCGTAGCCGACGACGAGGTTGTTGACGCCGATATCCGTGTGAACGGCCTTTGAGATTCGTTCGGCGAGCTGTTGCACGGAGCGAGCTTCTGCGATGGTGAAGGCATGCCAGCCGGGAACTGTGTGTGCGTCGACGCGAGGTGCGTCCGTCTTTGCGGGGCCGGGGCCGAGGGGCGGCAGTTGCGCTCGGCTGCCACGGTCAGCAAAGACACACGACCCTGGAGAAGGCAGCGCGCCGTCGGCACGTTCACCAACATCAACGCAGGAGGTGCCGCGGCTTTCCAGCTTCATCAGGTGCAACACCGCATCCGCGGCAGCGAGCCGCATCTCACCGCGGATCGTCGGCACGTACGTGCAGAACTCAACCGACAAGCCCATCTGTAGCACCGCGTAAAGCATGCGAGGGTCCTCACTGCACGGCCGGAACGGGAAAAAGGGTGCGAGAATCGGCTGCGGGTCCTTCTCGTTCGTGGAAAGAAGGTAGACCAACGCCTCAGCGAGAGCGCCACGGCACGGGGTCAGGGCGTCCTGCACGCGCCGCGTGTTGGGGCCACGGACATTTACGGTGGCCACCGTGGCCCCGGAGGCCGTCGGCGTGGCGTGCGCGAGGCTGTCTCCGAGAAGCGGGTTCGCGATGGACGGCGACGGCGCCGGGGGGTGGCCCGTGCGGGACCGGGAAGAGCCGCGGTCGAGTGAGGCACGACCAGAGAATGACCAGAAGCTTGTTTTGCGCGCGGAGGTGTGGGTCGTCGCGGCAGCGGCGTCGCGGTCCGCTGCGGTGTTGGGGGGCTGGGCCTGAAGGCTTGAAAGGGACGCACCAGCCTTCGCCTTCGCCACCGTACAGGCAGCCTCATCGTCGCCTTCCGCCCATTCACACGCCAGTGAGACGCACCGAAGGAGCAGCACAGAAGCGTGCCGCACGACAACCGCGTTAACGGAGTTGCGAATGATCGCAAGCACGCGCGGCAGAAACTGTGTCAGCAGCGAGCGAATGACGTCGTCCTGTAGAAACCGTCGGCGCAGTGTGTCCGAGCTGAGCAGCTCCTCCGTGAAATCTTGCAGCAAAGAGCGATCGTCCTTCTCGCTGGACGCTGGCAGCACACTGGCGTAGAGGCTTCGATGGCGGGACTGACGCGAGCCGGTGTTGTTGGCGACGCCGCGAGATGTGCGCCGGCCCGAGCTGATGCTGACCGCGCGCGCGGAGGCGTACTCCGAAAAGCTTTCCTCATCCTCAGGGTTGGGGGCGACATCGAGAACCTGACAGCACGACCACCCGCCGCGGCGCCGTCGACGCTGTGCGGTCGGTGCGGCCTGCGACGTGATGGTCGACACCTCACGTGAGGTCAAACCTCCCAGCGGCACAGAAGTGGCCGTCGATAGGCCGCTCGCCACAGTGTGGGACTGAGACCCTTGCGGCACCGCCACGCGCCCGTCGACCGAACCGCCGGTGAACCGTAGCTGGCGCACGGTTCGTTCGCCCAGTGCCGCGCTGCCGGTGTTGCCTCCACGGTTGTTGTGCGAGCTGTTGGCTGACATGGACGCACTGGCACGACTGGGACTTGGCGTACTGCTGGGCGTGAGGCTGGTGAGGGAGCTCGGTACAGAGTCAGCACGGAGGCGGTCGACGCTGAGTGCCGCCACGTGTGTGGACCGGCGGAAGCTGGGCAGGGCATCGGTCGGCTGCGGAGGAGGTGGGGCCGTGCCGTCAAGCTCGCCCTGAACGCGCACGACACGCGCCTCTACGCGACGGTGCGGAATGGATGCGGCGGCGGCACCGAGGGCAGTCTCCTCCGCGGCCAGCGCCGTGCGTGGGGACGCACCCGTTACAGGCACGCCTTGTGATTGGTGCGAGTCCGACGATGGCCGCCGACGCGGCGACGGTGTGGTACCGCTCCGCAAGCCGTTTCCGTCCAGCGGGGCTGAGCTGTCCTCAAACAGGAGTTGCGTGAGCGTGCTTTGCTCTAAAGTGGTGCGGCTCTCATCCACCATGGATGGGGCCTCGTCCGTCACAGGGGCGGCCTCAGCACGCCGGCTGCTGCCGACACGACGGAGCGGTGCGTGTGATGTGCTCGCACCGAGGAAGGACGCGCCGGTCGGTGACTGTGGCGGCACCGCGCGCCCACCTGGGTAGCCGGAAGATGAGGCCGCAGCAAACGGGTTGGCGGACGAGGCGGAGACGACACCCCCATCCGAGCGTCCGCGATGGCGGCCACGGGATCCTTTACCTTTGGCGTTCTTACTGTGCAGTGGCGGCGGGGAAGCCGCGGTGCAGACACCGCACTGGCAGCCGGCCTGGAGACCAGTGACGAGGGTGTGCGCAAACCCAGAGATGGCCGACTGCCGGAAGAGTCGGCGGGTGCTGTGGCCGTGGGTGCCCGTGAACGACAGCCGGAAGTAGTCCACGGAGAGCAGGCGTGGCGAGGTATGGGTGATCACAACAGGCGCACCGGTCTTAAGGCCCTTGTTGCGTCGCTTCTGGTACTCACGCTCGAGGCGCTGGCCGAGGCCTTCCGCGCAGTCATTGCGGTTGTGGAAGTCGTCCTCCCACTGCCAGCTGAAGTACGGCTGCGCGACGTTGAGGTGGTCAAAGTGGGACTCCGTGCAGCGGCGGGTGTGTGGAAGCAGCACGAGAAGCAGCTCGAGCACTGGCAACACGCACGTCTCCTCCGCGATGAAGGGCAGCTGTGTGGTGTCGCTGCCGAGGAGGAGTGAGGCAAACGTCTGCGCGCCGGTGGGGGCCGCAGCGGCGGACGCGTTTGCGTCTGTGGGGCCGGAATTGCCCTCGACCGCAGGAGTCTCAAGGCTGGCGTTGAGGGGTGAGCCCGCGTTGCGGGTCGGCACGCCCAGGTCGGAGGTGTGGCGCCGGGCCACAAGCCCCTCGTCTGTCCGGTCGCGGGGCGGTGTGGACGGCGAAAGCACCGTGCTGCCACCCAGCAGAGCGATGGCCTCGTCATCGTCGGCAGTCGCCGCAGCGGCGGCCGCTGTTGCCGTAGATGACAGCCGGTGGTGGCCTCTGTGGGAGCTGCTGAGGGCAAGCTGGGAATGGAGCAGAGAATGAGCGCTGCTGTTCATCACAGTCGTGTCGGCGCTGGGGCGAGGCGACCACTGAGGCTGTGGGCGCGGCGTCGCGACCGTCAGAGGTTGCGGTGCGGTGGGAGTGGGTCTTGGCGAGCGGCGCGGTGTGCTTTGCTGTTGGCGCGTGAGGTTCGTCGGTGCTTCGCCAGCGCGAGCCACCGCCGTTGTCGACGTCGTCGCGGCACTCAATGCCAACGGATTGCCGCGCATCGGTGAGGCCAGCACTTCGAGCACAACTTGCGCCAGCCGTTCTAGCAGTCTGCATTCGATGAGAAAGGGCACCATGTCGACCGGCTGCGCAACATACAGATTCGCCACGGGTGACAGGGCGAGCATAAGCAAGCTCTGCCGCTGCTCACCCTGGAGACGGCACGCGAAACAGGCGAGCCGGGTGCAGACCTGACACGCACGGAGCAGCAGGTGCTGATGACGCGACGGTGACACCGGCGCAAGCCGCTCAAACGCCGAGGCCAGGCATAAGCAAAATGTTTTCAAGCGCATCATCTTGTCACTTGCGAGCGACGTCACCGTTGTGGCCGGCATTACGAGGTCATCCTCGACATTGCTGCTGTCTGTTGCAGTGGTGGTGGTGCGTCCTCCCGGGGGCAAGGGCGCGCCTTGGCCTGACGCCGTCGTCGACGGTGAAGGCACACAGAAGGCGACAGAAATGGTGTCTTCCATGCTGTGTACCAGCTGTAGCAATGCTGGCTCGATGTCGTTCGCACTTTGTGGATGAATGAGGGTCAGAATACGGTGCACCGTTTCGAGGCACAGCTGCCCAAGGAAGGCGACGTCCGTGAAGAGGCACTCCAGCGAGAGCAGGTGAGAAACGGTGTTGTACTCGTACAGCGCCTGCGCACCGCTGCTGACGAGTGCAATAAAGCTCAAGCACCGCAGCACTTCCTCCGCGAGATCGTCGCAGCTAAGGAGTAGGTAGGGCTTGTCCAGGTAGTGCACGAGCAGTGGCACGACACGATTGCCTCGGGATGCCACCGCCATCACTTCGTTCGCGTGCGGCACGGTGTCTGCCACGAGGGCCAGGGTACGGAAGGCCAGCACCAAGGTGGCCGTTTGTGCGTCGTCGCAGCTGGCAATGATGCGGCTGAGAACCTGCAGCATTGCTTGCACATCGACGGCGCGCACGAACTCTTCGCCGCCAACGCAAATCGCCGTGCACGACACCTCCAAGGCTTCACGAACCAGCTGGCGCTGAGCAGAGAGCGCATCTCTGTCTTGTTGGGCGACGTTGGAAGATGCACTTGCGCCACCACCACTTGCCTTGCCGCTGGATGCCTGTGAGCACCGTTTTTGTTCAACCTCAAGCTTATTTTGCGCACTCCGCAGCTGCGTCAGCATGTCAAACGGGCTGAAGTCGAACATCGCGCGATTGCCTGTGGAAAATGAAAACCACCACCAAGTAAATTGGGTCAACCTTGTTTACGTGTGTGTACGCGTGTACGTGCCCGTTTCTTCTTGTTTGATTTGCGGGTGGACCGATTCGAATGTCAAAAAGAGAAAAGAACTGATCAGCACGCGAGCACTCACGTAACCGGGAAACCTGGAAATGTCAGCGTGAAAGCGAAAGAGAGACAGTGAGAGGTGCTGCTGTGTATGGCGAGCAGGTGGCAAACAATAACGGAGAGAACAGGAAGAGGATGGGCAGCGGCACTTTGCTGTGCAGTGGTCCGGTGTTCTTCTTCCTACTGTTTTTTTTTAAACAGCTGCAGTGCGGCGGAAGAACGGCGGCACACCCAGAAGAGAAAGAAAGGGAAAAAATGCGCGACAAGTGCGCTGCTAGAGTGAGTGGGGAGGAGAACGTGAGTAAATGGTGAGCGTGACCCACTGGGCCGTGGTTGTTCTTGGTGTGCTCCGGATGTTCTTAATTTTTCTTTGGTTTCTGGAGTGTATGTGGATGAGGGTGAAGGAGAGAAACAGTGAGAATCGGGTAGTACGCGGGACAGTTCACAGAGCGAAAGCCGCTCGCGCCACTGGTGCAACTGTGCCTGTGAATGTGGCATCCTGGCGCACTGTTCGCTTGCAAGTGATGCCACCTGAGTCGCACTTGCGGATGTGGCGAGCAGAGAGAAGCAGCGCACAGAAGAGCAGAGACGCAGCGAGGGGGGGGAGTTGGCGCGCTGCGTGCCTCACGGTGCACAAGGTTCCCGCGACAGATCCCCAGCGCATGCAGTCGACGCTTCCCATTTGACCCAGTAGCCAAGCGTGGGATCGTCGTTTTTTTTCCTTTGCGGGTCGGAGAGTGATTTGAGCATAATAACGTGTGCGAGAACAACTGAGGCGATCGCGCCGGAATCCACAACAAGATACGATCGGTGAAGAGGGTGCCAGCAACAAGGAAAGGTCCCACCTCGACGCACAATCCTTTTGCATACACACACACACACACATGCACATACACAATAGGTCGTGACATTGCGCAGTAGGTCGTGTCGTATCAGTGTACCTTTGTGTGTGTGTGTGTGTGTGTTCGTTGTTCTCTCTTCTTCCCCGGAGGTATTCGGTGTCTTGCTATTTTCTTTACTTCCACATCTTCTTCAGCGAGACGTTCTTGTCTTGGTCCTTGTGCATCACCTTGGCAACAGCCAACTCAAAGTCCTCTTGAGTGACGTGGACACGTCGCTCACGAAGGGCGAACATGCCGGCCTCCGTGCACACCGCCTTGATCTCCGCACCAGAGCAGTTCGTCGTCTTCTCGGCAATCACCTTCAGGTTGATACCGCGAGTCATGTTCATTTTGCGGGAGTGAATGCGGAGCACTTCTAGACGCGCGTTCTCGTCCGGTGCAGGGAACTCAATCTTACGGTCGATACGCCCGGGGCGAAGCAGGGCCTCGTCCAGGATGTCCATGCGGTTGGTCGCCATGATGACCTTGATATTCTGTGTCGCCTCGAAGCCGTCGAGCTGGTTCAACAGCTCCAGCATGGTGCGCTGCACCTCACTATCGCCACGTTCGCCAGACTCAAGTCGAGAGGAACCGATCGAGTCGATTTCGTCCATAAAGATGATCGAGGGGCTATGTTCGCGGGCCATGACGAAGAGTTCGCGCACCATGCGCGCACCCTCACCAATGTATTTCTGCACGAGCTCCGCACCGCTGACACGGATGAACGTGCACTCAGTGTGGTGCGCCACGGCGCGGGCGAGGAGTGTCTTGCCGGTACCGGGAGGGCCGTACAGCAGCACGCCCTTGGGCTGCGCAATGCCGAGGGCATCAAAAAGCTCGGGGTGCTTCACAGGCAGCTCAATGACCTCCTTGATTTCCTTCACCTGGCGTGAGAGACCGCCAATCTCATCGTAGGTCGACTCCTTGCCCGCCTTCTCCACCTTCATGAGAGAGACCAGGGGGTCGATTTTGGTAGGCAGAACGTAGTGGATTGCCGAGGTGCCGCTGCGCAGCGCGACGCGCGAGTTCGGTGACAGCTCCGTCACGTCGATGTTCTTCTCGACCTCCACAACCATCTTGCCCTGGCCCGTGCCGACCTTGACAAGTACCTTGCCCTTGCCCATCACCTTGACAACATCGCCGACGAGAGAACCGGTCTCGAGGAGAAGCTGCACCTCTTCCTTCAAGTGCCGCACGCGACGGTTGAGCTCATTGCGTTGGGCCTCGAGACGCTTGTAGTTGTCCTGCCGGCGTTTCTCCACAGCGCGCAGCTCTTCGATTTTGCGCTGGAAGTAGTTCGACACGGGCGCCTGTGGCGCTTCGGCGGTGGCAACCTGACTGCTGGTCATGCTGCTGAGACACGTGACGTACGCGGATGAAGACACAAAAACGTCAAAAGACGGGTAAACGAGAGAGAGAGAGATGAGTCAAGCCAAAAGAATGGAAGAGGAGAAGCGAAGAACCTACGGCAAGTGCAACCTGAGTGTTCGCAGTATTCTTTTTCTCTGGATGACAAGGCACACGAACAGAACAAAGAGAAGAAGTGGAAGAGAAAAGACGAAGAGAGAAAGAGAGAGAAAGAGAAGGGGAACGACGGTCAGTCATGACGAATGAAAGGAAGAGGAAGAACTCGCGGCGGTGCGGCACAAACCGCTGTGCAGAGACACGGAGCAACACTAGCACCGTGAAGCACGGGGTGTGACCGACGTTGGTGAGCGCCAACAAGCAAGTGCTGATGGGACCCGTCGTTTGGTACTTTTCTTCTTTTTTTTCTTTCATTATTGGCTGACGCGCTCTGGCCGCGGTTGTTTTACTCTTCTTTGAGTTTTCGGTTTGCCAGTTGATTAGACGGTATCAAGGGATTGGGCTCATGCACCGAGCTTGCGTGCTGCGCGTTGGCGAGTGCACTTAGCGCAGCGGCAGACAAACCGATACTGCTCAAGGAGATGACGCGTGCGAGCGGCGACGTCGTCGTCGAACGCCTCGGCGTCAACGTAGGAGATGCAAAGCTCCTCGCCCGCGCGCAAGTCGCGCAACGCCTTGACACCGATCATGCCGGCCACACGATTGCGGGCAGCCGTGCTACAAACGTCCGCCGTAGTTGGCTCGGCTTCAACGGCACCGCCTCCCTGTGAGCTACCCCAGCGCACGCAGTCGTCGTCTTGCTCCGCCATGACGATCGCGACGTTGGCGTCGCAGTTGTGGTTGAGCATACACACGGTGGTCTCGAGTGCCCAGCCCGTCGTGGCATCCGCGTTGAAGGGAAAGCCTAGACTGTTGCACCGCGTGCGCAGAAGGACGTCTCGCAGCTCCTGCCATGAGACCGTGTAGCGCGGAGTGGGCTGGTGGCTCTCCGCCGCGGGCCGCGCGCCAGGTGCACGCGGCGGGCTGGCGAAGGTCGCCACGATGCGGTCGCGCGCGAACACGTCGCAGAAGCGCAAATTCTCGTCTGACTGCGACGACGCATTACCCTCTAGCTGCATCAGGCGGTCGCGAATGCTTTCGTCGCCAAGCGCGCGGCGCGCACCGTAGTGAAGGCAGAATCGCAGGTAGTCGGTGTCCTGGTCAGGCGCGCGGACAGCAGGAGGTAGCTCGTTAAACCACGCACAGGCAATTCTATGCACGGCTTTTAGAGAGGCATACGGACGTGAACCAGCAGGGGTCGAGGTCTCAAGGTTCGCCTCCTCCTCGGCGTCCACAGCGGTGTGACAACGCGCGCAAAGCACAAACACGTCGCAGCTAGGGCAGACGAAGGTGTCCAGCTGCTCGCGACTTTGCGGCGCCGTGTGGGCAGGGAGGAAACAGCGGGCGCATGTGTCATGCGCGAAGGACGTGTATAGCGTCGCCATGTCTGGCCTCAGGACACAAAGAACGGTACCTCGTGGAACTGCCTGAGACGCGACGACCCCACGCCCGCGGGACTCGCCAAGACTCTCAACCGTGAAGAGAGTCGCCATGGAAGTGAAGTGGAGGGAGGAGGGGAAAGGAACGGCTAGGCGGCGTTGAGTCGAGCCCGTGTTCGTTTACTCGCGTGGGCGTGTCGTGTGCGTGCGCAGACAGATCGCCGCAACTGCCACTTGGTTATGGAAAAAAAAAGGAGACGAAACACAAAAAGAACGGGGTGGGAAAGTGATGTGTAAGACATTCGGTGAACACCTGATCCCCTTTAGTGTGGTTGGTGGCCGTCGGTGATTGTGCGGTGTAGGTGCATCTCCGTGGTGAATGGCGTTGCACAGGAAACAAGATCTGATCCGCAGCGCGTAGAATGACAACCGGAAAGGCTGCGGAAAAGGGGGGGTCACCGGCACGGCACGACAACGGATGGCCATGTACCTCCGCAGCAGTGACTACCTAGGCAGGCGGTGCACGCAGGAAGGGCTATTGTCGCCTGGGATCTTTTGTTTGTTTATCTTTCCGTCAACCACGTGGAAGTACCAAGAAGCAGCGCGTGAGGAGACCGGTGTGGAGAGAACGGGGAAGAGTAGAGCACACACAAAAAAAAAACGCCAACGAAGCTGAGCGCACATGGGAATTCGTTGTCAGGAGAAAAAGGAAAGGGAGTGGCGCGCGTGTAGGAACCTGTTCTCACTGCCGTGCCTCTCGTCGCGCCTGCACGCGTCCACACGCCATTCCATCGGTATTCAAATGTAAAAGATAGAGAGAGAAAAGAAGAAGAATGGTATCTAGGGGAAGCAAAGGAAAGGTTGCCAGGGAGGGCAGAATAAAGAAAAGGAAAAAAAGCGTGATCTAAACGGGAAAAGAGCAAAAGCAAAGAACAAACCTCGATGACTAAAAAGGTAAATGGACCTTGTACTGAGAGACACGAGCACATGGCCAACAACAAAGCAAAACGACTCTTACCATGTTCGGCATCTTTTGTAGCTCTACAAGCCGTACGACACGTTTGCCGTCGCCTGTTCCTCCTCGCCTCGCTTACGGCCAGGGGACTGCTCGGCCAGACACGCAAGCGGCGGAGGCTTCCCGAACAGCTGGTTGGGTGAGCGCTGAGACAGGACAGCGCGTGGCGTCGCGGTGTGCGGCGTCGGTGTGAAAGGCAAGGATTTGTCGCTGTTAGGGTGCACGCCGAGTGAATGGGACTCAGGGTCGAGGCGGTACTTCTTCAGTGTCCCGTTTCGCGCTCTGGCGGTGGTGTCGATCTCCGCTGAGCCCTCGGGCTGTGTGGAAGCCATGCTTGTAACGCCACCCCCGCGCTCGGTGGCAACCAGCACCGTGAAGAAGCCGTCAAGACCATCCGCCGCGGCGTCGTCTGCGCTGTTGTGCATCTCTTCGAGACAGCGCTTCCGCGAATGCAGCAACGATAGTCCACTTGCCACTCCGTTTGCGCGCCGCTGCTGGGAGAGCCATCCACGAGTCGCACCGCCATCGGGTGCCTCTTGCCGCAGCGTGTAGCGCCGGCCAGCGCGACGCCCCGCCCACACGCCACTCACGAGCGGCGCCTGTTCGTCCGGGGCAAGCGTGCTCGACAGGCACAGCGGGCTAGCGGGGTTCGTCAGGTCGTACTGAGTCGCCGCCACCGCGCTCATGTCCGACGTGGATAGTGGGTTGACAGCAGACGAGGCGAAGGTTGCCGGTGACACGCGCATCTCTTCACGTCGGTCATGAAGTGTCAGTGGGTCGTCTTCGTCTAGTGCTTCGTCAAAGGCAAGACGCTTGTGTGTTGGTGAGGCATGAACGTGCATCCCCGCAAGCTGCGCGACGAGATCAAACGAGTTTTGGGACTCATCAGCAACACCGACCGAGGACAGGTACCCGCCACCGTCGCTGCCCTCCACAGGAACACAGTGGCCCTCGGCGTCGTGCGCGCTCAGCCGCGTCTCCATGGCCTGGCGACGGCTGATGGTGCGCACATGAGAAGCCTCTTCCAGCCCCTGTGCCTCCTCGACACCCGTGCACCACCCTTGGGTGCCCTGCACCATTGCACAAGTCGAATAACCGGCGGCGGCATCGCCCACACCGTTGATCTGTGCAAACCCACCTGCCGCGGTGGGTGCTGTGACGGAATACGCCTCATGACTCACAGCGAGTGTGTTTCCATCGCACATCGCATGAAACGGGTCGGGCACAAGCACGGTGTCCTCGTCGTCCTCTTCCTCCTCGGTTGTGTATGCGTCGGTGATGCGGCGCGTGGCATGAAGGTGCGCCGACGAGGTGCACGACGTGCTTGGTGTCGGCAGCTGTGGCTGCGTGGAGGCCGCCAAGACTTCGTCGCTGCGGTCGGTGCCATTCTCGTCGTCGTGGTGTCGGTAGCTTTTGCGGGGGGCGTGGTCGAGATCCGCAATTTCGGCAAACTCGTTGTTCGTCTGGGTGTGCTCGTCTATCCAGTTGGACTCCTCGTACGCACACCCAGCGTTGTCACGGCCACCCGTGTACTCCCCATGACGCCTTTCATCCGGCAGCTCCGTATAAAAAGCCGGTGCGGGTGGGAGCGAGGTGCTGCCCTGATACGCAGTGACATGTTCCGGCAGAGGCGGTGCCGCCATGGTGACCTCCATGTGCGGCATCATCGCCACCGTATTCTCACACAGGCCACTGCGCCGCCAGGAGAGCTCGTTGACCGAGCACGAGCGCAACACACGAGACTGTGGTCGGGAGCAGGCCAGGCCCAGGCTGCTACCGGCCGAGACGCGTGGAGGCGAGCGAAGGCGGTCGTCCTCGGCGCGCTCGCTTGCGTCCGTGGCCGTGGTGTGGCCTTCAGCACCCGAGGGAGCGGCGTCGAACAGACGCGCGTGCCACGGCGGCTCCACCACTGGCGCGGCGTGAAAGGATTCGTCCGTCGACGGCCACACCTGCGTGCACCCGTCAATGGCATCGGTTGGTGGGCTGCCACCCGCGCCGGTCGGCTCGCCGCCCGCGGTCCCACCGCTGCCCAGGCCAGGCAGCTGCCAGCACGACATCCCTTCCTCGCTCTCATATGTACCGGTGGGCAGTGGACGCGCGTAGGGGTGGGCGGGCAACGCAGAGACCTCTTGTTGAGGCTGTGACTCCGGTGAGTGGCCGAGCCAGTCACAAGTGGTCGCCCCGACGCCGTGTGAGGGACCGGCTGACGTGGTCGCACTGGGTGGCAGCAACGTCGTGGGACGCACTGTTGGCCACATGTCGGAGAGCCGCCCGTTTCCGGCAGAGCCGGTGCCTAGCAGCAGTGTGGGGCGGCCCAGGGACACGTCATGCAGGCGAGGGCTGTTTGCCTCGCCGAAACGAGACAGGCCGCCCCAGTGGTGCGCACTCGGGCGGCCGTCACGCGCGACGTCGTTGGGACCAACCTGTGTGGAGTACCGCTCCGGCGCGACCGAGCGTTGCGTGGAGTCGGCCCCGCTGCCTATGCCCTCAAGAAGGCCGCTGTGGCGGTACAGTGAGGCTGGCAAGGACTGCCCGCGGCCTCCCATCGCGCGGCGCCCACCCACACCTGCGACTCCTCCGCGACTCACAGACGGTGAGGGCTGTGGGCGGGGGTCCGATGCCTGGCTGCGCGTGCCCCAGTCATAGGCCTGCACCGGCGGCGAGTGAAGCATGGCGGGGTCGCAGGACGCCCGTGCTTTCCGCTCATGGGAGAAGCCCAGGGGGTGGTAGGGGCCCGGGCCGTCCTGCACTACCGCGCGATCCGCACAGTGCGGCGTGGCGGCAAATCGACATGATGCCTGCGCATCCGGTGTGCGGCCAGCTGCAGCAAAAGCCTCTGCGTGCTGTGCACTACTTCCGTCGGTCCATGCACAGGACTGCATGTGTGGAGGGCACTAAGGGGGCGGCAAAGGCACAGCAGCAGTCAGAGGTTGCAAGAGTAGGTGGGTGACCGACTGCCGATGTCCTGTTCACAGGCTCGCTGGCTAAAAGAAGAAAGGAAGACAAAGAGGATCAAGGGCAATTGAAATGACTCTCAAGACAGCGGCACCTCGTTGGCTAGAAAACCTACCCTCCTGTTTTTTGTCCGTGAATCTAACGTTGTTGAGGACAACGGAGTGAGTGAAACAAATAACTGTGCAGAAACGGGAAACAGACGGCAAAGCAGAGTCAAGATATATGCACGCAAAGTACAAGAGCAAGCAAAACGATGCACAAAAAAAAAGGTAGTAAGTCCAAAGACCCGGAGCTGTCAGCAAAGTCAAGACAATGTGGAGGGGGGAGGATTATAATACTGAGGAGAGGCAGGGTGCACGAGAGAAACACGCTGAGCGAGTGCGTAGGCAAGCACACACGGTCGTGGCGGTGAGTTGAGGCTGCCTGCGAGGGAAGGCTCACACCACGCCCACACGTTCACCTCGAGCGAGTGCCGAACCACACGGCTCATCACAGCAGACGATCGTGTTGCAACAAAGAGTGCGTTCCACGTGTCACCTGCGACCACAAGGAGGAGGGGAGGCCACACTGAGATGACTCAACGTGGAAAAGCGCCAAAAACAAAAGTGACGGGAGTGTCAGAAGCGTTGTTGGCTGCTGGTGTTTGCAGTGTACTGTGATTTTGAGACGGTAGGGATACTATTTGCAAGGAAAAACAAAAAAAGGAAGAGCACCTGTGTTCGCCACTCAAACGCAGTGGCTGGAGGTGCACAGGCCAAACGATGAAAAAAGGGCGTGGACAGCGGCCACCGATCTAGCCGGCAACCGCGCCGGGGTGCCGCCACTCGGATGCGCGCGTCTGCGAGTGCATCGCCTCCTGTCTAGACGGCAAGCTGAGAGAAAACCAGAGGAAGAGCGAGGAAGACAACACACACAAGTAATGGAAAACAAACAAACACCAATGCAAGTTCTCGACAGCCAGCAAAAGAAAAAATACAACCGCGGTGTCATCGGCAGCCCTACACGGAATGCCGAGGTCAATCTAAGGAAAACAAAACAGGGCAAGCACAGTGGATCCAGTGTGTGGCAAAGCCTCTTACCCATGTCCGGCAAGAGACTATGAAGCAGGCACCAGCTCATCCGACGCAGACAGGTCCGGGGGTGCGACGGCGAACACCAGCTTGCGACGGTAGGCAAACGGATTGACACCCTGCATGGAGGCTTGCGAGCGGCGCGAGCCCGCCACCGCGCTTCCGCGAGGTGTACGCTGAGGTGAGAGGACACGCTGGGCGCGTGGGGTGTTCGCGCGGGATGCGCCACGACTCCCTGCACGCGGTGAGCGTGAGCGACCACGGCGATTGGACACGCTGCGCCGAGGTGGGGCGTACGGGTCCTCGCGGGAAAGAGCCTCGCTGTCCACCGTCACGGGCACGACGAAGTCCTCGTCGGCAACTTGCAGCGGGTCGGCGCGCTGGGGTCGTCGCGCCGCCCCTGCACTGGTACTGCGCGCACGTGAGGGTGGCTGTCCTTGGCGAGACCGGCGCGCGGAAGTCGCCCGGCTGCTGGTGCTCTTGTTCTGTGGTTGACTGTGGGGGTCAAACAGACTGGACTCAGAGCCACGCACCAGCGCGGCGTCGCGGGCGGCCTGTCGCTGCTGTTCCGCTTCCTGTGCCTCACGGTATTCTTCGTAAGGGATACCATCTACTGTCGTCGGGTCGCACTCCTCCGTCGCCGTGATCGGCTTCGGGTGGTACTTGAAGCGCTCAGGAATCATTGTCGCGCAGCGGGGCACAAAGTCGCGGGGGACCTTACGCGCGGAGCCTGGCGTGCTGGAACGCTGTGCAGGGGGCAACAAGCTGCGCCGCTGTGCAGGTGTGCGCTCGCGGGGTGTGCGCTGAGAGGGCGGCTCCGGGGACACCTCTTGGTCCTGGCCTTCGCCGCCACGCCGGATTGACTGACGCGCAGGGGACACCGCGCGCAGAGCGCTGTATCGGGCTTCCTCCTCGGTGATGCGGTTGTCGACGTAATCACGGACGACAGAGCGGACGTGCTTGTACTTGCTCGCGGATGCAGATCGCACCCGGCGCGCCGCCGCGGCACTGCTGGTCTCGCTGTCCGCGCCAGTGCGTGGGGTGCGCGGTACTGGGCCCACGTCGTGATAAAGCGAGGCGCGCCTGGGGCGTTGACCTGGTATGAGGGCTTCCTCCTCCGACGCAGCCACGGCACTTTGTGCGGCGGGGGAACGGGTCATAGAGGCTCGAGCTGCCGAGATCTTGCCCGGACGCGATGAGCCACGCTGCACGGCGGAGCTGCGCGGGGTGCGCTGAGGCCGCTGAGGCCGCTGGGCCGGCGCCGCGGACCCACTGAGCGCCGACGACGCCGTTGGGAAGTGCTCCCGCGGCCCGGCCAGCTCGCTGGTTTCCCACTCCCTCGACGTGAGTTGCCGCACGACAGCGTCCTGTGGCGATGTCGGGACCTCCATCACTGCGCCGGCCGCGTCACCGGCACTGCTTGGCGCACCGCTCGCGCGGTTCGGATCGCGGTAGGTGGTGAGCTTCGCGTTGAGAGCAGTGCCCTGTGGGCTCACGGGGGATCGGCTACGGTCGATGGCGTACATGTCACCAAGAACACCGCTGCGGCCGGATGTGGGAGCGCCTGGCTGTCTTCCGCTCATGGCGAGCGAGCCCTCGTTTGACGAGGCTGCTGGAATGGGCGGCAACGAAGACTCAGAGGCCACGGACATCCTTTTGTGTGGGCGGAGGGGCACAAAGTGGAATGAGTACGCACGGCGGGCGGCAACCGTAACAGAAACGGGGAGAGAAAAGGTGGGTGTACAGAAGAAGAAGAAGAAGGAAAGAAAAAAAAGGAGGCTACCACAAGTGCAGACGCAGGTGCGAACTGTGCGTGCGTGGATCAACGACACTGGCACGAAGAACGAATAGAGAGAGCCACGGAGTAGCTGCGGACGAAAGCGAAGACAACGGCAGCCAGTAGAGGGACCAGAGAGGCGGAATGGGCGAGGCACATTCAGATTGATAAGTGCGATGCACATTTTTTGCTAATGACACTACCTGAAGGGTGAAGTGGCCAGTTGAAACCGGCCAGTGACGTTCGACTCACGAGCGGCTCGGGTGTCGACGCCTTCTTCCCGGTGGGGTACAAAAAAGGATGACACTGAGGGATGTGCATAGTCTTCCGTCAGTAAAATCTCTTGTCAAGTTGGTGGCCGAGCCGCTGCCGTGAGAGCAATCGTGCCGTATCAGGAACATTCAGTGGGAGTATCGTCCTGCAGGTACCACTCGCGCATCGTGTCGTTGTGTATTCCTTTTTGTTGCGTTGCTGTCTAGTGGTATCCACTTCTCGTCTGCCAGGAAAAGGAAAAGGCGCGGGTGTGCCTCACCAGCCCAACTCTCTCTCTCTCTCTCTTCGCCTTTATCCTGCGGTTGTGGCAGAGTAAAATCGAATGCACCAATACCAGCCGCTACTACGAATGCACAAGCAAGGAAACGAAACATTCGTTTATGCGCAACGCAGCTCTCCGCCAACGGAGGTGATCATAAACTGACCAGTTTCTGTAGGGCATACGCGGCGGGCACCGCACGACAAAAGCGCGGACAGAGGCAGGCAGAGAAAATGGGAGAGAGAGAGACAACAGGCGAGCAAAAAAAAAAAAGAAAAGGGGGATAAAGGTACACGAACAATGTTCAAAAGTGACGGCGGAAAAAAGAGGGAGACAGAGACACAGACACAGACAGATGCATCAAACGACGAAAAGAAGAAAAAAACAGGAAAACAGGAAAACGGAGAAAACAAGAAAGGAGAGATCGCCACGAACCGCCAAAAAAAGAAAAGGCGACTCTTGTACAATGGACTTCCAAACAACCCCGCCGGTTCAAGAAAGGGGTATGGAGACTGTGTGCGTGTGTGGTGTAAAACCAAGGAGAAAGAGAGTCTAGATGGTAGACCTTGTGCTTCACCATTGTCGTGTGTCACTCCTTTCTCTTCCTCTTCTTTTCCTTCTCGAAGCTGTCCTTCGTCGCGAATCAGCAGGTGCGCCGTTGGTGTGCGTGTGCGGACAAAACACGGTCGCCCAGCCAGGAGAAAAAATGGAAGAGGGGAAAAGAAGGGAGGTGAAACACGCGGAGAGAGAGGAAGAAAGAAACTCAAGAGAATAACTATGATGACGATGGTGCGTCTCAGCACACCCGTCTGTGCACGTTAGAAGCCGTAAGTGGGTGCGGTGCGGGTGTGAGAGGCGTGGCCACGTTTCGAGCGCGCGGCCCGGCGGGGTGGCTCGGTGCGCGGTTCCACCTCCGCTTCGGGATCGGCACAGCGATCACGTGAGCGACCCTTCTCGGGGGTGTCCTCGAGTGTGGCTCTCCGTGTGGACCGCTGACGCCCGTTACGACCCGCCCTCCGCGCCACCTCCAGCTCGTCGAACGCGGATTGGCGGATGTAGTAGGACTCCATCTGTCGCCGAGCTTCACGTTCCTCTGGGTTAAAGCGCAGAGGCGGCTCAGGCCCGAAGTCCTTTGCCTCACGCGTGCGGAAGCGCTTCTGCAGCGCGAGCACCCAGTCATGCAAGGAGACGGGCCAGCTGCCTGAGGCCACATCGCGCTCAAACAGACTGTAGTGCACGTCCACAAGCTCCGCCGGTGCGCACTGTCGCAGGTACGCACCGATGCGGCGCACGTAGTAGTGCACATACTCCGGGTCGACCTCTGACAGCACACTGCGGCTGGCCAGGTGCATCCATTCAGGGAACTCTTCAAAGACAGGCGCGCTCAGGTGGAACACAAGCTGCCCGACCACTTCCGGTTCCGGCTTCGCGCGGCGGCCGGCCCACGACGGCGTCGAGGAGGCGGCGGCGTGTGCATCGGTGCTGACTATCGGTACGCTGATGCGATCGCCAAGGGTGTGGATGGGATCACTGAGCAACGCGCGTAGCGAGAGTCGCACGGTGCCAAGGCCGCCACTCACCACCACCGCGCCGCCCCTAGCGATGGCACCAGCGTTGGTGTCGCGTGCTGTCGGCGTACCCGAGACCGCCCCACCGGACTGGCTAGCCTCGGCGGACAAGCCATTCGCGTAGGTGTGGCGCCGCGCGGCGGAGGCGGCGTCCGAGGCGGTTTCCGCCGCGTCGGGGTTCAGGTAGTTCATGAGGTTGTTGCGGCCACCGAGCGTGCTGCGCCGGTGCCGACGACGCGACGTGCCCTCGTCGGCCTGTGCACGTGGCGCGTAGGGCCCCGAAGACGTCGATGCCCCGTTTCTCACGTCGGCAGTGCCGTTCGCCGTGGATGTCCGTGTCACGGTCCAGGACGCCGTGGCGCCCGCGGTGAGCGGCACCAGCGTAAGCTGCAGAGGGGGTACCCGGTGCTGCTCCGGTCCCGGCAGGTCCAACCGCATCGGGGCGTAGACCAGGCGGCCGCTGGTGTTCCCTGTGGTATCGGCACCCTCAGCTCTACGTTTCTGTGTGACCTGCATCTCGTGGCCAAAGGAGGCGACCACGCCGATCTCGCCTCGTGCCTCCTGCTCACGGCCCTGCATCTTCTCCATGTGAATCTCATCTACGTGCAGGTAGACGGTGGCCTCGACGTCGCGGGGGCAGATCTCCGCGCGCAGTTCGCGGTGCGCCTCCTTGAAGGAGCTGCACTGCGCAATCATGGGTTGAGCCTGGCCTTGCAAATCTGGGCGATACCTGCGCAGTAGCGACGTGACATCACGCGCCACAGCCTGCATCGGTGAGAGCGCCGTGCCGTCGGCGGTCTCCAGTCCGTTGATTGTCACGACGGAGGTGATTGGAAACGCGTTCGACCACAGCTCAACCCCGAGAAGACCGCCGCCTCCGCCGCTCGACGGTGCCGCGGAAGGGCCTTGCGCCGCCGTTGGCGGGGGCAAGAAACCGCTGCTCTCGTTCTCCTGACGCACCTCCCTGGCGCGCCGCTGAACAGATTTGGGCAGGTGATTGTCGCGAATCTTATCGTCGTCGTCGTCGCTCGTCGTCTCTGCTTCCGTGCGGCGGTCATCGCTGCGACGCGCTGAGGCCGGTGCCGCTGTCGAGCCTGACCGACCGCGCTGTGCCGCCTCAGCAGAGGCAAGGGGTACCCATAGTGTGTTTTTCTCACCGCAAATCAAGTTGGCCAGGGCCACGTCAGCGCGTGCGAGCTCCTGGTCCTTGCGCAGGCGCCGCTCTCGCATGACACGGAAGCTGATGCGGCTATCCGGGGTGAACTTGAACGAGGTCGTCGCCTCGTTGTCCTGGCCAATGTCAAGCGTGATCTGCGGCGCGCTGCGCTTGATCTCCTGAGTGCGCAGAAACGGCACGGCGTCGTCCGCCTCATCCGCCGAGCTGCCAGTTTGCAAAAAGGCTGCCACGTAGCAGCCCTCCCGAGTGCCGGTGAAGCCCTTGAAGCCAAGCACACGCACCGTCATGGGCGCACTCGCGGCAGGGGTGACCTTGGACACGGCCGTCGTCTCTTCCACCGCCGCCGAGCGAGGTCCCAACAGCGCGCTGACATCGTCGTCGGGGCCAGCGGTGTCGACAACGTACGGAACACGGTGACGTTCCTCCACCGCGCAGCGCTGACCAAGCGACTTGCACGACTTCTCAAAGTCCGCGTCGCTGAGAACGTGGCGAGCAGACACGCCAAAGTCCTGCGCCACCATCTCCAACGAGAGTTGGCCGTGCTCGTGTGCCATGCGGCTACAGGCGTGAGTAATGAGCAAGGGTGCACGCTTGAGGGTGTCACGGCGTGGCAGATGCTTGAGGCCCAGCAGAATACGGGACACCTCACGCTCAGAGCCACTCGGAGTTTCTTCGATGACGTACAGCTCAAGCGCGTCGCGGTCCGGGTTAAGCACCGTGAGATCGAGCGCGTGATGAATCGTGGCGGCATTCTTCCCACGCGCGTTCACGGTGCGGGTGCGGCTTGTGTATGGGCCGCACGTGGCACGAACGAAAAAGGCGTGGGTGAGATCGTCCTCAAACAAGGCCGCCCCTTCATGCACCAGCAAAGAAAGGTGGCGCGGCTCCGGCTCAGGGCCGATCGTCCGCGACCACTCACGCATGAAGGCGTCCGGGACGTCGATCGTGCCGACGATCGCGTCCAGGCGATGCAGGTCGTCGCGCAGGTACGTCCAGAGGTAGGCCAGCACACGGTCGCGCACCTTGCGCTCCTCAGACTTGCTCCAGAGGAACGGGCTGGTGTAGCCGTGCTTGCCCGCTGGCGTGCACAGCGTCAGCCGCAGCCGTCCGGACGGGGAGGCGTCGGCAGTGTCCGCCGCTCGCACCAGCATGACCTCGACCGTCTTCTCACGGCCTGCCTCCACGTTGGCGAGGCCGAGTTGTGCCTCGCCGACACAGCGGCCACCCGCACAGACCGTCACTTCGATCGGGTCGGCAGCAGGGTCCTCGAGCGAAAGCTCAAAGGGCTCTCCACCAAAGTCGGCCACGCTGCCGTGGTAGCGATACGTCCGGCTGCGGCTCTCGTTGGCACGGGTGCGGAACGTCAGGTAGCACGATTTGCCGACCAGCGGGCCGCCATCAGCGCCGACGAGGTCGGCAACCTGCTGCACCGACACACGCACACGCACAACCGGACTCCTCGCTGGGCGAGGTTGCCCCTGCAGCCCGGCTGCCTCCAGCGGCAAGGGCGGCACAGCCAGCATTCGGTTGACCGCAGAGGAGCGGCTGCGGCGTGACAGTGCTGCCACCGTACGGTCCTCCACGAGCTCCCGTGAGACTGGGATTGACTCTGCCGCCGAGTCGTCTCTGCGCGCTTGGCGGCGGTGGTGTCGGCGTTGGCGGTGTCCGTCGACAGCGGGATCGGCAGCGGTGGCGGCGGTCTGCGGCCCGTAGCGGGCGCGAATATCAAGGAGGCCCTGATCACCGTCGAGGAGGTGCTCCCCAACGATCCAGTCTAAGCGATGCAGATGCTCTGGGGCGTACTTGCGCAGGATGCGCTGAGCTTCAACGGAAAAGGCCGTTTCCTCTTCCTCCGTCGGGAGCTCCTTGACACCAAAGTCGTCGGAGAAAATGCTGATCTTGACCTCACCCTGCTCGTAAGCGTATTTGGTGCCAGCGTGGCGAACCATGGGCACCCACACCTCGCGCTCGACGCCCCACATCAGGTTCTTCAAGGAAATAACGCATTCGGCCACCTTGCGCTCTTTGCCCTGTGCCGTGACGGGCAGTGCGACGAGGGTGCACACGAGCGCGTCCCGATCCGGTCGGGACGACTCAAAGTCGAACATGTCCGTAAACACCGGGTTGTAGCTGCGGTGCACGGTGCGTGAGTGGCCGCGCTCCTCCGCTGTGTGGAGAGCCATGTACAGCGACGGCGCCATGAGATTCCGCTGCGCCATCTCATCGAGCACGCCCTCGGCGTGGTGAAGACGGACTCGAAAGCGGCCGCCGGTGCCCTTGTTGGTGGTGCTTACGTCAATTGGATCGGCACTGCCCCGCCCCGCGGGCTCACCACGGCGACGACTTCCGGCGAGCTGCGACGGACGCGAGCCCTGGCGAGGCGTGGGCTGACCGTACGTGTACCGCCCTGCGCGATCCTTCGTCGGCGACACGTAGTCATCCTCAGGAAGTGTCGAGTAGCGATGCTGCTGTTCACGACGGGCCTCCTCGCTGGTGGTACTGTCGCCATCGTCCTCTGAAGACGGCACGTACAGGGGAGCAGGTGCCTTCTGTTGATAACGGGCTGAGCGACCGGCCATGCTGTCTCCGCACGGGTAGCAATCAGCACGCGTCGTTTGTTTGTTTGTTCTCTTTTTGTTATCGTTCGTCTGTGGGACTATCTACGGCAGAACGGACGCGTGGGCCTCAGTGCGATGTCCGTCTGTTCTGTGGTTGTGTTGGCGACGATGTTGCGGTAGTGGAGATAATTCCTTGTCACTCGATACTGCACGACGAATCGGATCACGCCAAACGAGAAAAAAAGGCAGAGAAACGGAGTGAATGGTATTGTGTGTCAACGAGTAGGCAGGGTTCGTTTGATGAGCTTGGCATCACGGCACTCCGCGTGTGTGCCTCTCCCCGCGGCAGGCATCCAGTGATGGAGACGCGACAGCCCCAGTGAGCCTCGCTAAAGCGGTGCGCTATGAGTGCGCGCAACACCGTCCTGCAGGAACATACGGGGAGAGGGTCAAGGGGGGGGGCGATTGTTTAATGGTTTGTATTTGAGGGGCCTTGTGTGGCAGCGACTGTGAACAAACAAATAAACCTTCACAAGGGGAGGGATACGATAGCCACAGCGCAAAAGGGAATCAGCAAGCGAAAGGGGCACAATCGGGGGCATGAACAGTGCACATCAACGGGCGGACAAGGAGAAAAAAAAAGCACAAAGAAAAAAGAAGCGGACGAGTTCGCAAAAAAAAAAAGAAGAACATCAGAATGCTGAAGCACCACGAAGTGAGGCGAGGGAGCACATACAAAAAAAAGATCACAGAGAACAGAGAACAGAACTCTCATCGCCATTTTCGTGTCTGCGCGCGTCCCGGTCCAGTCAGTGGAATTCGAGGAAGGGATGGGGAGGCCGCCTGGATCACATGATAAAACGAGCGTGAGAGGGAAGATCGGTCGAGCACCAGTGAAGAGGACTGTTGTAGTTTTCGTTGTTTGCGTGCCGGTGCACATCGTCACTGGGTTCGCCCTCCTCCCTTTTCCGGTGTGGGCCCTCCTCACAGCTTTCGGTGTGCATCACCTACTCTCTCTCTCTCTCTTTCTTTCCTCCGCACTCTCTCACTGATGCTGGCCCGGTTTTCTACCGAAGGCGGGGGTGAGTTCGGCGCGGCTGTCCATCTTTACCAGGTCTGACCTTGACAGCGTTGTCAACATTCGCTTGTTGCGCGGCTCAAGCTCGGGCGGGTCCTCGGCCCGCGTTTTCTCGGGGCCCCAGCGGCTGACAAGGTCGTTGAGCATCTTTGGCAGTGCTGTTTCCCATTTGCCGTTTTCAATGAATTGGTCGTACAGCTGCGCATGGAGAGTCTCAAGCGAGTTGGGGTCGTAGTGCCTGAGGAAGCGGTCGATGCGTGCGAGGTAGTAGCGCACGTAGCTGCGGCTCACCGTTTGCAGTGCCGATGACGGAAAGCGCACAGCCCGCGGAAACACCTCGAATGCTGGCGGAAACAGCCGGAACGTGATGGAGCCCGCGAGTGAAGCGTGAGCGCGGTTGGTGCCGCGATCGACAGCGACGAGGCTGACGGTGACGGGCTCCGACATGTCGTAGAGCTGGGGACTGAGGAGTGCGCGGATGGATAACACCACGGACCCCACTGGTGTACGCTTCGGGACCTTCTCGGGCTTGTTTGTGTCGTACACGCACAGTCGCATACGGAGTGCATCCGTGCAATCGCCTGGTGCCCCCACATCCACACGAGCGAGCGGGAACTCGAGCTTCTGTGCCTCCGGGTTCGACATGCCGTACTCGAGGATGCCCTTTACCGCGGACTGTTGGCGCATGACACGCGCCGTGTACTGTCCGACGGTCACCTCCACCAGGCAGTTGTTCTTGAGCGGTCCCACCAGCTCCACCTTCTGAATCGCCAGGTAAAAAGTGGCGAGCACGGACGGCGCGAGTTGCTGCCGCAGCAGTGCATGTAGGCGCTCCTCATCGGAGCTCCTGAAGAGCACGTAAGTGAGGCGGCGCAGATCTTTGCGGCTGTAGGTGGCAAACAGAGAGGCAAGGTCGTCAAGCAGCGGCTCCACAGCACCGGGGGCAATAGGCGGCTCTGGGTTCACCACCTTGACGTCTGGTACGGTGATTTGGAATCGGCAAATGCCAAGGAACTGGTTTGTGTCCGCGTGGTAGAGGCGCAGCCGACGGATCTCCTGCCTGCACGGCACACACCGTGCCAGGGTGAAATCAGCGTAGCAGAGCACACCCTTCCCCATGACCTGGTTGATGCCGATCTTCAGTGTCAGCATGACATAGTTAATCTCGCTGGTGTCCTGGAGTTCGAACTGGCCATCTTGGAGCGTGCTGAGCTCGTCGGCGGACATGAGTTTGGTGCGAAACAAGATGTTAGAGCCGAGGGAGACGCGCAAGTACATATCGCGCGAGGGTTTGACGTCGTTATTGGCGAAGGAAATACCCAGAATGGCGAGCCGCACAGAGGGATTTTGCCGTTGCTGCCGATGGTGGCCCTGAGGCGGTGGTGTGGACTGTGCGGAGAGGCTCCTGTCCACCCCAGCGTCCGTGCGAACGTTGCTACCGGTTGGCGAACCGAAGCTGCCAGTGCCGCCGGCGCCAGTGCTGGTGCGCGAGTGCGTGTCCCCGCCAAGCCGCGCGGGTCCGCGTGCGACGGTGCGGCCCGGGCTGCCCTTCACCATGGCGTGTGTGGCATCGAACATAACATAGGGGGCCGTCGGTGAAAGAGGCGGAGGCGAGCCGTGGTCAGGCACGTGCCGGTTGTTCGCGTGTGCGCCAGGCCGGGTCAAGGTCTGCCGGCGCGTGGCGACGCCGTTTGCTGACTGAGAAGCGGTGCGTGGGTGAAACCCGGTGGGAGCTGGTTCTCCCTTGATGCAGTTGGCAGTCGATGCCGTGGCGGTGGACGGCGACGCGTCGACGACGAAGACGGCCTGTGTCATGGCCGCCTCGCGCAGGTGCGTGTCCTGACCGAAGTCTGCGGTGAACAGGACGAGGCTTGCGTTGCCCATGATTTCCGCGTGCTGGGTGCCGGGGTTGCGCACAATCGGGAGCTGCAGACGATTCGACTCGTCGCGGATCAGCTCGTCGAGCGGAATGGCTGCTCGGCCCACTTCTTCGGAGCGGTCTTGAGAGGGGAGGTGCACCATCAGAATGAACTCGAGCAAATCACGGTCAGGCAACCCGATCTTGACATCGAAGCTTTCCAAGAAAACAAACTCAGTGGAGCCTCTGACGACGCCGGAGTGGAACTCTTGCAGGCCGCACCGGATGATGCAGAAGGGTGACAGCCGCGATGCCGCCCGACTGCTGCTGCTGCTGCTGTTGCTGCGGCCAATCTCCTCGGCGAGAGCGGGGGTGAGATGGACGTCAGTGCAGCGGTCCACCGTCACCCGCAGCCGATGCTCACCGGGTTCTGGACCGTGCTGCTCGACGAGTTTCCGCAGGTACGCGTCGACGTTGAAGGTGGCGGCGTAGGTCAGCGCCGTCGTGGCGACCTCGCGAGGTAAGTAGTAGGCGAAGAACTGCTGCAGGCGGCAGAAGCGCTGTTCATCATCTTCGGTCGGCGCGGCCTCCCCACTACCGAATTCGGTACTGAGAATGGAGACAGTGAGGTAGCCGGTGATGAGCGGGGCGCTCGTGTTGGGGCCGACGACAAGCATGTACTGGCGCTTCTGTGATACCCCACGGTGCAGGTCGCTGAGTGAGGCGAAGCACATACCCGCACGGTGTCGTCCGTCAAAAACCACGGACAGACGCATCGACGTCGCGGCAGAGGGGTGCTTCAGTACCATCGTCACGTCCTCCTCGATGGAGAAGTCGCCTTCCGTGCCGAGTACGCTTCGGGTGCGCTTGGACGCTTTGCGGCCGCGCTCCTCCAGCGCGATCTTCACCTGACAGCTTCCCGTGGCGAGGAAATCGTCGACGTAAAGGTGGGTCACATCGTGAACGGTGATCTGGATTGTCGCCTCCTGCTCCTTTGCGTCCGCCTTCGAGGCACGGCTGCGATGGCCAAACGCGCTGTCCAGTTGGCGCGTCAAGTTTGTGCGCAGGTTGCCCGACGCGGGAGGCGCTGAGTTGCGCAGGCCTCCCCACAAGAACCGTGACGGCCGCTGCAGGGCTGACCGGAGAATGGTCCCCTCTTTCCGTGTGTATTCGCCAACGAACCACTCCAGTAAATGGAGTTGCTCGGGGTGCTCGCTGACAAGGTAGCTTCGAATGCGCTCACGGAGACGGTTCTCGGCATCTGCGGCAGGAATCAAGTCCAGGCCGAAGTTCTCGCCGCGCAGGGAGACGCACACGCTGCCGCGCTGGACAGCGTCGTGCTCGTGGGAGTGCATGACCAACGACGCCCAACGGGTGCGGAACTCACCACGCTGCACGTTGACGAGCGACAGCACACAGTGACCCAGTTTGCGGGAGCCGAACGGGGTGTCGGAGAGCACAGTCAGGCTCAGTGAGTCCTGATACGGATCGTCGACATGCATGACGTACTCGCATTGAAACTGAGGGTGCAAGGTGGCAAACTCCACGTGTGTGCGGCGGCTGTCGCGGTTCGTGGACAGCAGCAGGTATGGATTTGGCATCTGCGAAGACTGGTTTGGGAGGTTCCGGCAGCACAGGACACGGACACGAATCCGACGCGACTTGTCACCGCGGACGGGCGACTCGGCGAAGTGCACAGTGAGGGGAACGCCTCCTGCGCCGCGCCGCGGGTTCGCGGAGGTGAGGTGGGGCGTGAGGCCCACACGTTCGTCCGTTGACCCCTGAGTGCCGAGCGAGCCGGTGGGCGTCGAGGGGAAGCTGCCCGCCGAGGCGTTGCTGCCCTCTCGCTCGAACAGGCCGCTGCTGTGCTGACTGCCGCTCTCACCCAGGTCGGTGAGGAAGTCATTGCTGGTGCGGGCGCTGGGCAGGCGTGAGTCGCCCGAGTCGTGGCCGCAAAACTCCCCGACGGAGAGGATGCCGCCGTCCATGAGGTTCTGCGTCGGGAAACGCTTGAGGCGTGTGTGGGAGCGGGTGCTGTGAGCCGAGGCCGAGCGACGATCGGCGCGCGCCACCCCGCTGAGGTCGCTGTTCAAGGAGCTGGCAGACAGCGCCGAGGGGAGGCGCGAAAGCGTTTCAGGGCTCACCACCCCCGACGTTGCGTCGGTGTGCCGAGAGCGCTGCCGACGCGCACGACTGTGCTGCTCGGGCGACGCGCCGCCGGCCTCGCGACCCGTCGTCGCGCCTGCGCTCTGCGAGCGAAACCCGTTGCGCATGGCACCCCATGCCCCACCGATCCAGCGGAACGGCCGCAGCGTCTCGCGGCGCTTAGAGGACGTAGTGGCGTTCAAGCCGTCGGCACCGGTGCTCGCCCGGCTCAAGCCACCCTCGCTGTCGGTCGACAAGGTGCGGCGGAAAGGCACGGACCCCGAAACCTGCCCGGGCTCTCCTTCTTCAGCGTGCAGGGCGTGGGTGCGCCGCTCGCCTTCAATCCACGGGCACGCGAGGTTACTCTTAGACATCCGCCTCGCCTCCTGCTGCATCAGACGCGTTCGCGTGTGATCGACGAGGTTGGTGTCGAAGACAGTGTACTTGAAGCCCACGGCACCGATATCCTTTTGCTTCAGTTTTGGAATAGGCGAAAGCAACGAGACGAAGTCGTTGTACTGCGTGTTCACTTGTGTATTCACGAGCGGGATGACAGCGTGGCCAATCTCGCGATCCTCGCCGATGTCAGAGTGGTCCATCACAACGAGCGTGATGGCATTGTCGCCGGGTCGGTCGTAGCGGAACTCGCAGAACTCGAAGAAGTCAGGCTCGGTGTTGTTCTTCACCCACTTGGTTTCGTACGTGGCGACACCCACGCGCGCGACCACGTACGGGTTGATGCCACCGAAGCGCGAGCGTAGACGCCGGCAGCCGGTAATGGTGAAGTAAATGACGTACGTCGGATCCTCCTCACCGTAGCGCGCGGCGAGCTGCGCCATGAACGTTTCCATGTCGAAGACCGTCGCCACAGCCAGGTTGACGCGGTGGATCGTTTCGGGGATCCGGCGGAAGGCGTATCGGCGGAGGCGCCCGGCCATCATATTCTCGTACTCCACATCCACCTGATAGGGGTGCCCGATCTCTTGGCTGAGCATTGAAATTGTGACGATGCCGCTGAAGTACGCGTCTGGTGTGCCGGCGGCACCCACCAGCCACAGCCGCCTGTCGTTGGCGACGCCACGCTGCGTGTTGAGGCACGTGAACTCAACGCGACCGTACACGACGTCGGGGCAGTTCGCCTTGACGATCTCCACGCGAAGCATATCCGTCTCGCGCACCACATCAAACGTGTAGCACTCATCAAAGGTGCAGGCAGCGAAGCGGCGTACCGTGCGGGTGGCGGACGTGATTGTCGAGTGGCCCATTGTGACAACAGCCATGACCTCGCGACGGTGAGCCTCGACGTCAGCTGACTCTCGCAACGCGGTGACCGAGCACAGGGTGAGGTCGAGCCGTACGGTGCCGGGTTCGCGGCCGTGCTGCACGACAAGATCGTTCATGAAGCCTTCCAGGTTAGGGAGGCGCGCGCAGATGAGCAGATCGACGCTCGGCACGCGCACCGGGTCGTAGCGACGAAAGAAGCGGCTCAAACGGTCGTAAAAGGTGTCAACGTACGTGACATCTTCCACCGAGGTGAGGCCAAAGTCCAACGGCTCGAGGATGAGGTGCACAACGGCGGGGAAGGCGAGTGCGGTGTAGAGAGCATCGCCTCGCGTCAGGAACATGTGCCTCGGTGAGAGGTGGTTCATGGCGAGTGGTGCGACGCTGACGTTACAGCGCCCAATCTCGTACCAGTCGGATCCGTTCTTACCAAGCACGAGAATGTGGACAAAGAAATGCTCGGGGTCCACGACATCGAACTCGACGGTGGTGTCGTCCGAATAGACAACCGTTTCGTTGAGAGTCTCGTGGCGTGCGACGTAGACCTGCGAGGACGTGCGCAGCACCGTGATGACAGTGTCCGACCCCAGCAGAGACGTGTTCAGCGCCTTCTTGTCGAGGTTCGTCAGGCCGAGCAGGCGCACATGCAGACGACGTGTCACTGGCTCCGCGGTGCGGTACTGCTGGCACAGGCGGCGAATGGTGTCTTCAAAGCTCTCGGCTGTCGTGGGCCGGTGGTACTGCAAGGGCTGTAGATTCAGGTTCGCCTCGCAGACTGGCAAGGTCGTCCGTGTGCCAAGAGAGACGGGCTCCAGCGCTGTCGAGGCGGACTGACCAGCCGTCGTGGCCGGCGAGGAGCCGTGGGGCGACTGATTGACCCGACTCGCATTCGTCGCACGCGTCGCCGAAGTGGCTGACTGTCCGCCACCACCTCGCAGGAGCTCCTTGCTGTCGCGGCACTGGGAGATGATAGGGTCAATCATGGCCACGTCTTCGGGGGCACAGCTGAGGAAGAGCCGCTTGATGCGCTCGACGTACTGCTGTTCCGCCGTCGAGTCGAGGCGAAGTAGGCTGCTGGGCTCGCCAAGCTTTTCGGACCACAGGGAGACGGTTATCGTTCCGGCGACGCCACGCGGTGCTGTGGCAAATACGTTGCCCTCCGATTCACGCGGAATCGTGCTGAGATAGTACTGACGTGTCTTGGTCTGCCCTTGGACCAGGCGGCCAATCGCAATAAACGTGCGGGCAATGAGTCGCTCCTCGTTGTGCTTCTCCTCGCGGAGCAGCGCGAACCCGCTCGACTCAGACACACCGTACACAAGAATTTCAATGACCGCCAGTCGATGCGTGTTGCCAACGGTGAACTTCTCCTCGTATGACGCTGACATTGTGTTTCGCTTTACCTTGGTTTGAAAGTGGTAGGTGTCATCGACGGTGATGTTCACGCGTGGGTTCACGACGGCATCCTCACGCCAGCTGAACGCAGGCTGGTACAGATCCAGGCTGTGGATTGTCAAGTCAAGCCTGCCCATCACGAATAAAGGGTCACGGCGCACGCGCACAGAAAAAGAGAGGGAGAGATAGAGAGGTCAAAGCTGCCGAGGCTTCGTTAGGGAAGGAGGGGTAAGTACGCAACGCAAAAATGTGCAAAGGGAGGGAGGAAGTAATGGGGAAAAAAAAAGAAGAAACGAAACAAACAAAAGGATGGCACAAAGCAGGTGTCTGGGAAAGTGACAGAGAGGTGACGGCAAAGGCAGTGCCGTCACGTCGTCAGATTCGCACTCCAACACTGGAGGGTGCGACGGTCAGAGACAACAGCAAAAGACGGTGCAGGACGAGCCACTGGATATGATTTGGGCTCTTCTGCAGTTTCGTCACTCGAGACCCACACACGCACACGCACCAACGTGCGCGAAGGTGCGAAGAGGGGAGAGGGAGAAAGAAAAAGATAAAAGGAAGAGAAAAATGCACGCGGAGCAAGTCGCCACAGTAAGACGTCCTGTCTGCTGTATGCACGTGGGGAGGGGTTAGAAGGAAGAAAAGAAAGACAAGAGTGCCACAGCGAAAACAAAATTCAAGAATGACAGCGGAAGTGGGTCAAGAAGGAAGGAGGCAGCGATATGGCATACGCACGGTGAGAGAGAGCGGTACGAGCGAGTTGGTGAAGCAGCAAATGTGTGCGATTTGGAGGGGGCGAGCTACGCAATTGTGGTCACTGGTTGCGATTCGGCTTTCTCACCCGCCCCGCTCCTTCCCTTGTGGGGCTGAAGGTTGAGTCGTATCGCTCAGCGCGTACGATTTTCTCTCGGTGTCGCCGTCTGTGCTTGTCGTCGCTACTGTGGTTGAGTATGCATGTTAGCTTAACAGCGGTGTGTTTACTCGTACCTGTGCATTACGATGGGCTTACGTCTGTTACGTGCACGCCCAAAAAAAAAAAAAAGATCAACTCAAGCGGGAAAATGAGGCGCAATTAGTGGGAGAGAAAAAAAAAGAGCACCTGTAGCACTGGAAATCCGCACGAGGAAGTCCTTGTGTGGGGGGTAGAGGCTGTGTTCTTTTTTTCTTTCCACACGCCGCTGCCTTCGCCGCCCTTTCCTCTCCATTCAACGTCTTCAGAAGCGGCGGCCAACCACAGCAGCTTACGTCAACGACGGAGAGGCTACCTGTAGGCCAGAGAAGCGGCAAAGCATACGCTGGTAGAACTCCACCACACTCATCTCCGACTCAAGAACGGCTTCGAGAAGACGTCGACGGTTCAGTGCGTGACGAGTCGCCTGCTCCTTGAGGTTGCCCTGCTCATCGCGCACCTCGACGAAGCTCAAAGCGATCTTTTGCGCCTGGGTGCGCGCACTCTCTCGACGAGCCTCCAGGACCTCCCAGACAAATCGCGCTGCCTGCTCATCCGCATGCGCAAGAGGTTTGCCGCCGTTCATACTTTCCATGTCGAAGTGAAGGAAAGGTGGAATCCAGTCGCGCGTGATGGAATGATAGAGATCGTCAAAGCCCTCCTTGGACAACATCATCGCGTAGAAGACAACGGATGCAGTGAGAAGGTTCTTCTCAGCTTCCTCCTCAAGCGCGTCCTCAGCAGCCAGGCGGTCTTGGCGGTGCTGAACCGGTGGGGCCGAGAGTGCCTCCTCAGGTGCGTGTGTGTGAGGCACGCCGGCGCTGGCGGAGGACGTGGTCTCACCATTGAGCTGATCGGTGGTCGCGCACGACAGGTAGAAGCCCTCGTCGTAGAGAAGGCCAAGGCGCTGCAGACGCTCAACACGATTCATCAGATCCGCGCGCACCGCTTGGCGTTCGGGTATGGTTGTGTCTACTTCTGTTTTCCCGCGCACCGCACAGGCAATGGAGACGATTGTTTCGGCGGAAAAGCGCACCAGATCCCTTTGCAGGACAGACGTTGTGGTGAACTGAAACTCCACCGCGAATCGCGCGGCGCCAATGCGGCCATAGGAGACGTACACTTGTTCAGCCTGGGCTAACGGACGCGTGGTGACGACAGTGAAGCACGTTTCGTGCTTGCGCCCGCCACCACGCATCTCGAAGGTCGCGTTGGCACTGAAGGAGTGATTAAGGATGTCCAGTCCTGGCAGCAAGTAGGGGCCCTCGCGGCCCTGGATCTCCTCGCGATGGAAGTTTCGGGACAGCACCTGCGCAAGGCACTGGTTAAACATGGTGCGTGTCGCGACGTTCGCCGGCCACAGGTCGGGGCGGCTCGCCATCACCCAGCGCGCGGCTTGCCAACGCTCCTCCACCTGCACATCGCGCAGCTGTTGGGCGATGCCGGTCCAGCTCATGGGGTTCTCCTCATCCCGACCGGTCTCTGCGCATCCGCTCTGGCTCACGCCAAGTGCCTCTTTCTGCGCGGCGGTGAGAGAGAAGAGGTGCTCATCCATGCGCGGGCACGCCTCGAGCCACGGGCGATAAGGCGTCGACTTGCGACCGAGCTCGGCCACCAGACGCAGAACCGCGTAGAGCACATTGTCAGTGCGCACGCGGGCCAACAGTGCCGCCTGCACCGCAGAGTCAGAACAAGACGATGACACATCGGCGAGGGCCGAAGATGGCACCGGGAGGCTGAGTGTTTCGGAACCCGTGCGGAGACCTTGCAGGTACGCCTCGCTGGGTGCTTCGACGGAGGGATCGGTGTACGGGCAGATGGAGGAAGTCAACGGGCAGCTGACGACCACCGTGCCGGCGGGCAGCGCGCGGCGGGCGAACACACCCGCCCCCATCGTCTTTGTCGGCACCAGAAACGCAACGTCCGGGTGCAGGAAGACATCGCGCTTCTTGGCCCATTTGGCAAAGTTGTCGGGATTCGGCTTCGTGCCGAGGAAGCAGCCCTTCATGGTCAGCTTTCGATACGAGACGAAACAGAGAGAGAAAGGGAGAGAATGGAGCGGGGAAGAGAACGAGAGAGGTGAACCAGTGGAGAAGGCATGTGATGGCGTCACCATTGTCAGCGTGTGCGCGACTAAGAAAGCTAGACGACCGAGGGTGAGACATGGTGAACGCCTCTCAGCTCTCACTACCGCTTGTGCTGGGGCAACTGTTGTCACCCACAGGCAAGGCGAACGGGAGAGTGGGAGTGAGAGAGAGAGAGAAAGGTCAGGCGGGCACTGAGTAGCAGGGGACGTCGTCACTGGTGTACACACCAGTATCGTTGCTGAGCGTTCCCCTCGCCAAGTGTTTGTGTGCTTATTTGTGGAAAGCGAAAAAAAAAAAAGGGTGCCGTGCACGATTGTGATGCCTCACTTGCTGAAACATCATAACAATCGGCTTCTCTCCGGGTTGTTCTTCTTCCTCTTCGTTGTCACTCGTTGTCTGCGGGAAAGACATGTAATGCGGCGGTGACCTCGCCGTCGTGCTTGCCTGAATTAGTTGGGTCCTGGATCAACACGGGGTTCTGCCGTGCGCAGAAAGCACTCACCGAGTGATCAATCAGCAGGCTGTTCAGCACCATGTTCATGTCAGGGTGCACAGGCACCTTTTCCGCGATGTGCACGCGGCGACAGCTGTCCTTGAACTCTGACACCTCCTGATCCCACGACTCGGCGCCTTGGCGTGGCTGCGCGAACTCAAAGAGGCGACGAGTGATGTCAAAGAATTTGACCGGAAGCGGACGAGGTGCGTCTGGTGCCGCAGTCTCCGCGTCCGGTACACTCTCGTTCACCACGCCTGAACACAGGTACGACCACAGCGGCTTGGCAAAGACAATGTCGTTGCTGCTGAGGTGCATCGCCGCCTCGTACAGAGCAGGGTGAGACGACGGGTCGCCGAGGATCTCATGCCACTCCGGAATGGCCAGGACAAAGTTGGCGATGTATTCACCCGCAGGGTTAACGGCGTTTGGAGAGGATGGCGTACTCACCGGCGGACCGACGTGCAGCGCGTTGTCCGTGTAGTGCAGCTCGCTCTCTGACACCACGCGCACGGGGTACTTGAAGTGCTCACACACATCCTGCAGTGCTGTGACAAGCTCCCTTTGAAGCCCATCCATCGCGTCCGGTGAATTCGGTTGCACAATCGTCAAAGCCGTCCGCCCGCCACGCAGCGACTCCACGGCGCGCACGTACTTGGCAAAGTCCATGCGAAAGCCGAGAGAACAGAATGCGCGTGACTTGGGCAGCATGTGCGGCACCAGGCTCGTGACGGACTGGACATGGTCCTGCAAGTGGCGCAACTCCGCTAGCAAGCGCGGCGTCCCCATGTTCAGAGAGGCGACACGCCACGCCTCGTCGTGCGCACCGAGAAACGGCACGGAACGCACGTGATCGCCCTCCACGTTGTGGCTCGCCGCGGCCGCCTCACGGCTTTCCTTGCTTGACTCGTCCGTGTTAGGCGCGAAAAATACGGATGCGCTCATGTAGAACTCTCCATGCTGAAACTCCCAGCACATCTGCGCGATGACAGCCTCTGGTAGGCCAAAGTACGCGGCGAGGGCAGGTTGCAGCTCCTTCTCGTTGTGCACCTCTGCGCCGAGCCCCTCCATCACCTCCATCACACGCACCAAGGCGGGGTCCGACAGCGTGCTCAGCTCTGTCGCCTGCAGTGGGTTGCGAGGCAGCAGGAGCATGCCACTGCCAATGTGATCGCGCCGAAAGAGTGTCTGCAGGGTGAAGCGGAGAATACGCCCCACAGCCGAGCCCGCGCCGACCGAGGTCTCACCGCCGCCACGGCGTGGAGCGTAAAAGTGAGTCATCGCGCCAGTGGGCATCGCGATGGGCGTGGCGGGTGAAAATTCACTGAGAACTGGGTGTTCGGGGGCATCTAGTGGGGTGACACGAACAGCCTTCATCGAGTCGATCGGATTCAACTCATCGAAGATGCGCGGACGCTGAGCCACGCCGTTGTACGACATCCAGCCCAACGGGCGAGGCATCGTAGAGCATTCTGTCAGCTCCCACGTATCGGTTTCACTGTCGTGCTTCAAGTCGATGAACCGGGCCACGCACCGCTCGCCGTCCAGGTAGTCCGGGTCAGGGGAGATGAAGCTGCCAAAGAACTGGTTTTGCTCCGCCACACCGATGCGGGTGTCGTCCACGTAAGACACGATGCCGACGTGACCCCACGGGGTGAGCTCCGGCTCGAAGGGGTGGATGAGAATATCGCCTGGTTGCGGTTTCTGGGAGCTTTTGCCGTTCACGTGTGCGATGAGCGGGTGTGTGTCGCCGGTCTCCACGTGTGTGATGTGGTCCATCTTGAATATCTCCGACGCGCGTCCGCAGTTGCCGAAGACGTAGCCCGTTGTCAGTAGCAGAAAGCGCCGTGCGTACTCGACGCATTGGTAGCGGTAGCCGGTGTAGATGGTGTGCTGCACATAGTTGTTCTCCCCGCTGAAGAAGCCGTCGTCCCGATTGGAGCAGGCCGCCACGCCACGGAAGCTCCCCTGCTGCTCACCGTACGGCAAGTACTTGTAGAGCGGCTTGTCAGCAATTGTCTGCGACATGGTGCTTTTGTGTGGGTGTGGATATGGGGGGTGCACGTGGGCGTGTGTGAAAAGCGAAACAAAAAGCAGGAGAAGCTCCTGTTGGTAAGCGTTAGGTGAGAGAAACGGGGGGAAAGCACGCAAACAAAAAAGAACAAATAAAAGGGCTCACCTCACTGTCGCGTGGGGGCACCGAGCGAAGCTGGGGAAAAAAGAAAAATGAATAAATAAAGATGGCGCACTGATCGTGGTATTCTCTTCGCGGTGGGCGTCATAGTGTAGAGAGAGAGAGTAAGGAAGACGTACACGCTCATGGCGGTCAAGGATGAGTGAAATCACTGACGATGGTGAAGGTCCGCCTCTAACAGCCGTGCTGTCTCGGCAGAAGCGGTGGTGATGCGCGGGGTGACAGACATGGCTGTATCGTTGGCACGAGAGCACCACTGTTGTGCGCACAGGGGCAGGAGAGGGGTGACGCACTCTGATTGAGCGAGCTCCATTGACCATGTTGGATGTAGGGCTTGCGGCTGCTTTTCACCTTTTTGTTGTTGTTGTTGTTGGCAAGGTGGTTCCGGTAGCGAGGTGGCAATGAGAATACACAGTAAAGAATCTGGAAAAGAAGGTCACACCCGAGAAAGGGAAGTACGTGCTTGTCATCAACTCGGCGAACACGCGGAAGAACATGACCGCGTTCAGGCAAGCGCAGAGGGCAGGAAAAGGGGAGTAAGGAGGGGGGAGAGAAGGAGCAGGAGGAACGGCGCAACCCTTCTCAGGTTCCTCTCTCTCTTTCTCTCTCTCTCTCTCTTTCTTTGGGATTTCCCATCACACGCACACACGCACACATGCCACTTTCTCACCGTGTCACCCATCCACATCTGGCGAGGACCATTTGGAAGAGGGCGTGGCAGGGTGGAGGTGCAAGGGCTCGTACGCGCGGCGGTTGGGGGAGGGACTGGCGTGAGATGGCGCCACCGTCACAGAGCGCAGTCGCACAACAGAGGGACGATCCTCCAGCACCGGGGCCGGCGTGCAGACAAGCGTGGGGCCTTCAGGCTCCACATTGTCTGATGGGTGCGGTCGCGCATTCGGCTTGCTCTGCGATGCGCCGGCACGTGAAGGAGACGGCGAGGCACCGTCGCCCACCAACCGCCTCGGGGCTGCTGCGGTGTGGTGTGTCGCCTCGCCAGCGCCGAGGGACGACGGCGGCCCTGTCTGTCGCACCGGGTTCGGCGAGTCGCGCTTCGTCGCCGAGTCCGTTGCGTTGAGAAGCATATCGGGGGGCTGTGTAGCGGAGACGGACTGCCGGTGGCGTTCATCCTGAGCGTGCTGCCACGCCGCAGCACTCGGGACGTCTACTGCTGTTCGGCTTAGTGGCGTCGCGGCGCGGTCTGCTCGGGTACGAGCCAGGTTACCGACCGGCAAGACCGAGGAAGCGCTCACGACACTGGGCATCGACAAGCTGGCTGCGGATGTCGCCGACGACATGAGCGGTGGTGTAGAGGGGGTGCCTCCTCGGTGAGGAGGCTGGCCAACGTCGAGAGTTGGTGCCGTGGCGTTGAGTCCTTCGTGGTCCAGCAGAAACGTATCGGACGCGCCACGTGCCACGTCGTGCGGCGGGGCCGGTTGCTCGTACTGCTCGGTCGCCATCCGCTCACCCAAACCCCTGCTCGACGCTGGTGTGTCGTCTGTTGCTGGCCGTGCCTTGGCGGGCTCGGGCTGGTCCAGCCGGAAAGGCTTCATCGCGCTCAACTCCGACGCGGCGTCACTCGTGGCGGTCGGGGCTGAGCTGCCAGCGTAAGACTGCGAGTAGGCCGCGGGGAACGGCGGCCGCGCCGAGGGTGAGCCGCCACCAGCGGCCACGTCGCTGTCCCCTCGACGGCGAGCAACGTTACGGGTAGCACTGCTCGTACCAGCGGTACCGCCGCCACGCCACGCCGACTGCTGACGACTACCACTGCTGCTGGCAAAGACGGGCTTCGTGGCGTCGTGGGTGAGGGGGGACTGGGAGAGGGGGTCGTAGGACGCCTCAGAGGCGAGTGGGCCCCGTAAGCCCGAGTGCACGCGAATCACTCTGGTCCCACCACTGGTCGGCACCCGCTGATGGCGCGCGTGACTGGACGCAGGCCGTGAGCCCGGCGAGTTGTGGCGACGCTCATCCTGCTCTTGCGGAGGGGGATCAGGCTTCGGTGTCGAAGGGATCTTGTCGGGCGGAGAGCGGGCGAGCAGCACCTGGCAGAGCTGCGACATGCCGTTGAACAGCTTCGCCGGCACCGTGCGATTTACCGAATGCACAATGGTGAGGTCGGTGGTGCACACAATAACCTTGCGGTCGGGATTCTTCTTGCGCACCGCGCTCAGCGACACGCTGCCAAGCAGTTCATCGATCGGCATTGGAAAGGGGTGCTCGCGGTAGTTGTTCAAGATGATGAGAAGAGGTTTCGTGGGGTACTCACTGGCGACCTCATGCAGGTACTGTCGTGCCTCGGCAAACGCGTGGTGATTCATCGCATCCAGCACAAATATGAGAAACTCCACCTTGGGCAGACGGCGCGCATAGAACTCCCAGTTGGTACGGAAGCTGTCTCGACCACCGAGCTCGTGCAAGGCCAGCACCCACTCCTTGAAGCACACGACCTGCCGCGCCAGACCGACGGTGGCGACAGTCGGCCGTGAGATTCCGCGCAGACAGTTTGTGATGAGGCTCTTGCCGGTGTTGGTGAGGCCGAACAAGAAGCCGTTTCGCCACGCCTTTCGTGAGACGAGTGCTTCCCGCGGGAGCAAGTCATTCAGCGCCACGCGGGTGACGGCGACGAAATCGTACTGGCCGACATCGCCGCCTGTGCTCGAGGGGTCGCACCCTGTCGTGGCTTGCACGCGGTCTGACACGGGTGCGCCGCGCAGCCGCTCGAGGATGCCTTCCTCATTCTCTTCATACTCGCAGAACGATTTGAGCAGGCCCTCTGCCTCCGCCTCGTTGAGAAAGCGAAGGCCAACCTCGTCGTCCAGGACGGCGGTGTACATGCGGCGCAGCCTGTGCAGATTTGCCGTCATTATGTGCTCTGTGTCGTGCTTGCTGATGCGGTGCTTCTTGTCGAGGGCGTTCTGCAGCGAGCGCGTGGCTTCATAAATGTCCTGCACACTGATCTTCAAGTCGACAGAAGGGCCCTGTTGGTCGTACACGGAGTTGACCACCCGCTGCAGACTGAGAAAAGTGTTTTCCGCACTTCGCTCCGTCGCGACGGCCTCGCCAAAGTCGAGGTCCGCGGCGGCATCTGACGCGTTATCGTCGGAGCCGTTGTCGCTGTCGCTGTCCACGTCAAGCAGACGAGCCTGGTCAGGGTCGTACGGAATGATATTCTCGCGCTGCTGCAGATAGCTGGCGCACCACTTGCCCAACTTGCTCACGGCAGGTAGAAGCACGGCATTGGGGCGCTGTGGGCTGTCGCTACTGATGGTGACCGCCGTGGTGGGAGCCGGGGTGCGCATGGTCGCCGAAAGGGAGTTGTCTGACTGTTGCGCCAGATGCGCCGAGACGCGCGCGACCAGGTCCTCGGGGGTGACGAAGATTGTGTCTGTCATGATACCGTCCACGATGGTCGGGTGTGGGGGGTCGGTACTCTCAGTGCCGCTCACATGTTTGGGCCCGAAGGGGGTGAACACGACGTTGATGCACCACACACAGCTGCAGAAGAGGGAAAAGAAGCTGGCAGTGTTGTCAGAAGCGCTGCCGAGCTCGGTCTGCGAGAACGGGATGTCGTTCAGCTGCTGGACAAGCTGCAGCAACCGCAGCTCATACAGCTCCATGACACCAGCGACCACGCGGAGTAGTTCGCTACGGTCGTGCACGTCGCCGTGGGTGCCAACGACGTGACGCAGCGCTTGGAACAGAGAAGCCCATTGGAAGCGCACACAAATTTTCTTGCGGCTGCACACAGCACTCAGTCGTGCCTTGAGCGTGTGAAGAAGTTGGGTGAGCAGCACACGAAGGCCGAGCTGATGAAGTTGGTCCTTCAGCTGCGTGCACCGCGTGTTGAGTATGCCGAGTCCCGACTCCGGAAACGCATCCATGAACTTGGACTCCAACAGCATCGCCGCGCGGTACTTTTTGCTGTAGCTGGGGCCGTACGTCAGTACAACCGTCGGGGGGTCCTGGCACAGATCCACCCTGTTGGCCTCCAAGAGAACGGAGAGGCCATCGATAGTCTCAAAGAGAAGGTTCAACGCCATTCGTGACGTGGCACTCATCGTGGGGCTTGACGGCTCCGTGCTCGGCGAGGGGCCGGCAAAGGAAGCGCCGCCGCGGTAAAAGATGCCAATGGTCGAGGTACTGCGATTGTGTACATGACCTCCACCGCCACCGGCCCCAGTCGCGGCCGTCGTGGCGGCGGCAACCGCGCCACCGCCGCTTCGGCTACGAGAGTGCGTCGCCGCCGCCGCCACGCCGCCACTACCGCGGGAGGTGTAGTTGAGCCGGCCGCCCGCCATGGTCGCAGTCGGCTGCCGTGACGGTGACGCGCTGCCTGGCGAGCTGGGATCGAAAAAAGACGCTGAGCTCATGGTGCGCGGCATCAGTGGCTGGCTCCCGCCGCCTGTGTTCACGCCCGGTGGCGACGCGCCGGCGGTTGGCCCCGTCCCTGGGATATTGCCTCTCAGCCGCTCCACGCAACCCACCATCTCCTCCACGGTGGCGCGAATGGCCTCCATCAGCGCCTCAAAGAAGCCTTCGCTGACGAAACGGCGCAGGTACGCCTCCACCTTGGTGCTGTCCCGGACATTTTGGGAGAACTGCAGTGAGACGGTGAGTGGTGGGTCGCGGCTGATGTACTGTGAAAGTGCACGACGGCCACGGACGCAGCCAAGGTCGTTGTCAAGCCAGCCCTCGATGGTGGGGTTGCGATAGACGGCGGATTGCATCATCAGCAGCACATCATCTGGCTCGGTACAGCAGAACTGAACGTGGTTGAGCACGTCACGGTACAGACCTACTTGCAGAAGCACACTGCGTGTCGTCGGGTCATATGTGGACCGCTGGTCCCACGCACTGATGTCAGAAACAAAACGCACTTCGAGCGTGTAATGTCGCGGTACACCACGCTCGCCGGAGTGGGCAATGACGGCGATCGTGTTCAACGCGGTGTCCACCGCCTCCACAACATACTGTACCAGGTCATCGGGAATCTCCGTCAAGATCATGCCCGTATCGACGGCGATCTGAATGCCCAGCTGACGTGAGGCGATGGCGACGTGTCGAACCACCTGTCCCAGCATGGTTTTGCGCTGATTCGTGATGGAGAAGGTGACGATCAAGTGGTTGATCGCAGCCGCCCACTTGTCGCGCTCTTCGGGGGAGTTCATGCGAAATTTCACATCATAATCGCGGCGCAGCTGCACCACCATCACATAGAACCTGTTTTGCTTGTCAGCGGCGTAAGTGACGTTGCGTAGCTCATCGGCCTTGATCGTGTCCGTTGGGATGTATACTTGATCGTTTTTGTAGACCTCCAGGCAATTCTTGGCCTCATTCACCACCCAGAAAAGCTTCTTGTAGCCGTAAGACTTCCTGCGGCCGTGGTGCTCGTAGAGGCAGCGTAGCTTGCCCATGAGACTAGCGTTCCCCTCCGTCTGCGCACCTGCTGAGAGCAGAGACCGGCCGTCAGACAGAGTACGGTCCATGGTCGTGTGCTCTTCGCTTTTTTTTTTCTGTGTCCGTGCCACCGTGCCTGTCGGCGAGGTAGCTCTGAGGCGAAGAGGGACGAAGAAACTAGCGTGAACGCTATGCCTGGCTACTACCTCGGTGGCAAGGAGGGGAAGAGAGAGAGTGAAAGAGGGGGAGCTAGATGAACAGAAAAAAGAAACAAAACAAAACGGGGGAAACGTGAAGTGATAAAAACCAACAATGGGCAAAAGCAAGCACCCCAGCGAACGGGGAAAAAAGAAAAGAAAACAACTGACTCTAAGGTGTGTGAAACAGCTGCACCGTCACCCGTCTCTACGTAATCGACGGCGATGAAGATGGTGTCTCTCTTATTCTTTTTTTTTGTTTGCCTTTTTGTTTGTGTTTTCTGGTGACTGGCTGACCACACGTCACTTGCTGCTTCAAAGGAACAGTAAGAGAGCCGTGTCGCGGGATGAGAGAGAGAAGGAAAAACAGAAAAAGAGGTGCGGTCAATCGACTGCGGTCAGAAATGATAAACGTATTCTGCCTATCGCGGGGGCGGGGAGAGGGAGGCAATCAAAAACAGGGAGGAATGCAAAGAGAGGTAAAGAGAGAAGAGTATGCAGGGTTTGAAGGTGCGCAAGTACAGACAAGGGAGAGAGAGAGAGAGCCTTGAGTACAATGAGACGGTTCGAACCGAGCGGAGGACGAACAGTGGGGGTATTAACTTCTTCCTCAAATGGACTCTGGCCGGTGGGATTTGTGAGATCTACACTTACCGTGTAGGCCATTGTGTGTCGTCAGCGGCTGCCGGACGTCGTCAATGCTGGCAGCGTCGCACGCGCGTGCAGCTCCTACACTATTCTTGTTGCTGTTGATATTTCGGATACGACTTGCGTTTGTGACTGCACTCGCTGCCCAAGGTGAGAGTGTTCGGTCATCTTCGTGGCGCATCGACACACACAACACACACACACACACACATGCGCGCGCACGCGCACAACTGCGGCAAAGGGAGCGATGGGACAGTCTGTACCTCAATTTACTGACCACCCGCTTCAGCTTTTCGTTGGAAGAGGCGTGTGCGGCGCTTGGCCGGTGCCGGTGCCGCCTGCTGCACGGCCTCCGTTGAGCCGCCGTGGACCGTCTCGAAAGCAGCCCATGCGTTCGTGAGGGGACCAAGGAGTACGTTCGACCACCGTTGTGCCAGCTGCGTCTCATCGAAGCTCGCGGACGCTGCGCGACTGCCAAGAAGGGTGCGCGTGATGAGCTGCCGCTCGTCTTCGAGGAGCTGACGAAAGATGTCACGCACACGCCCGAGCCGCACTCGTTTGGCGGATGCCTCCTTCTCCGATGCGTTCTCTTTCCCCGCCGAGTCCTTGGCGGACGATGGCTTCGCGGCGCCCTGCACGGCGCGTGTGACGACGGTGTCAACAGCGGCCCTCCAGCGGGCCACAGCGGGTCCGAGGAGGGAAGGCAACGACTCTGGCACCTGCGGCGCAGTCCGCGCACGGGGTGCGGGTGCTGCCTCGGTGCTCTGGCCAGATGTATCCGATCGGTGCTTCTTGCCCGCGTTGGCCACGCTTTCGGCGGCCTCGCGCGCGGCTGCCGCGTCCTCCTCCTCGAGGTGCTTGCTGCGCCACGAGAGGGCCTCGAAGCGATAGTCCGTCCACATGGCGCGCAGAAAGCGGTTGTACGTGTCGAACAGAGCCGTCTCCGCACTTTCCAAGACGCTCGTCGACGACTGCTTCCGCGTGCGCCGCCTGTACGTGTGGGTCTGCAGCGCAAGCTGCCGGCTCCACGCCGCGTCGACTTTGCCGAGCAGCTCGTAGCGTTGGGCAAAGGACGGGGCCTTGGCGGCCGCGGCGGTGAGAGCCTGTATGCATCCCATCAACACGGCTGTTGCACGGGCCTCCTGCCCTTCCGACTCTTCGAGCTTGGCGAAGCGGAACCAGCGGAACTCGTCGTTGGGGAACGCCTTGATCGAGTCCTGGTAAAGTCGGCGCGTGTTCTGAACAAAGACGGTGTGCGCATCCGCTTCGCTTGAGGTGCCCAGCGTCCTGGCCGTCGCCAAGGCACGCTCCTCGAGGAGCAAGGCGGCGTCAAAGACAGTGGCGTCCTTGGACACGTGCGTCGCGGACTGCAGCAGACGGCGCGCCTGGTCCCAATTGCCGAGCTGCTCTTCCAACGCCGCCGCCTCTAACCACAAGCGCGGGCATGAGGCCTCCTCGAAGGGAAAGTCACGGATGCCACGTGCGAGGATTTCCCGTGCGCGGTCGGGCTCGCCAGCCATGCACTCCTGCCGCGCATATTCCATGAGAAGGACAGCACGCTGCTGCGCTGCGTACGCGTTTGGTGCCTTCACCGCCACGGACCGTGCGAGCTGCTGGCGCGCCGCTGTCAACCGCTCGGCGCACACCTCCACGCTCGTGCCAGGCGCGGGGTGACGGTAGGCCTCACGCAGAGATAAGTACAGGGACACGTGCGCATCAAAGTCGGCAGGGTTCTTGGCCAAGCGAGCCTCGAATGCCCGCCGCGCTTGCAGTTCGGCAATCTCGCTGTACGTGGTGAGCTCGTCACCGCCGCTGTGGCTCAGGCCATCCGGCGAGCCTGCACCGTCCCCACGCTTGCCCGCACAAAGTCGCTCGAATAGACTGTACTTAGATAACACCTCCTCAATACGCGCGTCCAGCGCGGACGTTGGGCTCACGGTGACTGGGTTCGCCTTCTTCTTGTCGGTACTGTTCACGACCGCAACAGATTGATTCACGCGCTGGGCCGCATCCTGGAGGCGTTGGAGGAGGTCCGTGAAGAGCCGTCGGCCGTCGTCTGCGCGGTTTTGTTCGCGGTAGAGCACCGAGAGTGCGAGTGGGATGCGGCACTCCACGGTGCCCCACACAAGATCGTCCGGTAGCGCCTTCATGGCCGTTTCCAGCACCCGGCTCGCGCGCGTGGGATCACCGAGAACGCTCTTCTCCACCTCGCTGTAGAGAAGCCACGAATCAGGTGTGTTCACCTCCTTGACGTAGCGACTCAAAATGTCGCGGCAGGCGTCAACGCGGCCACACCGTGCTTCATACAGCACGTACAGCTCGTAGGCCCACCCTGGGGCCGGTTGAATAGGGCCGCTGAGCAGGCGGCTGAACAGCGCACGCACGTGGTTGCCGGAGTCGGTGGTCGTGGTGGAGGCCGGCTCGCACGTTTGCTCGAACACGAGATACTTGAGCCAGAGGTCGGCACTGGCGGGAAGCGTTGTGACGGCACGGTTCCAGACCTCCCGTGCGTGCGCGACAAAGCCGTTCTCCATTTCCAGTTCGGCGTAGTCACGCCAGAATTTGGGGTTGCGGTCGTGAAATGCCACGCAGCGCTCCATCACGGTCCGCATGCGAGCAAAGTCCTTCTGCACAGATTCCCACCGTGCGTACTTGGACCAGTTGCCGAGCGCGTTGGCCCCGCGCCTCAGCTTCTCTTCCATTTCTGCGCGTGTGCGCTGGCGGTAGAGGGCGAGCTCCTCTGCGTTCTGAATCATCACCCGTGTGCTGCCCGTTGTACGCGGTGTCGCATGAAAGCGCTGCATTGCCGCCGCATCAGCCAGAATCTTTTCGGCCGAGAGCTGCGTGTCCGTCGTGCGCTGATCGTGGTAAACATCGCGGCGACGCATGGCCGCCGCCGCCGGGCCGAGGCGTTTGGTATCACTACGAGAGCGCTTCATTCGGTCTGTCAGCGAAAGAGGATGGGGGGAAGGGAGAGAGAGGAGAGAGTGGTAGTGAGGCGACAATGACTGTCAAGCGCTCTTCTTTGCCCTCCGAGTATTATTACTACTTTTCTTCTGCGTGAATTCCCACCGTCGGTGCACTGTGTAAGAAGCGAACGTGGATGGTACAGAACAAAAATCCAAAAAAAAAAGAAACGAGTGAAGCCCATTCACAACAAGGAAGACATAGGCAGTAGAGAGAGAGAGAGAGGGAGTGAGTGAGCTGGTGACGAAGAAAGCGGGGTAGCCACAACGAGAGGCTTGTCGCGTATGGTCATCCATTTGGCCTCAGCAGCATGCGGTGAGTTAACGAAGTGGTCGTACGAGCTCGTGTCGCAGTCGGGGAGTTCATGTGTGTATCAGTAAGACGCAACACGCACAGACACACGTGCGAAGAGACACGAATACACACCACGTGTTTTTTTTCTTTTCGTGGAAACCGCATGTGTTGCGTCACGTGAGCCGTCTTCTCGTGTTCACGGCCTGGTCTGCGTGGATTTGTACGTGTGACTCTTCTCGCTGTTGACACGGTTGTGCGCGTACGGTAGGGACGCTGCGTGTCCGTGTGTGTACGTCTGTTTCTGCATAGGCAAAGCACCTCGTTCACGTCTCGCACAGTTCGTGCATCTTTTCTTTTTTTGAAGGCATGGTTGGCGAAAAGGTGGGGGCCGACATTCCGGCCGGGTTAAAGACAAAACAATGACGCACCCAGGCAAGCCGGCGAGGCCATCACCTCTCACGGCGAGTTGCCCCTGTTATCAAACTCAGGTGCTATCACACGCACACACGAAAAGTCACAGACTGCCGCCAATCTACGCCATACAACAACACCAACAACAAACGTAAGGAGGCGACAGTCACGGTTCAGAGGAGGTTCAGTGAAGACCAAAAAAAAAAAACAAGAAACAACACGAACGAGGAAATCCTGTGAGTGACAGCGAATTCCATTCCACCATTCCCTGTGCCTCTATCCATGCCCCATTTTTTTTTTTTGCGCTCTGCCTTGTCTAAATTGTCGAGCTAGTGCATGGCAGCAAAGGCATCCAAGAACTGCTGGGCCAGTGTCTTCGCCTCACTCAGGGATGGGTGAGCGCGCGTGACGGATGCCAAGGTTGGTGTGGAGAGCAGCTCCTTGCTATACCGCGCAAGCGGATCGAACACGCCAGCGGTGAAACCTTCTAGGCTTATCTCGTCAGCCGCGCCATCGCGGTTTGTTGGGTGACCGAGCTTAATGTGCACGCTAGGTGTGATCTCGTACGTGGTGCCGCCACGGAGCAGTGCACAGGCGATCTGCACCGCATCTTGCCAAACCAGCCAGCCCACCACGAAAGCCTGGGAAGCCTCGTCCACCCCCTCACGGGTGTCGTCATGGGGCGAGCCCTCCTCCTCGATCTCCGCGGCGCCATCAGCTGTCGCGTCGCCGCGGTGGTGCAGTCGACGTTCCTCTCGGCGGTAGTGCTCGATAACCTCGATGAGCGTGACGAGAGAGGTGTAAACGTCCGTCTCGCAGTGCCCAGCGCGCAGCATCGGCAGCGTCGCGCCGTAGTCGAACGTCAACGCCGCGGAAACCACCAGGCAGAAGCCACGGAACTGGTTGCGCAGTGTGGAGCTCTCCTGGCAGCAGCGGATGAGTTGGCGCCACTGGTGTCTCATTTCTTCAAGGCCCTCCTCGTCGTCCTCGGTACCGTCGTCGCTGTGGAAGGCCAGATAGCCACCCGCATGGGCGGCCTCCACGTGGCGGCGCTGCTCCAGCAGGTCCTTCACCCACTCAGTCAGCACACGGCACTCGTCATAGACGCCAGACAGGTTTGCGAGGCGGTACGCCTCCTCCCACAAGCGGTGGCTCATGAGTGCCTCGACGAGACGCTCCACGCCACGCGCGAAGTCCGCCGCACGCACCCCTTCGATCCAGATGTCCGTGCAGTTGAGGGAGCTGCCGAGGGCCCAGAGTTTGCGCTCGCAGTGTGCCTGATAGACGCGCCGTTCCAGCATGGGAATGTCATCCCGGCAAAGCCAGCGCCGCTGGTCCACGCCCATGCCAGACGGCGTCGCCGCGTGCCGCTGAGCTGCCAGTGCCCCACTCTCCGCACCGCCGCTCGAGGCTGGCCACGAGTGTCCGAGCGAAACAGGGCTGCCAAACAGCCTCGATGCCTGGGGCCCAGCCACGCCACCGCCCAGTGCCTGTGACTCCGCCTCCTCGTTCGCCGACGCCGCGCCGCTGCACAGCCCGTGCCCGGCCACGGGTGCGAGTGGATCTATCAGCCTCACAGCGGAGAGTGCCATGTTGGCCAACTCGCCGACGGAGAGGTGTGTGGTGGTGGTGGTTGCCATCCGCAGCGGAGAGCACCGCAGCAAGGTGGCAAGGTCCGTCATGACGCGCCCGCACTGCGCGTACGCATGCTGGTTCAGCAGAAAGCGGTGCAGCCCCATAATCGCACGGAACCGTCGCGCCTCCGTCGCCGCCGACGCGCTCTTGGTCGGCAGACGCGCAATGTAGTTGTACCACCGATGCACGACCAGGTCGCGCAGCTGAGGCGATTCAATGGACGCCACCGTCAAGGCGTGCACGCCAACTGGTGACGCACACGCGACTTGCACCGCCTGATGCACAACGTGGCGGACCACATCCGCGTACGCGTTGCCGACACCGAGCTGCCGCGCTGCGTCGAGCGCCGACTGAAGGTCATGAAAGCACACGCTCACCGCCCCACGGTCGAGACACGCTAGCGAGAGACAAAAGAGTGTGTCGATGCGAAGCTCCTCGAGGGCAAGTTGCAAGATCGGAAACGACACCAGCTTAAGTACGGCAAAGCCGCCATCCACACTCTCGCCAGACGGGGGAATAGACGATGAAGGAGGTGAGTGGACCTCGCCGGCTTCAGACGACGCAGGGCAACGGTTCGCAGCGCGCACGACACGCCAGACCTGGTACAGCTCAGTCAGGAAAAAGCTGCGCACGACCGGCTCAGCAAGCGCGCTCTGCAACGAGCCGTTTGGCGTCGCACGGCGAAGCAGCCCAGCCACGTACAGCTTCGGGCCCATCGATGGATGGGCGTGGAGCAGTTGCCGAACCTCGCGTTCAGGGACGCCGCTGAAGCAGGTGGCGTTGTGCCGATCTGTCAGTAGTAGGCCGTCCTCGACCAGCACGTCGAGTACCTCCTGCACAGGGAGCTGTGCGAGTGCCTCCGCGACGCGCCTTGTCGCCGCCTGGATGTGCGTGCTGTGCGCTGTCCGACCCACCTCCATGTCCAGTACGGCGTCAAAGTGGTAAAGAATGGGGCAGAGGGGCTTGAGCAGCACACACCACGTCAGACACGCCTTCATGCAGCGTGAGGTGTGACAGCGGGCGAGGCGAGCGGCCACCCTCACCGCCACACGCGACGGCGTCACCGCATCGTGGTTGGGGAAGAGAAGGAGGCTCAGAAGGGCCTCGACAACGTCTTCGTGCACGGCATCCAGCATGTTGGTCAGCTCCGGGCCAGCCACCACCGCAGCGTGGTAGGCGGCGAGAAGCTGGGTGAGCGTCGCCACGAGCTGCGCGGAGGCCGCCGTGGTGGTGGTGGTGCCGGTGTGGTCGCCAAATGTGCCAGCGCGCGAGCCAGCCTCACCAAGAATCGTCACCGCCACAAAAACAATACGCTGGCGGAGATCGTGCGTGATGCGCTGCTGCAGGTAGAGGCGGCCGAACCGGCAGAAGAGGGAGTACGGTGTGCCTTCGAGCAGCGGACCGAGCCTGTCCGAAACGGCGTCGCGGGTGAACTGGGCGGTGCGCGCGAGCTGCACCGCGGCCTCGACGGAGGCGCTGCTGACCTCGACGGACGGCGTGTAGCCGCTTAAGTAGGCCTCGCTGATGATGTGGGGCACTGAGGCGAGCTGTGTCTGCGGGGTCAGCAGCGTGAAGAGGTTGTGCAGGAGCGTGGCAAGCAAGTTTGCCGATTGCGGGCTTGCGTTGAGCACCGCCATGCCCTCACAGAAGGCCTCGTAGGGGGACGCCGTGGCGGCGGCTCCTTCGGCCTCGACCAGTGCCACGTGGGTCTCCACCGCGGGCACAAAGCAGAGTGCAGCGGCGGTGCGGAGACCAGAGGCGGTCGGTGTGGGTACCGCTGCTGTCGGCCAGGCCATCGCGTCGTTCTCGTTGTCATTGCCAATCAGCGTCCCCTCCACCAGCTCGGAGAGTGGGTGGATGGTGGGCTGCAGAACGTACGCCGCGTGGCTCGCCTTGAACTTGTTCACCACGACGAAGCTGTTTTCCTGGGCCAGGGCGGCCTGCACCGCGCCGGCACCGTGGCAGATGAACGTGCTTGTGCGTCGCAAGGCGAGCGCGCCAAGTGGCGTGAGCTCCGTCTCGATGAGCTGCGCGAGACAACGCGCTCGCCCCGTGCTTGAGGCGTCGGCGAGTGACATGGTGGAGTGCACGTTTTCCAGGTGCGCGTCCTCTTCGACGCCGGTGTCCCAGAGCACGAGCAACCGCCGTCCCGTCGCATCGACGGCTGCGCTGATGGGAGAGCTCATGGTGGTTGGTGGCGTCAGACCGTAGCTGCACTGCACGGCCACCGCCAGCTTGTTCTCTGTGTTCGGCTCCACGGCGGGCACCATCGAGCGAATGCAGCGGCGGTTGTCTTGGGTGCCCAGGCAGGTGAGCATGTGCACGCAGCGGCCTGTGGGGTCAAGGGAAGCCCACTGCTGCACCACCTCCGTCGTGCGTGCGGCGCGGTGCAGCGAACGAGCCTGCTCTGCGGGAAGACGGCAGACAGCGTACCGCTCCACCAGATCGAACTCGGCGGAGAGAATCTCCACGTGGCCACTGCACCGCACGAGGGTGAGCAAGGAGCTGCCGCTGACAGCACTGACGGTAAGATAGCGACGAATGCTGCTAGCAGCAGCGCGCCGATTCGCGTCGTCCTCAGAGAGGTCGCGCGGCACCACCGTGCCGCCCCGCTGACCGTCGCCACGCACCCACCGCGCCAGCCAGTGAGACCGCGCACCGTCAGGGCGTGAAGTCGGCGAAGAGGAAGAAGCGGCGGGACGGTCTCCGGCGCCGCCCTCACCCGCCGCCGCCGCTCCAGTGGTTACGACATCATCGAACTCGTCCAGAAGGTCCAGTGCGTTGTCCGAGGCCAGTTGGCGGCCCAGCAGCACCGCCGTGTCGTGGCGGTGCTTGGGATCGACAAGGCTCGCCAGGACGGTGCTGCCGTCCTCGTAGAGTTGCACGCGCCACACACTGACGCCTGAAGTGAGCACAAAGAAGGCCATCGCACGGCGCTCTTCGACCGGCACCGAGGCGAGCACACAGCCACTCACCAGCATCCAGTGCTCGGCGCTGAACTCACTCGCGGCGGCCGCCGCACCGGCCTGGCTACTCTGGACAACAGCGCGGCTTGCGCTAGCCTTGTGCGCCTCCACGATACGCAGCACTTCGCCGCGGAAGGTGCGCTGGAGGTGGTCGAGCGGCTCCGCCTGCACCACGCCGCCCTGAGCGGTGAGCAGGAGCGTGCTGGCGCGGTTCACGCTGCGTTGCATGGTGATTCGCACAAAGCCGGCATGGAGGTCCCTCGACATCCACGCCACCGCGACGCAGTGGCCACCCACCGCCAGCCTAGACACGCCGCATGTGAGCAGCTGCTGTCGTCCGCCAACCACAGGCAGCTCCACGCTGAGCATACGTGATTGGCTGTGGTGCGCCTCGCGCGCGCTCTCGCTGTCGTCGACGAGCATCAGATGAACGAGGAGCGGCGCGCTTGGCTGTGGTGATGCGGTCGAGGCACCTACAGGGGCTTTTGCATCACGGCCGTCGTCCAGCCACCAGAACAGAGTCGCATGGAGTTCGGGGATGGATTCACTACCGTGGCAGGTGAAGCTCTGATACACGTACGCGGGCACGTGGAGCGGTGGGACGTACGTTGTCGAGCCTGCCCAGCGACCAGCCGTCACACGCAGCTGGCTGTCATCGTAACGGGACACAGAGCCCTCTTCGTAGGGCACCAAGCTTGCTGTGTTGTTGTCGTCGTCGTCCGCGCTGGGTCGCTGGCGCACAAGCACAGACGTGTTCGCCTTGGCTTCGTCAAAGAAGAGGGTTGCGAGCATGTCGAGAAGCGCAAAAAAAAAAAAGTTAAAAGTGCGTCCTTACTCACCTCTTATATAATCTTTCCCTCCGCGGTGAACAACAATGTCGCAGTGGCTCTATTCTCCTTCCCGGTTCCTAGTGGTGAAGTCTCTGCGGCCTTGAGCGACGTCCAAATAGCGAACGGAACGGCAAACTAAAAAACAAAGACTGACGAGCCGCACAAAAGAGAAACAAAACAAAAGGAGGTATTTACTCACTGATGAGTGCCACCGAGGGAAAAAAAAAGAGAGAAAGGAGAGTGATAAGCATACATCAGAAAGTGGGAGGAGTGAAGAGATGAAAAAAGGAGAGAGGGAAGTGGGGGAATTGGATGCTGGCACGCGTGTGAGGCACAAGTGCATCGAGCGTGCTTGAAGTGCCTGACGTGAGCAGGTGCATAGAGTCGACCGCAATGCAGGAGGTGGTAAGGAGGTGAACAAGATCAACGGACCTGCACGGCACCCCATGTGAGCAGACCTCGCGCCTCCACATAGGGAGAGGTGCCTGGTTGAGGAGCGTGGCGCACGCATACACACGCTTGTATACTCACCGTCGCCCGCAGTTGACGCACTTGGGCGTTCGTCATCACCGCCACTGGGAGTCTGAGTGTAGGTAGGAGGAGAGAAAAAGGGGGTTCTCGCTGCGACTTGAGTGCCCCCACAAACGGCAACACCCAGAAGTAAGTAACATCGACACGGCAGTGAAAAGAAGAAAAGGCGCCGTCAAGCACAGGCAAGCTCGCGCGCACAGGGGTGAGTGAGAGAGTGAGAGGTTCGCAACTCAATGGCAACGACATGACCAGGGCACAAGCCGGTCACACAAGGCAAAACGCTTAACACAGAACAAGAAGGGCGTTTCTGGTGTGGCGGGCGTTGAAGAGCCTCCTCAACCGTCATGAGTGAAGAGAGGGGCAGGAATTGGTAATCTACATTATAGTCTTCGCGCGTACAGACAAAAAAACAAAAGAGAGACAGGGGGAGGCACGACAGGGTACCGCGACGACAAAAAAATGAAGACGGAAGGAGTTTGGCCAGCTAGAGGCCCAGTGAGGCGCAGCGGGGCTATTGTGTGAAGGTCATCATACACACACACGCACACACTGGCCACATCACGGAAAAAAAACTCTTCAGCACACCACTACCGCCGCCATCCTCGGGTGCACCGCCCCTCATCTGTTTGTTCCTTCCCTCTTCTCCCTCGTGCATCGCCTCGCACTCACCGTGCGGCCAGCAGATCGGCCGTGTTTTCGTATACTATCCTTTGTCGTTCCATCGTTCTCGGTGCGTGGTGACGTTGCCTCCACCTTACCGCGTGTAGATGGAGGCGTGTATTGTACGGCTCTCACGGTTTGCGGCTGCCGTCCATGAGGCGGCGCTGATCAGCTAAGGGCATTTTATCGGCAGATGAGGTGGCACCGCCAGCACCGCCCACCACAGTGGTGCTATTCGCCATGGTTGACGACGTGAAGGAGTCTGGTTGCCGCCGCTGCACAAGCGTGCCGAACGCACCGGAGCACGCGCTCTCTACCACTGCCGCCGTGCCGCTGAGGTTGCTACGTGGATTCTGCGCATGCTTGAGCAGCAGTGTCTCCGTCTTGCCGCGCACAATGGCATGCTGATTGTCCATCCCTCGGCGCAGATTAATGTATCGTTGAAGCAGCTCATCTAGCTCCTGCTTCCGGTGCTTCTCGAGAAGTAGCCGCTTGCTCTCCACCTTCATGCGCAAGGCGTTGAGCTCTTGGAGGTGGTGCTGCCGCATGGTCGCCTCACGGCGGGCGTACGTCTCGGCGCGCTCCTCCTCTGCCCGCTCCAGCTGTTGCCATTCAAGCACGTCGCCCTCACTCTTGGCCTTGGAGGCGCCGCGGTAATCCCGCTGGTTGGCGAGCAGCTGCTGGCGCGTGCGGGCATCCATGGTGCTCTTGTCGCACTTCAGAGCACGCGGGTTGTACGCACGCATCTCCTCATGGAGCGCCAGGAGATCGTCGTTTTGGCGCTCCAGCAACGCGATTTCAGCCTCCAGCTGGCTTTCCTCAAATTCGTCAATGCGGGCATTCCAGGCTTGGTGGAACTCACGGAACTCTTCGCGGTGCACCTCCTCCAGCTGCTGCCGCTCCAACGTCTGCTGCTCCGTGAGACCTCTGATGTGGCGAGTCTCCTCCTCGAGTTTGAGGTTGCGCAGCACCTGTTCCACAAGGTGAGCCTCGCGGTATAAGGTACGGGCTTGGCAGGCATCGCGGTAGTGGCGAAGTGTGCGCACATAGTCGTTCATGTGCACCTCCACATCCTCGTCACGGATAGCGATGTTCTCGAGAGCATGTCGAGCTTCCCTTTCAAGATCATCAAAAGCGGCGCTGTCCGCAAGCGCGGCTGCCTCAGTGGATGAGGTAGATCCCGCAGGGCCAGACGTGTCTGCGGTGCGGCTCAAGGTCGTGGTGTTCAGGTTGCGGTTGCCGCCAGTGAGTGGGTCCACGGGCGACTGCGCGCCTGGCTCCGTCTGCTCGTGGCGAATCCGATCCTCACCGTACGCGCGGCGCTCGGCAACGGGAGTGGTGCGGGAGGGAGCGGCTGCAGGTGGCGGAGACGCACGCGGGGGTCGGCCGCCCCCGGTACCGTCCGCCAGTCGAGTCATGCCTGTCATCCCAGCGTTCGGTGTTGGGGCTGTGGTCGGCGTGTTGTACACGTGCTCATGGCTGCCGCTAGACGGGGAAGGGCCTCGAGCGGCAGACTCACGCGCAAACGCGGCGCTGGGTGGCGTGTGAAAGAAAACGGGTACGCTATCGGTGCTTTCTGCTGTAGAAGCCCTCCGTGTGTTCTCGGCGGTGCTGTGTACGGGGCTATACGGGCCACCCTCGGAGTAGTAGCTCGCGACCGATGGTCGGGACATCTCCCGGGGCACAAAAAAAAAATGGGGAGTGAGTGCGAGAAGGCAATGGGGAGATGTGAAGCGGTATACAGCTGCCCTCACGCGTTTGTCTGTGGGCAGGTGTACGTGTGGGTGTACCTATCAGAGTGAAAGAGGGGGTATCGACGACCAGACGAAGGGGGGCAAAGGCAGTGCGGTAGGAGGGGAATGGGAAGAGGGGCCGAGACGTAGACCCGAGATGACTTGCAGTGGAGCATTCACAGTCCGCGTCTCTGGCAAGTGAAAGGCGAAGAAAAGGCTAGACTTGGCAAGTCAAGTCAACAACGGAGTCCGTACAAGCGAGATGCCAATGGCGCAGCGCCGCTCAGTCCTGCTAAGGAGATGGCCAACGCGCGCGAGTCACACGAAGACACACTGTCTTGCGTGTTGTGTGCGTGTGTGTGTGTGTGTGTGTGTGCCTATCTTCGTCAAGTGGGTGGTGGAAAAGAGAGGGAGAGACTTGTTGCGGTGAAGGAACGGCGGCGAGTGGCTGGTGTCCAACAGGACCACCAGACTGGTCAGCACCTCATATCAAAATGGGAGCTCGTCGAAAAAAAAAAAATTCAGGGGTGTCAGTAAAAATGAAGTGGAGAAATCAAAGGGAAAAAAAGCAAACAAGAAACGAAAGGACGTACAAGCGTATGGGAAGGGGTGTATAGGCCTCACTCATCTGTGAGGAGGCGTTGCAGCAGTCCTTGGTGTCGCGTTAAAAAAAAAAAAAGACAAAAAAGGAGACAACAAGAAGAAAAAAAATGTTCAGGGAGCACATGTGGTCCAGGTGCAGGTTAGTAACAGTTAGACACGCGTAAAAGGCGCACATCGCCGTCAAAGTACGCTGTGAGCTCGTCACGCCGTATCGATTCCTATACCCCCATGTTACTCTGCGCTGTTTGGAATCCGGTGCTTCCTCCCCTGCCCCTGTATGCTGACATTGACGTTCGCTCTACTTTTGATTCTTCCCATTCACTTCAGATGAAGAGGAAAAAACGAAACAAAAGCAGAGATCACTGAGAAAGAAATCAGTCATTGGCGCAGCGAACGCAAGGCACCTCCACTTGTTGGTGATGAGTCCTTCTAAATCACAAGCGGCGCACACAGGCAATCAAGTCTCCATGCGTGCCGAATCGGTATGCAGAGAAGCAAAAGGGGGGCGGTGACAGCGAAACAGGTGATAAGCGGATGCGCCGTACCCGGTGACGAAACGAAAAGGCCCGCTTCCATCACACAGGGGCTTCAAGACGCTTACCCGCTGCGGCTCATGCACCGCACCGGGGCCCCAAAAGGGAAAAAAGAAGAAGTCACATCATCAGCATTCCTCGTTAAGATGCGTAAAAAGAGAATGACGATGGACTGAGCGAGCGTGTGTGAGATACAAAAAAAAAAAAGAAGAAAGACAACGGGGAGCACTTGAGAAATAAAGAAATCAGCCCACGTTAACAACGAACAAGGAAAGAAAGTGGATTTCCACGAATTCGAGAAACCCCGGTGAGTGAAGAAAAAAGGGAAGAGAGCACGAGAAAGTCTCGTCACGTGTGCGCAACCAGTCGTATTCATCCGTTGCACACGCGTAATCTCGCGCGGCGGGATCGCATGGGCCTGAAACAACTTGTGCGCACTTCGTTTTGTTTCTCCTTTCTTTCGACACCGGACCTCGTTGGTTGGTCCAGCTGTTTCAAACGCCATGCTCTCCTTTGTGCTCTTGTTCACCGCTGGAGAGTGCGCTGTCCTCCCACGCTTTCACATACACCCCGTCGTGTTTCCCTCGGGCCGCCGCGTCAACGTGTCTGTGATACAGCTAGGTGAATGTGTATGTGCCGATGTGCGTACTCAATGAACACGCAATCGATACTTCGAGCCTGTGTACGGACACGGGGTTCACTGTGCAGACGGGCGGCAGAACTGCTCTCTTTTCCTCTCCCTTTATTCCGTTCGCTCTTCCCGCGCAAATTCACTGTTCCTTTTTTCGTTTAGAAGGGCTTCTCCGTTTCCTACGCAACAGGAGGTCAACAGCGGGAGTGACTAATTGAACGAGTCGCGCGCGCGAACAGTCCATCAAACAAACAAACAAAAAGGAAGAACCTGTGAAGCGCGAAGGAGAGAGTCGACGAAAAGCCATAACTGTCCAGGCGGCGTTTACAGCCGTCGCGACACTTGGGGTGGTTTCAGAAGCCACTACTGGAAGAGAGAGGATGCGCAAGGAGAGGATCATGTGTGTTGTTGCTTTTCTGCGTACGTGCCTGTTCTGGGAGAGCAGGCACACACACAAAAAAAAAAGCATACCGAAGAAAAATAAGGTGTCAAGGCGTCTGCTCAACACCATAGTCACCACCGGCACAAAGTTAGTCAGAGCGAAACAAAAACCAAGAAAAAAAAAGAAAAGAGCAAAAAGTCAGCGAAAAAAAAAGAGAAGAAAAGAAAAGAAAAGCAACAGAAAAGAAAAGCTAGGTGACCATGTACGTGCGCGCATGACAGGCTGGCAGGTGCATACAACGTGTGTCACCGTGAAGACTGCATGGCCAAAGAGGAGATGAAAACAGAGAGACGACCAGTTCTTTGGGGCTAAAAGAAAAGAGAAAGCCGGGAACAACAGACTCCTCTGGGGGGGTGAAGGTGCGTGACAGATCAGGAAAAGCACAAGAAGCTAGGTGAGTGGTAGTTGTAGTCAAGTAAAAACCGAAGAAAGAAGAAGTGAAATAAAATAAAATAAACGATTGTGAGTGCCGTGCGTCCTTCTCCCAGCTCTCTTTTCTCGCTGTGCAGTACCGCTTCGTGATGATTTGCCATCACGGAAGAAGAATTTGCGCAGCCCTTGCCACGCATGCACTAGTCGGTGTTCACAACTCCCAAAAAAAAAAAAGAGAGAGACAGGACGGATCCCTTCTAGTGGCATTGTTAAGCGTGAGAGATGGTGTATGTTCCTCCGCACAATGGTTGCTTGCGTAACTGCCAGATGCAGACTGCTCGTTGTGGTTCTTCACTGACGCGGACAAGCGCAGCCCAGGATGCACAGAGCACAGTCTCAAAACTAAAGAGGGGGAAAAAAGGTGGACGAAAATAAAAAGAACAAATCAGCAATAGAGAAGAGAAGAAGAAAGAAAAAAAACAGCCCATAAAAGGTGAGAGCGAGAAAGGAAGAAAGTAAAAAAAGTGAATGGAAAAAAAAAGGAAATTTTGTTCAGGCGAAGCGAAGGAGCCAGAAAGAGGGAGCGCACGGCAAGAAAGAAAAACAATCAAAAGCAAACGAGAAGGAAAAAGGGGGAAAGAAAAATAGTCGTGTCCATTCTGATGCTGAGAGGATCACGTTAACGTCGGTTGCACTTGTCACGCACGTACCTGAACAAGCGAAAGAGCCCATAGTTCTGGATGTGTGTGTGTGTGTGTGTGTGTGTGTGTGTGTGTGCGTGTGTGCCGAGAACGTGCTTCGAGTAACCTCCCAGCGTGTCTTCAACTGACACGAAGAAAGAAAGGAAAACAGAGCGCTAGGAAAAACAAAAACAAAAAGTGACGAGACGCATCGTGTGCCCCTATTTGTGATCATGTTCGCTATTGACCTGATAGTTTGTTTGTTTTTTGGGGAGCGGAGCAGCTGTCTCTCCTTCTTCTTTTTTCTTTCGTTGTCAGAGGTGAATGTAGTTTTTTTTTTGTGGTTGTTGTTGTTGACGAAAAAGGCGGTACTTCATTTCACATGCGACAGATGGCGATCTCTCTCACACATATTCTCTTCGTTACCCCCGCCTCGTCTCGCCTCGTCTGCGTGCTGTGGCCCGTCTGCAATGCAGCGATGTCTGAAGCGAGTCAGTAAGTAAGTCAGAGAGTGAGGGAGAGAGAGAGAGCACGGCACCCGCTAGTAAAAGGCTTGCTGGTACATCACGATATTTTGCATGTAGGCATGAGGGCCTGGTGATGCGCCATGCATCGACTGAGGCTGACCTGTTGGGCTGGCGAGAAGAACCGAGTGGCCAGGAGGATACATCGTGACTGGAGAAGCCTGGTGCATCGACTGCTGCTGCTGCTGCTGCTGTAACTGTGCGTACTGGTACGATGGCGGTGGTGGTGGTGGCAGCGAGACGCCAGACATGTCTTTGCCATTCCCAGCGCTGTACGTCAGCTGAGGGGAGCCGTAACTGCCGCTGTTGGTGTGTTGGTGCACGGACGGTGCCTTCATACCAGGCAGCGTGAGTGCGGCCGCGCCTCCTGACGAACCCGAGGGCAGTGCGCCGTTGAGGTGGTTCGGTGTGCCGGCGCTGAGGTTGCCACTGACGCCCGGTGCACAAAACGTGGTCATGAGCTGCGGCGGCGGTTGTTGTTGTTGCTGCTGTGTCGGGCCGTTCACACCCACGAAAGAGTTGCCCATGTTCATGGAGTTTCCATTCATGAAAGTGGACGAGAGAACACTCGAGAAGCTGGCCTGCGCTGTCAGCTGTGAGGCCGGTTGATTCACCAGCCGCAGAGGCGTCGTGACGCTGCCGACCACGCTGTTGTACAGTTCGCCCTCTCCGCCGCTATTGGCAGGCGTGTACAGGGGCGCGCCTGACAAGCCTGGTGCGGAAGGGGGGGCACAGTACATTGCGCCATTGGGGCCAGTGCTCGGGACGTCGTCGGTGAGAGTGAAGCTCGACAGGAGCGGCGTGCGCGCGGCGTGCGACATCTCAGCGGGCGTAGGCGCAAAGAACGGGTGGCAGAGCGCGTCGGCGCAGCTGATTCGCTGGGTCTCGTCAGGATGCAGAAGTTGGAGGAGCAGCTGAATCAGAAGCCCCTCTTCAGTGTACAGCTCAGGCGTGTACGTGCTGTAGTCCTGCGGTTCAGCCTGCCTGAGTGCAGCGGCCTGCTGGGGATGTCGAGAGAGATGCTGGTAGAAGCGCTGGACGCCGGACTGGCGAGATGTGCGCACGCGGCTGTGGAACTGCTGGTCCGTCGTCTGGCGTGAGATGAGCGAGCTCACCGCGGCACCGGGTGCGGTAGGGAGCCATGACAGTTGCAGCTGGCGCACATTCTTGCCGCTGGTCAACGAACGCTGTGAGGGATAGCCGACGGCCTGGACCACGCGGGTGAGCACGTCCTGTACGTTGTCACCCGGGAACAGGGGCTTCCCCGTGTACAACTCAAACAGGAGACAGCCGATGGACCACGCGTCAATGGCAGGGGTGTACGGTACACCGCAGATAACCTCCGGTGCGCGGTACCACAGAGACTGGATGTCGAAGTAGGCGTTCTCGTGGAGGCGGCGAACAGCACCGAAGTCGATGAGCGTGGTCGTGTCGTACGGGCTCACGCACTGCTCCAAGGGCGTCTGCCTCTGTTGCTGGAGGTGCGGGGAGTCCGTCAGGCCATCCTCCTCATCACTGCTGCGGAGCCCGCTGCTGGCGGCGCAGCTGCCGCCTTGCGGCACAGCGGCGTAGCGACCGGCAGCCGGTGCGGCCTGTTGCTGCTGGGGTGATGTGCGACCATTGTCCCGTCTGAGCATCACGTTTTCCGGCTTGATGTCGCAGTGCATGAGCCCTGCTCCGTGCAGCTGCGCCACAGCACTCAGCACACGCTGACCCACTTTTCGCACATCAGCCACGGAAAGTGGGCTGTAGCCACGCTCCTTCAACACCTCGTACAGGTTCTTACCCAAAAGCTCCGTGACGATGCACACGTGGCCATCATCCTCGAAGCAGTCCAGCAGCTGCGATGACTCGGCGTTGCCGCAGAGCTGCTTAAGTGCGTTGATCTCGTTCATGGCAGAGCGGCGGTAGGCAGCTTCCTTCTGAGCCACCTTGAGCGCGACATCTGTACCGGTTACCACATCCAAGCACAGCAAGACTTGGCCATACGTGCCCGTACCAAGCACCTTCTTGGGGACGTAACGACCCTTGTTAAACGATGCTGGGGGGCGGTAGTTCTTCATGGTTCACGTGTTCGACAGTCGCTTCTCACTCGCCTCTCGTATTCGTGCCTTCCTTCTGGTCTTTCGTTGGCTGTCAATTGAAACAGCCCACTTCTCTCTTTATCCTCTACCCAGCCACGGCGCGTGTGGATTGGGGTGTGCTTGAGGAGACGTGAGGAGGTGCAATCAAGACAGTACGAAGAAAGCAAGCGGGGTGCTGGTCAGACAATTTTCCTCAGCTCTTTATTGGAGTAGGGGAAAACCTTCGGGCCACAGGAGCGAGTAGAAATGCGTCGGCTCTTTTTGCCTGGCCTACCTTTGAGGGGGGGGCGAGGGAAAGAGTGGGAAAAGGGGGGAAGGGAAAAGAGGTCAAGCGTGTGGTGCTTGAGTGGTGTCACACTTGCCGTACGAACACTGGGAGTGGACAAGGCGAAGCAAAGAATGGAAAGTAAAAGACAAGGCGCGGGCCCAAAAGAAGAAAAAAAGAAGAGAAGCAAAAAAAAAAAGAAACAAAAGAAAAATGAAGAAAGAAGAGAAAAGGTGTGAAAAGAGAAAAAAACGGCGAGGAAAGCAAGGAGACCAGAGAGGGTCTTGCAATCAAAAACAACAAACGAACTTGAAGTGACAGTAAGAGTGCGTGATGCACGGAACCAACTCCAGTGAGAACGAAGAAGAAAAAAGGGAGATGCCGTTAAATTCCCTGAATGGTGTTCGGTTCTCTTTCAGCCGATAGAGCCCTTTCTTTTTCGCGTAACGCTCAGCACGGAGTGACCAGTCGCTCTCTGGGTTAGTGTCAAGTCTTCCTGTCTTTCTTTTGATGTCCACTGAAAGAAGAAGAAGAAACGCCAAGTCCTAAATGTGTCTGCTCGTGCACAAACAAGACTGCTAAAGAAAGCGTGAGCGAGTGTGCGTGTTAATGGTTTCCTTCTCTTTTGTCTGTTTGCTTTTCTTTTCGTTTCACTTTTTTCTTCCTTTCACTCTGTGAGTCGGTGATGTCCCTCGGAGTATACAGATGCACAAGAGTCCGCAGATGGAGGAACTGGGATGTGACGCACGGAGGCAGTAAAATGGTGCAAAGGAAAGGGAGAGAACGAGCAAACAGTGAAGGAAAAACAGAAGCCACAAAGCAAAAAAAAAAAAGGAGAATCCACGCAGGAGAAAAGAAAGCAAAAATAGAAAAGGGTAAAAAAGGGAATCAAGAAATCAAGAAAGCGAGAATCTGAAAAAAAGAGGGAAACGAGAAAGGAACAAAATTACAAACGAACAAAAAACAGAAGTCGAGAGTAAACGAGAAAGCAAAAAAAAAACAGAAATCAAAAAAAGAGTTAGGCTCGGTGGATGTTGAAGCGCTAGTGCCGTTCGACTGTAGCAGTAGGGTGCGTGCCTTTCCCACTTCTTGGACGCAAACAGGTCGACTGATGTTGCGGTTGTGGTGGTTATCGGATCAAAACAAGTTTGTCGACAGAGATCAGAAAAACAGGCACCAAAAAGAAGAATTCGCCACAGGAGCCACTTAGTTCGTATATTACAGTGGGCGTGTGTGTGGCGGTTCTCTCTTTCGTTGTTGGCGGTGGCAAGTTTTTGGTTGCTGTTGTTGTTGTTGTTGACGTGTGTCGATGTGTGGTGTGTCGGTAAGCTGTGCGTGCACGAAGAGAGGTGCGATCTCGTCGGGATGCTGCGGAGACAGACTTGTTGTTGTTGTTTTTCTTATTCCGATGTACTGCGTTCGTGGCAGGGAATGCGCTTTTTGTTGTAATGGCAGTGGCGGTTGTAGGAGTCAAAGCAGCAGGTGCCGCATGCGGCGATGACGGGTGAACAGGAAAGAGTAGGAGAAGCCGAAGTGGGGTGAATGACAGAAGAGTGAATGGCACAATGAGAAAGTGATGGGAACGGCGGACTGTTGTTCGTGACACGTCGATGCGAGACGATGCCGTGTGAAGGCCAAGAAGGGGAGCGGGGGACGCTTGTCATCGCGCGACCGGCCAATCTAGATAGGAATTGCGGGTTGGAGGTTCTCAACGAGAGCTGAGTTGCATTCGGTGGAGGGGCAACCGAGAGAAAAAGGGGGTGAGGGTGCGCGACAACCATGGAGCGAAAAACAAAGCGAGAGGATCGCCACATCACCACCATCACCACGCTACTGAAGACGCAGTGACGCGGATGCGCACGCATCTTGCAAGACATCGTGCAAATCCACTCGCCACACTGCCACGGTCCCGTCGTCACTGCAAGAGCTAAACAGGTACACCGGGCTATCGTTGCTTGTGTACGTCGCGGGCACGACCGGAGCTGCGGAGTCATCGTCGGCTGCACACACTGCTTGCTGGAGTCTCTTCGGTTGCCTCTCTGCCGTTCCAGGAAGAGGCGGTGGGCACATAAGCTGAGCATCTGACGCGTAGAGGTGCGGATGGCGGTTGTCAAAGCCAAAACTGGCCTGAAGGGCAGTTGCGCGTGACGGCACTGCGGCGACCTGCTGCACGGTTCCCGAGTGCTGGGTGAGGACGGAGAGGATTGTACCTGTCTGAACATCCAGCGCACGCACGGTGCGGTCCCACGCGCCGATAACCAACAGACGTCCTTGGAGAACAGCACTGCCGAGGCCTTTGGGAAACCGCTGCTCCCAGCACAGCGCAGGCGAAAGCGTGGAAGATTTACCGGACGATGCTACTGTATAGCACTGGACGAGCCCCGAGGCCGACGTAGCCACCACATATGAAGTGCCTGCTCCAGATGCCTCAACAGTCCAAAGACACGTCGCAGCAGGCTCTGCGAAAACACGCGTGGCACACAGCAAGAGAGGCTTGAATGTTGCGACCGTACTATCCGATTGCCACGCTCGGAACTGACACAGGGCAATGTGCCCGCTCTCAAACGCAACGCTTAGATGCACATCGTCACGAAAGCGAATCTGCATGATGACGCCACCCTTAAAGGACGAGCCACAGCCAGAGAACGTGCACACATGCTCAACGGAAAGAAAACTGGTTTCGGCAACCGGCGAGGCCGTCGCCTCTCCCGGTGCGTCGCACAGGAGTGCTTTGCGGTTCTCCTCTTCCGCCTGAGCTTGCGCGATGAGAGCATCGCGGGGGTCTACGCGAGATACCGTAGCAGCGGCCAGGTGGACCGATGGCTCCTCGTGCGTATTGCTGAGCACGGTGGAAGCACCGCCCGTGGACCCGCTTTGTGGGGAGTTGGCAGAGATGCGCCACACCGTAATCTGCCCGTTCGTGTCATGAGGTACAGCAATGTATCCAGACACGGTGCCCCGGGATATCGACACGTCGACTGGGCAAAAACCGTGCTGTGGAACGAACATCTTGTATTCCAGGCGCAAGCTTGCAGGCTGCGGTGCGTACACGACCGATGAGTCACACCGCCCGTTAGTCGCCACCTGTAAGGACCAGATATACAGGTTCTGGTTCCGGCACTGAGTGTAGAACAGCAGTCTTTCATTCTTTACAGGTGACGCGTCAGTGGCCGAAGATGCTGTGCCATGCACAGGCCTTGCGAGGCGAAAGCGCGAACGCTGGCAGGGCCCACGGCCCTCCGTGTTCTCGGTCTGCGCCAATGCACCTGTTTGACCCGTTGTGGCAGTTACCACTGACACGACGTCGGCCGCAGAGGGAGGCCCACGTTGCCTGTTGCCTGTCAGCCACAGAAAGCCCACTGCAATGATACCCGGATTAGAAGACGGTCCTACTTGGGCTGCTGCCGTCAGAGGCGGAGGCCGTACCGACTCTGAAAGTGGGTGAAAGGTCAGAAGAGACCGGCGCAGCGAAAGATCCCATAGCTTGACCACACCAGAAACGTCCCCAGTGAGTAGCCAGTTCATGATTGGCGAGTCGGGTGCTTCATGTTGTCCGTGGAAAAAGTTGCAGCAGAGGACACTGGCAGTGTGTTCCCGCAAGACAAAAAGAGGATCATGCGGTCGTGGTCGCGCCATCGCGCAGTTCAAGCAGTAGATACTCAATCTGGGTATTTATTTTTTTTGGAAACAAGGGGCAAAGGGTGCAACGGGGGGAAGGTGGAAGCAAAATAAAGAAGGCACCGATGCAACAACAGTGATCACATGGTCAAAGGCCAAAAGCAGCCATGAGAAGGCGGCACACTTGTGTGGGAGCGGGTCGGCTTTTGGTGGGAGGGCTTTTACGGCAGGAAGGGCTGAGCAACGGTACTGTGTTGCGCGGTGCAAGCTTCAGCAGCGTCTCGTGAACACGATCAGCACAGTGACATCAAGGCTACAGAAACAGGCTGAAAGACAAGGCTGAAAAAAAGATGAGAAGGGAGTATCAAGAAAAGATGTCCCGTATGCCAATGCACGAAAGGGGACGTTAGGTGACAATCTGTTCCCACCGACAGACTCCGCTCTCTCTCTCTCTCTCACGCCACGCATTCACGACGTGCTTTGCTGCACGAAGCAAAAACAAAAAAAGGAAATCATGTGTCTCAGTCGTATGAATGCCATCGTTGGCAAGACCTCTTGTAACTTACATAAGCTTCTGGATGCCAGCTAGTTGGCTGGTCAAAAAAAAAGGAGGAGCCGCTCGTAGCAAAACAAGGAAGGCACCATCTTTGATCGACTTACAGCAGTGGAAAAAAGGTGAGGGAAAGAACAGAAAAAGCCAACTGTCACCGCGTAACAACCGGTGGAAACTAATCCGAGAAAGTGGCCAGGGAAGGGAATAATGGAAGAACAGGTAGCTGGTAGTCATGCCTTTTTTTTTTTTGCATCCTGGGGATGCCAAAGGAAAAAGAGGCACTGCGTTTAAAAGGCGAGCAGTGCCGAATTCAGCCCTTCACACGTCGTCTCCTTTTGCGGTGGCGCGGAAAAATGTATCTGTTGCACCCATAGCCTCGAGGGAGAGAGAGAGAGAAAAGCTTCCCCGAGTGGGGTTCAGCATCGCACGACTCCACGAGACGCCGTTTTGCGCACCTCGTACTTTGAAACAGAAAAACAACGGAGAACAAACACTGTCGCCTCCCCACCGTGGGTGTGTGTATGCGTTCCTCCTCCAGTAGTGGGTATTTACTGATGTCACCGTTTTGCAAGTTCTGTGTTCTTTTTTTCTTTTGCAGCTCACTTATTGCAAGTACCGAATCCCCTGACCGCTGACATCGCCGTCAATGAGTTCCGTCTGTGACAGGAAATAATCGGTGGAGAAGAACTGCGTTTGGTCGTCAACGCTCATGAGGCGCTTGTTGCGCAGGTCCATCCTCTCGCGAAGTTCTGTCTGGTTGATGTGAAGCAGGCTATCCAAATCTTCCACCGTCTCCTTCGGAATGCTCGTTCCGTCAATGTAAAGCATCTTCAGGACGGGGTTGACCTTGAGTGCGTAAAACAGGGCCGCTCCGCCGTTCAGGCCGATGTCGACGTTGTTGCGAAGGTTCAGCACTTGAATCGAATGGTTGGTCCGGAGAACACAACCAAGCACCGCACAGCCCACATCCGTCAGCGCGTTGTTGCTGAGATCCAAAGATGTGACGTTTTCAGTCTTGACCAAAATACGGGCGAGCTTGCGCATCTCCTCGTCTGTGAGTTTGTGTCCTGTGCGGCTCCCGTTAAAATCAAGCGAACTGTCCAGCGGCAGTCCACGCTGATGTTGCAACACCACCTGCTTCAAGAGCGGTGAACCTTGGTTCATCACCATCAGCTGAGCCAGCTCTTTTTCACACGCCTCCGGAACCTTGTTGCCGGACACATTCAGGAAGTTAATGTTGCGACACTGTTGCGCACACTCAACCAGCAACTTCCCGCCGTTCGCATCGATTTGGTTGCGCGACAAGTCGACATATGTGAGGTTGGGGCATGATTTAATCGTGTTTACCAGCTCAGGAACAGCGGCCGACGTAATCTCGTTTCCTCGCAGAACAACTGTTTTGATGTACGGATTGTTCATCAGAGCGGCACACAAAAGTATGCAAGCCTCGTCGCCAAATGGGACGTGCTCCGTTCCGTGCATTTCAATCTCAGTAACCTCCTGCGGCGCTGCCTCAATCTGCAAGATAGTCTTCTTCAGATCCTCCGGCTGAGCGTTGATTGCCAGCCATCGGTGCACCTCGGTAGCATCTATGCGATCCTCTGAAATGGAGAAGCTGTAGATGGTGGAATTGAGCTTCAAGCACTCCACAATTGATGCTGCTCCACGGCTGGTAAATGCGCAGCCTGACATCCACACGTCTGATACCGTCTTGTTGGCAGCTAGTGCACGCGTCAGCACTGCAACACCTTCGTCATCGATTGGATTATTCTCAATAATGAGGCGACGCAGATCGCAGTCAGGGTGCAAAAGAACTTCGGCCAGATAGGGCATGGAGGCACCGGTGATGTTATTGCCGTCCAGACGCAGCACGCGGACATACTTTTGCCCACGCAATTTCACGCACAGGTTTTTCAGCGAGAGGTCATCGAGAGGCCACTCCAGGCTCCTGCCTGACAGCACAATTTCAGAGAGTGTTGTGTCCTTGTCTTCCAGGCGATAAAAGACCTCCTTTGCCTGCGCGGGATCACGGTTCAAATCACACGCGCGCTGAATGGCGAGTGCCGCTTCCGGTTCAACACGCGTTTGCCCGAGATGAACTCGAAGAAGGGTTTGGTTCTTTCTCAGGAGTGGCAAAAAGGCAGCAGCGCTGTCACTGTCAATCAAGTTGTTGGATAAGTCGAGAACACGCAAGCAGTGATTTTCATACAGCGCCTGACACATTTGGGCGACTCCACGGCCTGTAATTGCGTTCGCTGAAACGCTTAGTTCCTCGAGAGAAGAGTTTTTGCCCAACAGTTCAGCGATGGAGACAACACCGCGGTCGCCGATCACGTTGTGTGACAAATTCACCTTTTTCACGCACGTGTTAGTTGCCAAGGCGCGGCACAGGATATGAACGTGCTCGTCGTTGAGCGAAACGTGGCTTCCAGAAAAGTCGAGTTCGCGAAGTGTGGGGCTGTCCGTCTCGATGGCAGGCAAAGCAAGCCGAATACACTCGGGTGCGCGGTTGATAACGGCGAGCCCACCAATTTCAAGCAGTGACTCGCGTGGCAGCTCAGGGTTCACGTCGACGTTCACACGCTTCAGCTTAGGATTTGCGCGAAGAGCACGAATAATAGCGGCACCGCTCTGTTCGTTCAAACGGCTGTTCGCAACATTGATCTCCTCAACGTTGCACACACCTTCGCCGATTACATCAAACAACTCCGTCAGGCCGGCGGCAGTAAAATCATTGTTTGCGATGTCGAGCTTGCGCAGCGACTTGTTGTGGCGAAGAGCACGGCTGAGCAGGTGCAGGTCATCATCATTGATGCCACTGTTGCTGACGTTCAGGGACTCCATCACGGTCGCGCGCGCAATTTGGCGGTACAAAAAGCGAATGCATTCGTTCATCGGCTTTTCCCACTGGAGGCATACTTCCTTGGACTCTGGCGTGTTCTGGCGAACAGCAACCACCGCCTTCTTCAGTGCCGCCGGCTGCTTATTGAGATCACCCTCGTCAGCCACCAGTTTCTGTGTTTCGGGAAGTACGCCGGTGCCGTCGAGCTTGAACTGTGTCAAGACACAGTTGTCGTCAAAAATCATGGAAGGGATGCGCTTCGCGAACTCCTCAGAGATGCGATAGTTGTCGCCGAAGTCAAGACTCTCGATGTGCTTGTGATGAGGCAGATCTGCGGCGGATGAAAAATTCTCGACACCACTCGCTGAGAGACCACAGCCGCGGAAGCGGTACTCTTTCACCGTGCTAAGTTTTGCCATTTCGCCCACAGCAAACATGGCGTTGTCGCCGGCGTTCGTGTTTGTGAGGTCCAGGCACGCAACATCAGCCACCGCGGTAAGCAAGTAGCGGAGAAGGCGGTTGTCAATGTCTGTGAACCGCTCATTGGCAAAGCTGACGAGCGACGCACGTTCGTGAATCAGCGCGTCTTGAACGGTCTTGTCGAAGTTCTCGCGCTTCGCCAGAAATTCGAGACGCACCAGTGTGTTCTCGCTACACGGGTTGCGTGAGAGCGTGAAATTCGTAGGGTGGTTTGTTTGGCACAGCACCGGCACGAACGCCATGAAGCCCTCGTCGTCGATCTGGTTGTTGTCCAGGAGGACTTGTTCCAAGAGGTTTTTGCGAGCGAACGCCGCCAGCTTTTTTGCGCCGGCTGACGTGATCAGATTCCCGGTGGCCCGAATGGCGGAAATGCTGATGGGGGAGCTGTCCATCGCGGCGACCAGAGTATATACATCGTCGTCAGTGACCTTCATGCTAGCGCAGTCTACAAACGCCACGCCCTTCTGAATTATGGAGCCCAGCAGTGCATTGAAAGGGTCGGAGTCGGCGCGTTTCTGCATTATTCAGTGAACGTTTGTGTGAGAGGGAGGGGGGAAGCCTGAAAGCTTTCTTTCCGCAGATACGTATATGTGTGTGTGTGTCGTTGAAGCTGGAAAGTGAGGTTGGGGAAGCGGTGTGGTGTATTTGGAAAATGAAAGGGATGGTGCGTGCGGGTTTGGTGGTTGCCGAGGGCGGCCGGCCGGCGGGGCCGGCGGAGGGGCCCGCCCGCGCAAGCCCCCCGACCCCTGGCCCCTGGCGGCCGGAAACCAAGCGGCCTCCTCCTTGCGCAGTATGCGCTTTTTTGTGCCTCCGTGAGTGGTCGCGTGCGACGTGCGCTCCTATAGTGTAGCGGTTATCACCTCGGACTCTGAATCCGATAACCCTGGTTCGAGTCCAGGTAGGAGTGGTTTTTTTTTTTGGCTCCGTTTTTCCCCTTTTGCAAACAGGGAAGGCGAGATATGGGTGGAAAGAAAGGCACTTGTGGGTGGGTCAGGTGTGATTGAGCAGGTGTAACGGCCGCTTGTTGTTGGCTGCGCTTGACTCTTCGACTGCGGCGCCAGGTAGTTCTGTGTCAGTGTATGTGAGCTTTTTCTTTTTATTTACCTTTCGGTGACACACGCACACACACACCAAGAGGGGAAAAAGAGAGGAAAAGAAAACAAGACAGTGTCGCTCGTTCACATCGGCGGCAGGGAGGCGAGCAGCACCTCTAGACGGTGCTTGTGCGTCGCGTCGAGGTGGTACGTGGCCGCGAACTCCGCCGCCAGCGCGGCAGGGGTGTCGTCGTCATACACGGGGATGCGCACGGTGCCGCCCTTTGGCAGGTCCACATCAACGTACATTCGCACCTCGTCATCCTCGGCGGCGACTTCGACCAACTCGTTTCGGTCGGCGTACAAGTCGACAACGGGCGTTGGTGCGGGCGGTGGGGCGGCCGTGCGGGCGAACATGGACGGACGCGGTGGTGCCGCCACGGACGGCTCTGCGCGTGCCTGTTGCATACGCTGCACCGCCTTGTCGAACCCCGCTGGCGCGGGCATGCGGGCCATCGGCTTTCGCCGCTTGCTTGGCGTTGGTGTCTGCCCAGCGTTTTTGCCGGCAGTCGAGGGTGGTGTGAGCACGGGCGAACGCGCGATTGGTGATGTTGCCGCCTCAGCCACCGGGCGCGGCGGCGGTGTGTACGGCGTGGTAACCGGTGCGAATGTGCACTGCGCCATCGGGTCGTAGGCCGCCCGCTTGTCTTGCTGCTTCCGCACCGTCGAGACGGTTGGCGTCAGCACGTGCGCATCGGCGGCGATGGCGGCAGGCAGCTGACGGCGCATGGGCGACCGTGACCGCGCGCGTGCCGGGGTGCCACGTAGGCCAACCAGAAGACACGGCCCGCGGTGCTGCGCGGAGGGAGGCGAGAGAACTTTGGGTGTCGCCTCATCGACGTCTAGCTGGACATGCGCGCTGTCGTCGCGGCCCACGACCGCGTCGGGGCTCTCGCTCAGCCCAGGCTCCTGCGGCTCGTGCGGCGACAGCCCATCGTGCGACGTGGCGACATCAGTATCCGCGTCGCACGACGAGTCCGTCAGCGGCTTGGCGGGAGACGCGCTGCGCTCACATGGGTTTCGTGGTGCAGGCGACGGTGTGTCGTCGAGGTCCTCATTGCGGTTAGGTCGCGGCGGCACCTCGCTCTCACTTTGATCACTGCTGCTGCTGCTGTCCAGCTCGCACACCACCACCTGAGACGGTGCAGACGCGGCACGATCGTGCACTGCTGCCTCGTGCGGAAGCTGGAAATGCACGCGCCTCTCCCGCGTGCCGTTAGCCGCGGCTGCGCTGGGCTGGGAAGAGGGTCTGTCAGTTGTCGTGGAGCCAATCCTTCGCCTGGGCGAGAGAGACGTGGAGGAGGCCTCGCGAGGACGGGACATGGACCGGCTCGGCGTGCACGAGCCAGCGCGCCACACACGCGCGAAGACAAAGTAGAAGCGATCAAAGGACACCACATCACGGATCGCGCCGGGGGCGCTGAGTCCCAACGCGCGCAGGAACTTGTCGCGCACGGCCAGGCGTGTCTGTGCAAGGTGGCTCGCCTCTGCCTCTTCTTCCCTCGTCAGTAAGCCCAAGGCGGTCAGCAAACGACATGCACCGTCGGCGGTGAGGCCCTTGGACTGTTCACCGGATGCGTTCCTGTAGGGCACCGCAAAGGCCTCCCAGAGACCACGCACCTCCTCCTCGTCAAGATCCTCTGCCGCCGCGGTTGTGCTTGTGCGCACTGCAGAAGACGGCGACGCCGACGGCGGGGTGGAGGCGAACACTGTCGAAGGCTGCGATGCCGGAGAGGCCTGACCCCGGTGACCGCGACGCGTGCGCGGCTTGTTGGTGGACGGCGAAAACGTTTCGTCTAGCTGGCGTGCCCTCGCCACGTCGTCACGCAGGGCCTGCAGTCGCGCAAATCGGCGAGACTGCTCCTCGGCCTGACGCTCCGCGATGGGTGAGAGCTCAGCCGCCAGACACCGGCTCGTCTCTGTGATGGTCGGCTGAAACGGCACGGCCGCCGCGACCGTGCTATCCGCGAGGCGTGGCATGGAAAGAGGGCGAGGAGACGGCGCGCGAATAATGAAAATAATCTAGCAAGGCCCGGTCGCCGCTCTCAGCACGCGCGCAATGCCACGCAGGGTGGGGTGGGGTGGGTGAACCTCTAGGGGGCGGGGGATTTGAAAGTAAGAATGTTGTTCTATGAGTAGGAAAAGCCCGGGCGCACCTGTTCTCTCTCCCGCTGTGTGTGTGGGGGCGTTGAAGCAAAGCCGAGGTGCCGGCAAATGTTCACGCTGTCGGCGCCGTCCAGGAGAGGAAGGAAAGGGAAGAAAAACAACAACAAGGGAATGAGAAGAGGGAACAGTGCAGCTTGGCAGGGATGGGTGTGCGTGTCCTGCAGTGGCACGATTGGAGCGTTTACTGCACGTGCTCTCAGTGCACAGCGAGACAAGGCACAGAGCGGAGAGTGAACAGCACCCCCTCATTCTGCTCCGCGAGTGCCGTAGTAGTGGGATTGGTCAGGGAGGTCAGCGTATTCTTGTTTGGGCGGCGCATGCGTGACGGCACCCATTCCTGCAACATGGCCTCGACACCGCACCGCACCGCGCCGGCTTTCACTTCCGTGGTGTAGCTTAGCGCTCTTTTTTTCTTCTTTTCTTTGTTTACTCAGCCTGTTAGGAGGGTATTAAGAGGAACAAGAGAAGAAAGCACACACGCACACACATATATATATACTGCGCAAACACCGACCTCAAGTGTATCTGTGTGTACGTGTATGTGTACGCGTGCAAGTGAAGGATTGGCACACCTTCTTAATCGGCCTTTAAAGAAAAAGAAAAAAGAAAGAAACCAGTGGTGAACCGAGCACAAGGCTGCATAGCCACTGGCACGGGGAGCCTGACGCATCAAAAGAAGGACCCGGAGAAGGCACCAGCCAGGCACGTCGGATAGGCAACCAGATGATCCACACTGTAACGCGTCTTGGACTGCGCCTCCGCCAGCGCCGTCAGCTCGGGCACCATGACATCACCCAGTCGCGTGATCAGGGCGCCGTGTGAGCGGATAGTGTCGGCGATAAGGCCCTGCACGAGGTCCACCTTCTCACCGCGCTCCAGCCAGTGTGTAAAGAAGCGCAGCAGGCCACGCAAGCACGCCACCATCGTCGCCAACTCGGTCTCTGTGTAGCTGCTTCCATCGGCGTAGTCCACGACACACTTAATCTCGAGATCCATTGCAGGCGCCGTTGCCAGTGTTAGCAAGTGAGCCATGAATGCTTCGTGCTGGTCCTCCACCAGCATGCGCTGCATCGGTGTCAAGTCGAAGTTCGCTGCTTGCAAATGCGCCTGCCCAGCCGAGGGAGAGGGACCTGCCGTGCTTGCCGCGGCACCGGCCTCGCTACTTCCCGCCTTGGCGCCGGCATCGGACGCGACGAGCAGAAAGGCCGGACGCAGCGCCTCCTGAGCGCCTCCCAGAAAAAAAGGAACGTCTTTCTTCTTGGGCGGCAGCAGCGGCTGGTTCTTCTCCTTGATCTGATCCAGCACGGTGAGGTTGAACCAGACACTGCGCGGCACGCCTGCCAGCGTCAGGCCCTCCGTCTTCACCGCGTCCAGCTCCGCCCACTGCTCAGCGAGACGGCGCTGCTGCTGCAGTCCCACGTCACGGGTCGCGTCGTACAGCTCCGCCTCCGCCAGCTCCGCCTCGCGTGCGGCCGCGGCATCATCGCGCGCAGCCTGTTCATGCTGTGCAGCCGCACCATCGGTGCTGCCGTCGGCACCAACGCCGGCCGCCAGCTTGTCGGCTTCGTCGCGCGCCAGGTCCGTCTCCTCCACGGCGCCGTGTGCGGTGGGGTAGTGCAGAAAAGGAATGTCCTCAATGGGCACAGACTTGGGAGACTGAACCACCTCTGGCACGTAGCCGTACCGCAGGTTGTTCACCCAAACAAACGTGCCGTGCTCGCCGGGGTGCACCGTCGCCAGGAACAGCGCGTCTGGGTGAAATGAGAGAGACAGCGCAGGCGACGTGAAGCGGTACTGGCCGACGCACGCGGCCGCGGCGAGGTCCCAGACCAGCAGCACACCATCGCCAGAGGCAGACACGAGGTGGCGGTTCGTGTCCGGCGAAAGGGCCATGGCGGTGATGGGGCTGTTGTGTCCCTCGAGCTCACGCACAGGTGTTTGCATGTCGTGCTTCGTGAGCCCCAGGTGCGGGTTGCAGTGATACCCGCGAATGGTTGTGTGCTGCGCGACCAAGAGCAGTGACGACGGCTGATGAGCACAGCACGTGGTGATGGGCAAGCCGGTGTGCACCGTCTCGAGTAGCGCGACCTTCAGCAGGTCCCAGTACTTGATGTCGCCGTCGAGCCCCACCGTAACGACGACGGTATTCCCGCACACCACCTCCACCCCTTCCACAGAGCTCGCGTGCGCGCGGTCATTGGCAACCCCGACGACGCCGCTTTCCGCGTGGGACAGGGATGGATCAAAGAGCTGCTGAAGGCTGCGGTTCTGCAACTGCAGGCGCACGGCGTTGCCGCTCGAGTAACCGACAATGGCGTAGTTGCCACACGCCGACACAGTGACGGTGCGGGCCGTGTGCGCTGTGGTTTGTACACCCGAGAGCTTGAAGTCGAGCGCACGTGTGTCGGCGCGCCACCCACACGCGTACGCGGCGGCTTCGTGCAGCGTGACAATGCTCGACCACTGGTAGTTGCGCGTTGTCGAGCAGGCAATGGCCGTGGCAGGTGGAAGCTTCATCGCCTCGCGCGAGACCTGACGTTCGCGCCCGCGTTTGCCCATGCGACCCTGCGAAAGCTCCCACGAGGCGCGATCGGAGAAGACGTGCGTCACTCGCACCGCACGGTCCTGGCCGGCTGTGACGAGAAGATCTGCGTTGTAGAAGCGTGCCACTGTGCAGCTGCCCATGTGCCCGCGGCGCTCACGCACCAACACGCCAAGCCCGTCGACAGTGTCAAAGCGGAATTGCACAAGCGCGTTGTCGGCGCCGGCGGAAACAATGAACGCGGCCAGCTCGGGCTGTTGGGGGAACGTGACAAGCGAGTGAACAACGTCAACGTGGGGGAAGTCGAAGGCCTCCCTCTCGCTGCGGACCTGCTTAGAGCGGGTAAGCACACCGTCCACGCAGCGGTTCTCGAGGTCCCACACCACGACCTGGCCAAGGCTGGTGCCTGCCATGAGCAGGGATTCCTTGTCGACGCGGAAGGCTAGAGAAGTTACGGCAGCGCGCTCATCATGGTGAAATGTGGTGATCACCTCATCCGTGCCGTAGTTAAGCACAACCACCTTTCCTTCGCTGGTGCCGTACGCTAGAATATCCTTGTAAACACTGCACGTCAACGCGGTGATGGAAGCCGCACTCGGCCAGCCAGAAGGAGACGACGCCGACTTCTTTGCCGTGGTACTCGCCGTCGCTGCGGCCGACCCTTCACGGGGTGAATACCACAAGCACTCGCCGTTCTTATAGTTGTACAAGTGCAGCGAGCCTTCCTCGGTGCTGACGAGAAGCTTGTTGCGGTAAGCTGTGGGGAGCACAAGCTGCGTGACAGATTCGTTCCTTTCGACGGTGATGGTGTTGAGCACGTCGCCGGTCTTGATGTTACGCACAACGATGTGCTTGTCCTCGCCGAGCGAAAAGACAAGGTCATCCTGGGCAAGCAGGGCGGTGACATCGGGTTTGGTGATCTCCTCGTGGTAGCGCGTCCACAGAGGTTTGTGGTGCACGAGCGCGTGCAGTCGTGGCCCCTCTGCCACCAGGCGGTACTTGCCACTCTGGGCCACGGCACGCAGAGGCTCCTGGTACGTTGGGCCGCCGCGAATCATCGCCAGCTCCTTTCCCTTGAAGAGTTGAAATGTGCGGCCCGTGGCGACCATGATGAGCGGTGTGCCGTAGAGCGTGGTGGCGCTGACGGGCACAGCGCTGCAGACTGCACCGACCACACGAAAGGGCTCAAACGTGTCCATGGCGCCTGTGTGTGTGTGCTTCTTGTGAAGGGAGTCTTTTTCGTTTTTGTGCCTTCTCTCCAATTGTTCGTGTACTGACTCGCGACACCCTTCAACGTCGTCCTTGGCGTTGGCTGTGAGTGCGACTGTGCGAGACACCGCCTCACGTGGAAGCAGATGAGCAACACGAGACAAAGTTTTGCTTGAGGGTGAAACGAATTGGAAGAGTAAAGAAGAGTGACGGAACGCACACTGGTGAGCGTGTGGGGGGGGGGAGGAGGGGGAGGAGGAGGATCACCGTAGATGGGGTTATCCAGTACGCGAACTCCGGGCTCATGTCATCCATGAAGACGACTGCAATGCTCGCAGCTGTGGGGATGATTTGTCGCTAGGCAGGGGAAGTGAGAGGGCGAAACAAAGAGCTGCTGACGACACCAGTGGCACACCTGCTTACTTTTTTTTTTTGACCGAAGCAATGTCACTTCTTGACGAGCTCGCCAACACCCAACGGTTGCGTCACTAGTAATGTCGCGGGGAAAGTGGAGTTCAACAAACGGGAGTTGAGTGCTCTGCTCATCCCAATCACGACGAGCACATGAACACATATGAAGCAACAGCAACAACAGTGAAAAAAAAAGAGCACACGACGCCGCACAACAAGGCCAAAAAAGCATAAAAAACAAAGGAAAGGACACAAGAGGTGAAAGATGGCGGTGGGCATGACGTCGATGATACGCGACCAACGCGCGAACAGAGAAGATTGTGCCGCAACAGCCAACAACAATAACGACAGCGACAACAACACAACGTGTTTCATGCATACTGTGAATGGAATACGTGCACAGACAGCGGTGCGTGTACGTGTGTGTGTGTGTGTGTGCATGAGGTCGTGGAGTCGGCAAAAGAAAAAAAAAAGAACACTCACGACGGGGGAAAAAAGCATCAAAGTATCATTTCTCGCGTGAGCTCTAATCTACGAAAAAAAAAGGAAAAATATATGTATGCGCAAATGAACCAGAACAGACCAGCAACAATGTGAGCGATTCAAGCAAGTGAAAAAGAAGACCTGCTGGATTCCCTTCAACTATTCTTCTTTTCCGGCAGTTATTGTTTTGAATTGACTGTGTTAGACACGCACACAAACATGCGTGCAAAAGACGCCCATTTCGCAGCTCCCTTGCGGATGAACAACGGGAAGTGAGTTGAAGAACACGCACACGCATGATGCGACGTACCATTAAGTTAATCTACTGTCAACATGAAGGGTAAGCGCAGCAAAAAAAAAAAGAGAACGAGGGAATTGAGTTCATTGCCACTCATAGCTGAGGCTCTTTTAAGCTCAAAGGCGTTGACAGATCATGCGCGCCACACAGCGTGTACACACCAGCGCACCACGAGGCACAGAGCGTGTACACACCAAGGACAACCGAGATGCGCGCGGGTTTCTCCGACCGATACAACCAAGCATCGTGACGCCACCGCAAAGTGCGGAGCTGCCTGCGAATGTGCGCGCGTGTGTGTGCGTGTGTGTGTGTGTGTGTGTGTGTGTGTGATTGTTAGTTGCAGGTGTACGAAGGGTGTCGTTCTTTTTTTTTTTTAAGGAGACCACCTCGGCAGCGCCGGTGCGCATTGCTTGTCAGAGCACGCCTTCTGTTGTTCGGCAATTCGTTCGCCATCCTTTCCCTTGTTTGTGTGGTCCGCTTCTTGTATTTTAACGAAGTTCGCGTCTCCGCTGTTGAACACAGTGGGTTTAGTTTTCCTTTTCTTCGGGGTACTCGCGTGACGGCGCGACCTCGTGCACATCGAACGAACGGCGGCCTGGGTTGCCAGCGCTGAACGCGACGACGTCATCGCCCTCCTCTTCCTCCTCCTCGACGCTATTCGCGGCATCTTGTGAGGCGAACGGGTTGGACCCCGCCATGGGATCCACGTGCCCCGCCTGGCCTCCGGGAATCATGGCGAGTCCATCGAGTGGGCAGAAGGTTGGATGGTCAAAGTTGTTGAAGCTGTGTTGGGCACGGCCATCACCCGCCTTCGGTGACGCGGCCGGCAGCAACGCGTCAGCGCCGTCGAGCACGACGAGGTCTTTGTTCTGGGCGCTGAGGTCAATGCACGGCGCCGTGGAGCCCTTCCCGTCTAAGCCCTTGTTTTTGAAGTAGCAACTCCACGTGTGCAGCCGGCGGCTCATGTTGCGCGTGTCAACCCCGTTCGTCACCAGCACCTCGATGTCCACTGAGCGCGAGTACGTTTTGAGAGGTGAGTGCACGTAGAGCCGAATATTCAGGAAGGTGCGTGTCTCCGCACCGTCCGTGATCATGGTGAGCGGTGTGTCGTCAGGCACAGGAATGTGCACGGCGTCCACGCGCGCCGTCTTGCCCTTGTCAATCTTTTGGGAGATGGGCACTTCGCCGACGCGGGTGTCAAACTTGAAGAACTCCTTCTTGCTGATGACACGGCTGCGCGTGATGAGGGAGTACTTCATACGGCTAATGCTCGATGTGCCCTGGGAATTGTCGACCATGCACGTGACGCTCAGTTGACTGTACCCACGGGCCAGCACAACAGTGTTCATCATCACGTGAATCCCCACCAGTGCCTTCTTGAGCACGCTGTTGCGCAGTGGCAACGTAAACATCTCCTCCCACTGCTGAAGCTGCAGCAATGCCTCCATCTGCTGCGTTTTTTCGGCCTCTGCACGCGCCTTCTCTGGGTCCTCATCCTCCTCCTGCTCCTCCCGCGACGCGGTGGCGCCCTTGTCCACGTCCGGCTGAGGGGAAGGCGAGGACTGTGCCGCGACACCGCCGTCAGCGCCAAGGCCCTCGACGTTCTCCACCGTCAACAAGGTTTCTTGCTTCCCCGCTTTTCTCTGCCGTTTCTTCTCCTTGCGACGGCGGCGCTCCTCGCGCTGGAACTCCTCTTCATCGTTGCGGAGCTCCTCGGAAGTAAACTGCAGCGCGTGATCAAGCGTGCGGCGCAGGGAGACCTTGCTGTCGTCATCATCATCCCCGCCGTCCGAACCGATGAAGCTATTGTTGCGGCTTGACTTGGGTTTGGCCACGTCTGAGGTTTGTCGGGACAAGCTCGTGGCCGTCTCGCCATCCTCCGCGCTCATGCCATTACCGCTGCGGCGGTGTAGCTGCAGCCACCTCTGCAACTGCACCGAGAGGGCCACCACCTCCACATTACGTGTCGCCTTGAAGTGCGACTTGCCGTTCTTGTGCACAAGACGTGCGGTGACGGTGTACGTGAGGATCGACTCGGCGTCGCGTCCGTGCACGACGCGCCGACTGGGCGGCAGAGTGGCTGGCAGCGTGACTGAGAACGGGTAGGTGTAGCTGCCAGGGAGCAGCTGCACGACGTCGAAACCAGAGGTGTCGCCGAAGGTGGACGGGTTGTAGAGGCTCGCGCTGCTCCTTCGGCTCGCAGAATCACCACCACCACCACCGAGCTCGCCGCTCTCCCCGTCCTCGGAGGTCTCCTCCATAGGACGAAACTGCGCCGGCGGGGCATCTTTGCGGGTCGGCAGGTAGGCGGCTGGGCGGAACACCATGGAGGAGCGCTTGAGGGCCGCGTTGGCGGTGAGCGCATCGTGCGACATGCCTTGCAGTGTGATGAACTGCTGGTAGTAGACGGTGCGGCGAACCTCTGGGTTGGCAGCGGTGTAAAGGAAGCCACCGACGACGGCCTTTTCCACGCCGGTGACCTCGATCTCGAGGGTCAGCATGTCAAACGGGAATTCAAGGCCCAGGCGCAGCATGCCAAGGATTGTGTCACCGGGGAAGTAGGCCTCGTCCTGCAAGACCAGCTCCAATTCCGGGTGGCTCGCCTCACGCCGGTACGGATTGCGCATGAGACGTTTCATGGTCGTCAGCGAGGTAGGGTGAGGTGTCTCGTCGCCGATGCAGGATGGGCTGTCGCACGGGGTGTATGTCTCTCTGCGTGTGTGAGAATGCAGAGAGTCTAATAAGTATTGTTATGTAGCGTTTTTGTTTGTTTGTTTGTAGAAGGGTGCTTACGTTGATGTGTTGGCGATGGCCCGTGGTGTTCGCCTGTGCTTCCTTTTTTTTTGTGAACTTTGCGTGGCGTGTAGTGGTGGCATGTCGGTAACCAACAAGAAGAAAAAAGAGAGAGGGGGGAATCGGAGAGGTGGTTGTTGGGAAACAAAGTCAAGAAGAGCAGGCAGCAGAGAAACAACGGTGATACACAAGCTGTAGCGGCTGTAAGGCTCCTTGTCCCCATTGCCCTGCGCGCAGAACTCGGGGACACAGCGTTGACGTTCACCGCCATCCGCTCCTCACCTTCTCAGTCTCTGATACGGCTGTGGGGGGGTGAGAGAGGTGTCAAATGACTGCACGATAGGGCATGTCTGTGTGCCGACTAGCGCTCTTTCATTTATGTGTGTTTACCTTTTCGTTCTATCCAGGTGGAGTCTTAGATCATGTGGCACACACACACACGCGCGCGCAGTTCCCTTCTCCTCCTTGTTATCTATGTCTGCCGCAGCGTGCGGCGCTTCTTCACCGGTGGCGCAGGGGCACCTTCAGGTGTCGCCGCTGTTGTGGCCGTGGACTGACTGAGTCCTTCGGCTGTCGGTGCCTCGGACAAGGCGGCAGTGGTGCGCGAAGGACTTGTCTGAGTGTCGAACATGGAGAGCGGTGCGTCAGTCGAAGGGCGTGTGCCGTCGCCGGCGGTGGGCGAACCGCTGAGGACGGTGCTGGTGCCGGCGAGCGATGATGGCCGCCGTGCGCCAACGCGTGGGCGACTGTCAGTGCCGCTCGGTGACGACGCTAACGACGTCACTGTGCCTACCGGTGCGGTGATGGTGAGTGGAGATGCGCGGCTCTGCTCCATCTCCGCGGCTTGCTGAAGCACCAGTGCGAAGCTGTGGCGGAGGTAGAGCAGCTCGTTGTGCACAATGCTCGTGAGCTTGATGCCGGGAATGAGCATGGGGCGGTCCTCAGCCTCAAACACCGCCATGCTGCGTCGCAGCTTTTGCTGGCGGGTGGCCTTGATATCTCCCACCAGCCGCAGCACCTCGGCCACTGCCGGCACGTCTGCCTGCGCGCCGCCTGTTGAGCTGCACAGCAACTTGGCGACCTCGAAAAAGTAAAACGGCAGCGGTTCAAAGCCGCTCGCGCTGGCTTGCTCTCTCTCCAGCACTTGCTGCAGCCACGGCACGCGGAGGTAGCTCGGTGCTTGCACGGTGCAGGCGTCCGTCTGGCGCAGATGTAGGGCGAGCCAGAGGGGAATTTCGACGGGGTAGTTCGGCGTGAAGGGGCCGAAGCGGCCGCCGAGGCCGTCGACGGCGTTCATCGTGAAGCGCGGCACGACCGTGACTGGCACCTCCTGGGTGATGAACGAGGCGAAGTGGTAATCATTGAAGCGCTGCGTATCGGCGAGGCTGGTGGTGGCCTGCTGGTGTCCACCGCTACTCCCCGTCACACCTGCGCTGGAGGAGCTGGACATTGTCGCTTTTCAAGCTACCGCGCACGTGTGTGTGTGGGGAGGTGGGAGGCGCACCTTTTGTCTTCAGTCGCTGCTTGTTGTTGTCGTTGCCGTTCCGCAGGGGAGGAGGGCGAAGAAAGTGGAAAACTATGAGCAAGGACAAGAAGAAGAAAAGAAAAAAAAAACAGTGTCGAGGGGAACTGCTCCTTGGAGAGTGGCGCGTCTCTCTGCTTCTGCACGTCCTGAAGGGGAGAGAGAGGAGGGGCGGGGATTATAGGTGTCTTGTGACGGTTGCTGCGGGATTGTCGCTTGTCTTGCGCGTCGTGACGAGATCCGCGACCGAGATGCCATGAGAACAACAGCGACACAGTCAAGGGCGGGGTTACACTGTCTTCAAAGAGCTCCAGTGTTTGGTGTGTATAAACAGTAGTCACAGTGGCCCCGGCAATTTCGTGCATGCGCATCGACGACTAGCTTGTTGTTTTCTTTGTTTCCTCTCACTGCGACAACCACCCCGCACAGGCTTGTGTGGATGGTACGCGAATGAGCGCATGGTGCAGCCAACACTACGCTGTCACGAGCTGCTGTTTGTGAGTTGGCGGCCGCGCATTGACCGCGATTAACCCTGTAAAGCAGGGAGAAGGTGATGAGACCGTGCGCACACTCCGTGCTTGCCACTACTGGACGGTGTCGTACATCCACGAGGACACAATGTACCGCACCCAAAACCCAGCGAGACATGAAGCGATCTGGATGAGCAGCACCGTTTTCGTCAGTTTAGATTCGTGGAGCGGGCCCGTGACCACGAGGATGGCGTTGAGGATGGTGAGGTTTCCACTGCTCTCGAGCACGTCCTTCTCGCGAATCCACCGCGGCACACGATGGCGTGGGCACGGGATGATGTGGAACAGCTGAGGGAGAGATATGACAAAGTTAAACACCTGCGGAATGAAGAAGAGGAGCAACGTCTTCGTGTAGACACCGGTGATACCAGCCACTGCCAGCACCGTGCCGGCAAAGTACGTGTAGCTGTCGCCGACGAAGACCCGCGACGGGTAGCGGTTGTACCGCCACAGTGCGAGACTCACGCCGATGAACGGACCGAGAAGGGCGAGCGCCCGTACTTGGTGGTCGGCCGTCAGCTCAGAAGGGAGGCTGCCGGTCGCATCGCGGCCACTGTAACCATCCTCGGTGATTCGCAGCTGGAGCACGTTGTAGACAAGCGAGGCCACCGCAATGACGGTGCTCTGACCCACCTCCACGCCGTTCACACCAGCGAGGATGTTGATACTGTTGGTGCAAAAGATGCACAGCATCGTGATGTAGACCAAGTACAGAGGACCCAGGTAGACAATCAGGTAGTTCTCCTTGCGGCTGATTACCGGCTGCAGCCCACGCAGACGGTCCACAACGCCAGAGCTCTCCGTGGGGAAGGAGATCGGTGATGGACGAAGTGCGTTCACCGCTGCCGGCGACAACCACGCCGTGACGGTGGGTGGCACGAGCACCGACAGGCTGCCGTCGTAGATGGATACCAAAGGCAGCGCACCAAGGGCAGAGAGGATAAGCTTGTAGCGCCAGCGCACGTCGAGGACGTCGTCAACAAAGCCCAGCAGCAGCATCACGCTCACCGTCACGAGGGGGCCGGAAAGCCCAGTCACATCGAGAACGCCGCCTAGGAAGACCAGCAGGATCATCTCCACGCAGAAGTACACGCCCCCAACGACAATGCCGAGCGACTCGGGAACGGCCTTGGCACGGAACGCCTTATCCTGAACCGCGCCGGACGTGCGCGTCTCGCTGAACGCGCGGCGCTCATCGGCGGTTGTCTTGTTGATATCAATGCCGAATATGTTACGCGCAAAGAGAGCCTCCGCGGCGATAGGGATGTAGTGGAGCGCCAGCGCGTACGCGATTAGGCTGGCTACCGCAATCATGATGAGCTCGGTGCTGTGGTGGTAAACCCCCATGAGCACGTTGTATCCCGCCACCTCCAGTCGCGACGTGAAGGCGGTGTCCAGCATTTGTGAGACTACTCTGAGTGTGACACAACAGTATAGATGAAGAGGGAGAGCAACGAAACACATGACGACAGAAAAAAAGAAAGAAAGAAAGAAAAGACAAGGAGATAGAGGAGGTGGCGTAATGCACGATGAGGCAAGATGAGATGAAGCCATAGGGCAAGAACGAATGCACACGCGAAGGACTGCGCCACCTAGCCGGTGGTACCTGCAAGGCACCCGCTCACAACAACGCACCCACGCAGTTGCACGCGCGTACGTGCTTTGCAGGCGCAGCCGACGTTTCTCAGCACGATGCCTCTGGACCCACCCTGTGGGCAGGTGTGATATGTTTCTGCCGATGTTCTTGACGTGTGAGCCAACGAGGAAGCCTCGGGTGAATAAAAGGAGAAAGAAACCACACCAAACAACGTCAAGCAGTGTGGAAGGAAGAAAGACGGGAGAAAGACGGCAGGCGCTGTTGTGGCTTTTGTGTCTCCCCCATTCTTACCCTTTTTTTTTTGCTCATTTCCTCGGCACCGGGAGTACGTGCCAGCCTCTGTTTACAGCTCCACGACGATCTTGCCGAAGCTGTCGCCAGAGAACAAGTGATCAAGCGCGTCGTACACGGCGGCTAGCCCTTTAAACGACTTGACAGCATCAAGCTGAAGCTTGAGACGGCCGGCCGCGTACTCCTCCAGCATCTGCTTCACGTACTTCGGTGCGTGGGCGGTCATGAGCGATAGATGGAAGAACCGCACAGAGACGGAGTGGGTGAGCAGGTAGGCGGAGAGCGGAATGCCGCTGGGATGCTGCCACGGCACCTTCTCGCCAGAGTTGTAGTCGCTGATGTGGCCGATAATGACCACCCTGCCGCGCACCGCAATGTGGCGCAGAGCCGTGTTCAGCAGCTCGCCGCCCACACCATCGTACACCACGTTGAGTCCCTTCGGTGCCAGCTCCGTCAACCGCGCGTCGATATCGTCGGTGCGGTGATTGAGCACGTGGTCACAGCCAATCTCAGTGAGGAAGGCAGCCTTGTCAGGGTTGGAGCAGGTGCCAATGACGGTGCAGCCGTAGTGGTGCTTAAGGAGCTGCACCGCGATGTGACCGGCCCCTCCCGCCGCGGCTGTGACAAAGGCAACGTCGCCCTTCTTTGGCTCAGCCTTCTCGCCCAGTGCGATGGCAGAGGTCATGCCACTGAGAATGACATCCATAAACTCAGGCTTCAGCGCAGGGAACTTGATGCACTCTACGTCCTTCACGCAGAGATACTCGGTAAACGCGCCGGGGTGCAGGAAGCCCACTGTGTCATTAACCTGCACCGACTGCACGCGCGCGCCGACCTTGTCGACCACGCCGATGCCCTCAAAGCCCCAGTCACGAGGGACCGGGTTCGCCTCTGCGGCGAGGTACATCTTGTCGGAGGCGTTGACGCCAACGTAGCGCATGCGTACGTAGACCTCATTGTCTCCCGGCGTGCTGGGCAAGCTGGCGGAGACGATTTGCGTAGACGTGCGGTAGTCCACGGTGCGCTGCACAACGCTGATCTTGTGAAACAACTCCGCAGACGGTTCCTGGGACATGGCCAATACACACAAAACGAGTGAGCTTGTTTTTTTGTTGTTTGCTGCCTTGGGGTGTCACAGTGGTGTCGATCGTCTCTTTTCTTTTTTCGTGTCCGTGGACCGTGTTTTTTTCCTTTTCTTGAGATGGAGAAGAGTGCTTTGCTGCTGTCGTGGTAGTGGCCAGCTAGTTGCTGAAGCATTGCCCCCACAGATCCGACACATCGAAGCAAGTGGGGAGGGGAGGGGACGGTAAAGAAGGTTCTTGAATGATAGGAAGTAAAGACAGGTTTTAAAGGTCGCCACTGCATGCATCTGCGAGACGCTACGGGATGGGGTGGGGGTAGAGGCCTTTTGTCGGTTCGCGCGTCCTACGAGCACGCACGTACCACGGGGCAAGGCAAACACGTCAGCGTCCGCAAGCCCGTCGATTCGAGTGCTTTCTTGTTTTCTCTCCAGACGGCATTTCACGTCCAGGTTATCATCATCCTGCATGGCTTAATCGATTTCTTACCAGTTCGCCAGCATACAGTCGTGTCGGCAACAGGTCAGTGAGACACTTGTGTGTGTGCTTATTGCCCGATGCTGCGGTTGCTGCCCCCAGAAGGGCACTAGTCGTCCCATGTGTCGTCCTCCCCGTCATCTAGGTCAATCAGGCGCCCGCCACGTCCATGTGCTCGATGAACAGTGACGCGCTCGCCTTGGGGAGGCGCGACCTTCGCAGGCTTCTTGGTGGGCAGCGTCGCTGCACCTTTACGGGACGGCCGTTGAGCAGGTTCTGGCTTGCGCCTCTCTTCGCGCTGTGCATCCTCCGACGATTCACCGTCGTCGTCGTCGTCACTGTAATCGTTGGCGGATTCCTCCTCTTCTTCTTCCTCCTCCACCTCGTCGTCGCTTTCGAGTATCCAGGAAGGCTCACTACTGCTCTCGCTGTGACTGGACAAACGTGCGTCCACCTCATCGTCGTCGTCGTCATGCGTCTCGCTGTGATTGTGTGAGGCCGCCGCCGCTGTCATGAGATGACCGAAGGAGAGATCGTCGTCGACAACCGTAGTGCTCTTTCCTTTCTTCTTCTTCTGCTTGGTGCCGCCCATAGGCGACGACTCTGCAGAAGCGGTGGCAGATGACTCCGTCTTCTTGTCCGCTGCGGCCGCCGTGCCGTGGGCAACGTCGCGCAGGCGCCAGAAGTTCTTTTGCTGGTTGGGGGCGAGCCGTGCGAAGAACTGCGAGGCGGCGACGGCTACTTCATGGGAAAGATCCTCGTCGTGAGCGTCTGCGTCTCCCTCAAGGGGGATAGCGAAGGGTCGCGTCGATGTCGAAGCGGCGGCCGCACGCGTGCTCGCCTCCTTCTTCCTTGACGACTTCACCGTGGTGTGTGCCTCCTCGCAGGACCGTTGGCGCTTCAAGCCAGTGCGGCTTGGGGGGTCACCGCTGTTGGCCGCCATCCGCACGGAGGACAGCGTCGCATCCTCTGTGTCCAACGCCATGGTGCCCAGTATTCTCTTCACAAGCGCACCCGCGGCTTGGTCACCATCGGCTGCCGATGAAGTCTGACCCCCAGTGTGGCGGCCGCGCTTTGTGGATCGGACGGGTATCTCGTCGGTGGGTGCGGCTTGTTGCGCTTTTCGCTTCTTCTCGCGTTTGTTGGCTCGTTGGGCTTCGGCTTTGACGGCGAGCTTGTGGGCCCGGAGACGGCTGAGCTTGCGGCCCATGGAACTTTCCTTGCGGCGCTGGCGTCGCGCGTGCGCGGTGGTTCTCAAGTTCGAGTGCGCTGCCGTGTGTGTATGAGAGAGGGAAGGAACGAAAGAGAGAGAGAGAGAGAGAAAAAAGGTGGAGAACAGGAGAGAGAGTTGAAAGCAAAAAGAAGGATAGGCCCATGTCGTACCGATGGCGTGCGCGTCGCGTCGCAGCGATGGCCGTGCACAACGAAAGGGAAGGAGAGAAGGAGAGCGACACACTCGCTCCGTCATCTCTCTCTCTCCTCTACTGCCACCACGCTGGTCCAGCCACCACACCTTTGTGTGTGTGTGTGTGTGTTGTTCCGGAGTAAGGGGAGTGGGAAAGAGCACGAAGTCCGTGAGCAACGTGGTGGGACGAGGATCACGTAATTGATCTCAAAGATGACTGTGCAAAGCGCGTGCATATGTGCATGTGTGTGTGTGCTTGTTGGTGTGTGCGGTAACCGAGCCACACTTGAACAAAACTGAACGGGTGAGCGCATCAGTGGATGGCGCTCATCTCTTTAGCCAGCTTCTTCTCTTCATCTGGTGCACGTTTCATGGCTGCCTTCGCACGACTTGCACGTAGAGAGGGCAGGTGCGAGATTGACCACACTGCTGAAAGGGCACGCGACGACACCCGCGAACACACACACTCACTCTAGTCTCCCCCGTCACGCTGTCTTTACATCGTTCATTCACATCCGGTAGCGAGCGCAAAGATTTCGGTAAACGAAAGACACTCACCGCCACGAGACGGCTGTTGGACATCACCTCTCGTCAGTGACACGTTTAAGCAGCATCACACAAGAATTCACTTCTTTTTCTTCTTGCCCTTCTTCAGCTGCTTCGCAATAGCCTGTCGTGTGAGCATCGCTTTGAGTGCCGACTCCAGCTTCGAGGCGGCTTCATACTCGGCGTTTTTGCGTTGTTGAGCTTCATTCTCTTCGAGTTGCCTTGCCTCGGCCTCGGCATCGCGCTCGGCCTTGAGCTCCGCTTCTCGGGCGAGCTCTTGTTCCCGTGTCAGGAGGCGATCGGCGCATTGCTGCCGCGTCTGTTCCGCGTCCATCTTCGCCATCTCCGCCTTTTTGGTAGACTCCCGGGTTTTGCGATCCCACTCGACCGCCAGCGCATCCATCGCCTCCGTCTTCTTCCGCAGGTGTTCAGCAAATAGGCTGTGCGTGCGGTCCTCAATGCTGAGAAGGTACTGCTGCCTCTGGGACTGTTCCACGAGGGAGCGCTGCTGCTCCGCGGCGGAGCGCTTCTCGCTCTCTGAGGTGGCCTCGACGCGCACCTTGGCTTCATCACTGCGCTGCTTCAACTGCTTCTTCAGCTCGCGCAGTTGGAGCTGCAGGTTGTGGATCGTCTGGCGCCGCTCGCCGACCTCCTTCTCTTTCATCGTGCGCTCCTGGATGAGGTCGCTCTGTAGCTGTTTGACGTTCTGGTTCAGCTCCCGCTCCTTCCGCACGAGTGCGTCTGCCCAGCGCTGCGCCGCGCGCTCTTGCAGCACCTTGCGTGCGAACCCATCGAAGGATGAGGTGAGTGGGATGCGGCGCGCCACTGTCTGCGCCTTGATCGAGCGCCGCATCTGCGCCATGCTGCCGAAGCGCTTCAACACAGACTGAGTCGATTCCGTGTCCACCGCCGTCCCCGCATCATTGGAGACGCTGGCGTTGAGGGAGCGGCTGCTGTTGCCGGTGCGGTGCAGGGTCGAGTTAGGCTGGCTGCCCGCGCTGTGTGTGGTGGAGCGGGCGGCGTGGCGGAAGCTACCGGCGCTCAGTGTGCCGGTGCCGTCGTACGGCTGTCGTCGCACCTCCTGGTAGCCCGTGGTGAGCTCGGCAATGGTTTGTTGAAGGAGTGCGATGAGCTCCTGCCGCTCGTTACGAATCTTTTTCCAGTTGTCCGCGTCATCGGGGTTGTCGCGCAGCTGCGTGCAGAGAATCTTGTTGTACTCGCGCAGTTGATGTGATGTCGCCTGGAGCTCTTCCGCGAGGGCAGCCTGCTCCGCGTTCGCGGTGCGCGTGAAGGTGTGCGGTGGCACCGTGGGGTCAGTGGCAGGCGGCGCAACGGTCTGCGTCGCTCGCAGCAACTCAGCGTAGCGTGCCTCGAGGCGCCGTTGCTCCGTGACGAGCTCGGCAACGGTCATGCGACCTGTACGACGGGTCTTGGCTGTCTGTGCGAGAGCGGCGTTGACAGCGGGGGCCGTGCGGCGAAGGCTCTCGCCAGCTGCGCCGGTGAAGAGGGCGGCTGTGCGTGCGCCGCCCGTTTTCTTGACGGTGCCGATCATGTTGTCGATCATGGCCTCTTCGGCGACGGCGGCCGCGGCGGCTTCGGGGTTCGGGTTGAAGACGAGACCGTCAAACGCACCAGTAGCCGTGTTCGTGGGCTTCGACTTGGTGTCGTCCCGTAGCGCAGTCGTGGAGGCTGCCGTGGCGTCGAGCAGTGAGAGGAGCTGCAGTCGCTCCACTGCCCGCTCCAGCGCGCCGACGACGCGGTTCGTCGTGATGAAGTCCAGCTTGGGCGAAAAGCGAAGCTGACCGAGGTCGAGGATGGCGGCCGCAGCGCCGAGCGTGGCTTTGCTGCCAGCGCTATTGGCTGCGGCCGAGGAAGGGCTGCCGGCGGAGGCGGCGACGCCGTCTCTGCTGCGCGCGGAGTTCACACTCGGTGCAGCCATGCTACGGCGTGGTGCCGTAGAGGACGGGCCCGCTACTGAGTGCATAGCACTGGTTCAAGAGAAAAATGAAGAAGTCACACAGGGGGAGAGGGACCACCACAGTGATGTTCGTACCAAACAAAATGCTCGTTGTGCTCGCTCGTTGTGCTGCTGCTCTTGGACGATGAAGACAGTTAGAGGGAAAGAGTGAAGATGCCGGTGAGTCAGTGAGTGTGCATGTATGTGTATACGTTCCACGGCGAGGTGCGTGCATCAAAGCAAGAAAAGGAGAAAAAAAAGCTCCATCAGCTGGGCTGCGTGCGTGCGTAGCCGGCCAGTGCCACCGTGGTGGCAAATATGGCGCACAGGGAGAAAAGGAAAGTGAGAAAAGTACGCACAGAGAGGTGTCGCCTCTACTGCTTAGCGGCTGTGTGTGCTGTGCGTGTGGTGTCAGCGGGAAACTACAGTCCTCCACGCTTTTTTTTTTTGTGGTGGTTTGGCTATCTGTGTTTGCCTATCTTGTTGATTTAATCGGTTGCATTTAATGGAACAAACGGAGCGGGTGCTGTGTGTGTCTCCCTTTTGTTCTTCTTGTTGTGGGTTAAGAGTTCTGCTGCCACTCGGACGCGCACACCGTGCACTGGTAAAAGATAGTCTGTCCCTCGTCGGCACTGCGCGTCTGGCGCGCGAACGACTTGCACGGCTGGTGCTTGCCACACTGTTCACAGAACGCCTGTTCAATAACGCGGTTGTCAACTTCCGTCGTGCCGGCGCGGCGCACACCGCTGCGGCGGCGTAGCAACTCACTGGCGTCGTGGGCGGTGCTCCCGCTCGTGCAGCATGCCGCCGCGTAGTTGGTGGATGACTTGAACAACACATTCCCCACGTGGGTCTGTGCGGCCTCAATCTCATCGGGCGTGAAGAACAGGGCCGCGCTGGCGCTGTACCGGCAACCACCCGCACCGGACAAGGCCGTCGTGCCAGGACGGCTCTTGCTCAGCTGCGCGTGTTTCAGCGCCGAGTACGTGCCAGGCCGGTGCACCGCGCCGCAGCTGGTGCAGGTGTTGCTCTGCGTTGCGGAGGTCTCCGAGTCGAAGTGGTGACCGCACACGGCGCAGGCCAGCGTACCAAGCTGGTAGACGTTGTCGGAGATGTAGTGAGTCGCACGGTAATCCATCGTGTTGCGTGGGTTTGCGTGTGTGCGTGACTCCTGAGTGTCTTTGGTGCGGCGTGTGGAGCGTGAGAGACGCAGTGAGTCCCCTTTTCTTCGTGCGTCACTGGAGAAGATGGGAATGGAAAGAGAGAGAGAGAGAGAGAAGAGAAGAGGCGAAATAGTGAACGTTGGCTTTGGGCCGGAAAGGAGAGGCGCGAGGAGGGTTATGTGCGTCGGAGTCGCCTCGCGGGGTGACTGTGCAAGTGATGCAGGCAAAATCCCGTCACCCCACAACACCTTCATCGCCTCCTCGTGGCACGATAAAGGAAAAGAAGGGGTGGCCGTTGTAGATGCGGAAATGTTCGTCGTAGATTCACCACGCTCAATGCACAGGCATCTATGTGTGCACAACGCCATATTGCATCGAATCCCGCTCGAAAATGTACGAAGGGGAGCGAATCAAGGCACAGCTTCCCTTCCAAAAAAAAAAAAGAGAAAATCGGAGAGCAGGCGAGCGAGTGACAAGCGCACTCACCGTGGAAGTGTACATACACGATTCGCAAGCGAGGCTATCAACGTGCGTATGTGTGTTGTGTGTGTGTGTGTCTTGACTGGGTCACCCCACTCAGCTACACGCAGCACTCGAAGAGGGACACGAGGAACATGCCGCCGGTCCCGGCACACAGAAGCCCAAAACCCTCGACGAGATGGTAGCCACTGCTTTTCAGTGACAGAAACCGGTGCTGGTCGTCGCTGCAAATGTTACTTGTGTACATGACCACGAGGACAGCCACCGACACCGCTAGTAGGATAAACGCCAACGGCGAGAAGAAGGAAGCCACCCTGATCACCCGGCGCACCTTTGGCGGCTTCATCTTGCAACAGAACACGCTGAGAACGATGACGGAGATGCCGCTGAACGCGGTCCCAACTGTGGCAGTAATGGTAGACACAATGAACATGATCTTCGCTGGCTTGCACTGTGTTTGCCACAAGTCCGTGCGAACAAAGCTGTGGACATGGTGTGCCTCCGCATCTTTTTCGGAGGCATACGGGTTCGTGCCGAGCAGATCTAAGACACGCCACAAAGGGATTTTCTCTTCGCCGTAGTATTGGTAGATGCACTTTTCGGCATCGTCTTCAGCGGCTCGCAACAGTGGAAAGAAGAACGAACAGGTCGCGGCGGCGGCGAAGAGGAAGCAGCAGACAAAGGTGAACTTTCCGCAGCATGTCATGGCGCCAGTGCGTGTGTGGTGTCGCCGTGGAATTTAGCCGGAGGGCCGATGGACAACGGAAGAGCAAGGCACAGCGAGGTGGCCTTGGGTATGTGTGTGTGTGTGTGTGTGTGTCTAGTGGGAAAGTGACTAGAGCGTGTGAGACCAGAAAAGTGCCGCGTAGATGCGACACGACGTGGCGAGGTGAGTAGAAAGAGAAAACGACAACCTAGGTGATGGCTTTCTTTCGATCGATTATATATACACAGACTAGATGGTTGCGAGTTCAGGCCTTCTTGAATCCGTCCCTCACGCGCACTGCGCGCATCGTTCATCGTCGAGAGGTGAGAACAAAAAAAAAAAAAAGAATCACGCAGAGGATGTGGAAAGAGAGAAATGACAATGATGATGGTGAATGAAAGCAGGCAGCTCCATCACCCATACTCAGGTGCGGGGGACGATGAGAAATGTGTACGGTGACGTGCGTGCGTGACGGAACGGTGCCAATGACATTTCGTGTTGACTGGTTGGTAGACTGCTGACTAGACGGTCGTGCCGATCGGCCATGCATGCGGCGAGCCGGTTATTCTCGCGATGAAGAAAACCGTGTCCACCAGACGTGCACCTGCAAAGGAGAGATAAAAATGCGGGCATTAAACAGAAAAAAAAAAGAGCTGTGTGAGGTAGACTGAAGTGAACATGTGTGAGCGCAACCTATCGACGCAGAGCAGTACCACACGGCGTGTTTTTTTTTTTTGCCACGCACGTAGGCATGTGAGTATATCTGCTTGTCTCTCTCTCTTTATTTGTGTGTGTGTGTGTGTGTGTGTGTACATGAGCTGCTCGCCACGCGCCGTTACCCGCCGCGACGAGCGTCGATTGCGCGTGAGAACAGCGATGGTGACAAACAAGCAAAACAAAAAGCAAAGGCAAGCACCAAGCAAGAGAAGAACGCCATGTGAGGGCAAAGAGCTTTCAGAGGCGCTTGTGGAAAGGCATGGAGAGCAGGTACACGAGGAGGAGAAGAAAAAGAAGGAGAGAGAGATGAAGAAAGTGCAGCAGCGGGCTGCGGAAGTGTGAAGAAGAGAAAAAGAAAAGAAGTGTCTAGGCACCAATGCTAAGAAACATCGACAACAGCATCCCTCCTGCGGACCCGCAGAGGCAACCAAAGCCAACGCCACCAATAGGGAATCCCATACTTTTCAGGGATGGGAACTGGTGTGCTGGCGCCGACTTGTCTGCGCTCTTTGTGGACTCGAAAAGAAGGAAGCGTGTCACGTCCTCGTAGCTGCACGTCGCATCGGCCACACACGCCTCCACCGACAGTCCTTCCAGTGATTCGCAGCTGTGCGTCAGGTAAAGGGCTACGGTGAGCGCCACTGACACCGCTAAAAACGCGAAGCTAAGCAGGGAGAACACGAAGGTGGAGCAGCACGGGCAGCGACGCTTTTCGCGGTACGATAAGGCACCAGTGGCAATCACGACACCCACCACACCCAGCGCAATGCCCACCGCGGTCGAGACGGCTGTTGCCATGAACATCATCTTCGCGCGAGGACAGCTCAAATCGCGTGTGTAGACCTGTTCGTAGAACTCGGCGTTCGCCTTCTGCCGTGTGTACCACGCGTACAGGCCCAACGCGCGTGTCGTGTCGATGGTCGACCCGCCTTGCACCGCCTTCACCGTCTCCCTGCGCTCGAGAAGAGGAAAAAAGCAAGCGCACGATGCCGCTGCCGTGGAGAGCAGCAGAAGGACAAAGCAGAGAATACGACAGCAAAACATGGCGTTGGAAGAGAGATTTAGGGTGAGAGGTGGGGTGAGGCAAAAAAAAAAAGAGAAGATGCTTTGAAAACGAGTGAACCCAGTCGGGGGCTGCTAGCCGGATCTCCTTGCAGAGTGGGTTCACACAGATCAGAAAGCATCAGCAGGCAGTTTAGAGGACGAGAAGGTAAGAAGAAAAGGAAGGAAAGGCAGGCATTGTGTGAACGAGCGACAGACAGGGGAGGAGGAAAAAGTGAGCGGGCCATGCTTCTCCCGTTGAGTGTCCCCATCAGCTTCGCAGCCTGAACCATGCCGCTGTGAAGCACACAGGCAGACATGGGGTTCTCTGGCCGCACTCAAACACTGCCACGGCAATGACGGTGAGAGGAGAGCGTGCAGGCACCCAGATAAGTCGGGCACCCGTCTCATGCGCCAGTCGTCGGCGTCAGCGTGGTCGTCGTGGCTCCTCACACTCGGAAAGTCAATCCAGTACGACCACGCTCGCGTTCTTTTGCGTCCTCATCGTTTAGGTCATTCGCCATTTTTTTTTTTGCTAGACACAGAGCACAAAAGAGAAGAGAAAAAAGAACAAAGAAAAAGAGAATGTCAACACCAGTGCGAAAGACATGAAGAGAACGGAGAAGAGAAAAAAAAAACGGAACAGGAGAGAGAAGATGCACGGAAAAAACAACAAAAATGGGGTAAGCACGACCAGACACAACGAAGGGAGGAGGGTGGGGGGAGGAAACTGGGTGAAAGAGACCCCTCTCTTCCGGCGAGTCATGGCAAGAAGGAAAATAAAGAAGAAAAGGTCGTTGCAGTGAAAACTCACGTTGTGCGCGGAAAGAAAATGGGGGAATCGATGTTTCCCTCCTCCACACTCTGGTTCTCTCTTTCATCATGCTCACTCGCTTCCAGCCTTCCCTTGTCCGTGCAGGTGACACGGGCGTTGTGTACAGCTCTGTTCCACTTTCCCTTTCTTTCGCGTGCACTCTTGTTGTTGTTATTCTGTTTATGCTCTTTCCTTTGCTTCACCTCGGGAGTGAGCGCGACGAGGGCATGCACATAATAGCCGCGGCTCTTTCGGCTTCTGAGGACTCCTTTTTTTCGTTTCTCCCCCTCATCACCCGGCAGGCGGAGGATTCGCGGCAAGAGGCTTGCTGGACAGTTACAAACACACAGAGAAACACTCATTCCCGCACAGGCCGTCGTCGGCACGAATGAGAGAGAACAAAAAAGAACGAAAAGACTGAAAGGAGGAACAGTGAAGCAGGGGCGTAAACATTCACTCGCCCCCCGCCCCGCTTTATTCGGTGCACGCTCTTTCTTCTCCGTTTGTTTGCTTGTTTGTTTTTTAGATGGGCAGCACTCCTTCTCCCACAGTCACGCGCATACGCACGCACACATAGCGCACAGACAACCGCATTCTCGAGCTTAACCATTTTAGAGGAGCTCGTTTCGTATCTGATTTGTGTGTGTGTGTGTGTGTGTGTGTGTGTGTGTGTGTGTGTGTTGATGTGGTAAAAGAGGGTGCTGGTTTCTAGTGTACCCATCACAGAACTATGCTCGTGAGGAAAAAAACGAAAAAGAAGAGGAAAGAAAAAAAAAAGTGGGCGAAAATCACAACCGTTGGTAAGTACATCGTGCCAACAAGTGGCGTCAACAAGCAAAAAAGAAAAAGAAAAAGAAACGCGAGGCCAACAACATATCCTCGAAGAAGAAATATGAGAAGCATGGCGGATGCATGAACCTAGAAAGAGGACAGAGAGAGAAAAAAAAAGAGCACGAACAGCAACAACGAAAGGTGCAAGAAGAAGATCACATCACATGCCTCCTTGTCTCTCTTTCAGAGCGTGTAAAACTACGCATGTATGGGTACGCCTGGTGTTGTTGTTGTTGTTTTCTTCTTATTCTTCCCTCCGCCCCCTTTTGCTTTCAATTCACGCCGCCTTCTCTCTCCCTCTCTCTCTCCCTCGGATGGCGTCTCTAAGACTTGCCGCACCACAGCTCCTGAGTGAACGGGGAGAGAATGGTAGCGACCAAGAAGACAATGCAGGAGATGATGTGGAGGATGTAGCCGATGCCGATCTTGTAGCCAAGCTGCTTGAACAGCACGGGCGTTTGGTTGGAGTTGTGGCTCCAATCAGGCTCTGTGCACGAGGCCGCGTTGACCTTCTCGCCCTTGGTGCAAAAACCCTTGGAGTACGAGACGCCACCGATGATGATGAGTAGCAATTCGCAGAAGAAAGCAAGGATGGCAAAAATGAAGAGGGGGAGCTTCACCTTGAGGCGGCAGCACAGCATCAGGCAGACGAAGAGGAAGCCGTAGAAGCCGATGATGATGGCACCGATGCCAAAGCCCTGCATCGCGCGGAACGCCATCTTAAAGGACTTGCACGCGGCGTAGTTGATACGGACGGTCGAGTTGACATTGTTAATCGCGAAGGTACTTCCGTCAGTCAGCTTGACAGTCGGCTTATCGAGCTTCATTGTCCACAACGTCACGGTCATGGAGCCACCCTGGTCGAGCCCAGACACCTTGTTGGTGTAAAACGGCACAGGCACGGTACCGACCACCGCGAGGATGGTGCCCACTGCCATGAGAATGAGCACAATCACGCGCAGGGCCACATAGCAGCCGTAGCTAGTCATTCTGTCGAGAAGAGTGAAAGCACGAGTATGTGTGTGTGTGTGTGTGGAGTTAGTGTCGCTGGCAAATGTTGTCAACGAGATGGCAAGTGAGTGAAAGAGAGAATCCACTGAAAGCGTATCTTTCAAGGGGACAAAGGAACTTTTTTTCTTCTAGATCACTCGAGTGGTTAGATGCGAGGAAGTGGATATCCTTCGTTTCTCAAACAACGACGGCGGTGGTTAGACACACACGTGTCAGTGAAGATGCGTTCACGAGAAAAAGAAGAAGGAAAAGAAAGAGGGGGAAACGAAGTTGGAGGCAAGAGCGAGGGGGGTTCTCAAAAAAGGTCAACTGCAGACGGCCCATCCACGCCAGCCGCACAAGCCTTTCGTATTCAAAAGCGTGGGTGTGCAACGTGAATAGGAAAGGAGGGGAGCCCTCTAGGCTACAAAGAAACCTGCGTGAGGGGGAGTACGCACTTCGCTGATGCCAATCACGCGGCGAGTAGAGCCGTCGACGACATCGAAGATCATTAAGCTTCAAATTGCCGTGTCGTGAGTAGGGTGTGCGTGCACTCTCTTTCCTTTTCTTCTTCTCATCCGTCACTGTGTATCGTTGTTGTTGTTTTTTGGGAGTTGACCAGGGACATTGGCTTCGCGTGTCTGAAGGAGGAAAAGATGAATCACAGCCAAAGACCGTCTGCGGGGGAAGGGGAAACGGTGAGAACGCAGGGCAACAACAACAAAAAAGAAAAATGTGTGTCAGAAACAGAACAAAACAAAATGAGGAGCTTCGAGTGAAGGAAACAACAAGAAGAAACAAGTGGAGCGAAAGCAAGAAAGGTGGCACCAGCCACTGCCCTTTTCAGTGGACCCGCACGAACAAACGTTCGCACACACAGCAGACAGAAAGGTTGTCCGACAAGCCATGACGCAGTTGCGCCATCATGTTGACGTGAGTGTGTGTGCGCGGCACTCAACATACAAACACACCAACGAACAAAAAAAAACAAAGAAGGGCTTGTTCGCTCTTCATGTAGCACCGGTTTTTTTTTCTTCGTTTCAGGTCCATCGTCGCTCACGCCTTCTTGGCTTGTTCACGACGAATGATTCACATGGCTACCCTGACGACGTGTTCACATGAAAGGGAGGGAGGAAAAAAGAAAAGAAGGAAAGCAAAAAGGGCGGAGAAGAGGTTCACATAGCTCCCAAACAGGCTCCTCAACAAACAAAAAGGGCCACCTGTTCCTTGTTTAACCAAGAAACAACAACAAAAAAAAGAGGTTGGTTAGCTGGAAGCTAAGCGGTGGTCACAGGTAGTGACCCATGGCGAAAAACAAATGGATGCAGCACTGTTGAGGGCACAGTGAGACACTGAAGCGCAGCAGTGACGCAATGTGCACGCATGGCACGGCTATCAGCGTTTTGGCTCGTTGGGATCTGCCGCGTACTCGACTTTTTGTTTTGTCCTTCTTCTCCCTTCTCTAGTTGCTACGTGCGCGCTGGTAGAGCGGTGCGCATCGTACGCACTTTTCAGAGAAAAGCCGTCATGACGGCACACGCAAGGTAACCGATCATGCCGATGAAGTACAGACCAAAGCCGCCGACGGGCCACGCAAAGTGAGCAAAGTCAGGGAGTGCCTCCGGTGTACCGTAGCAAGCCGTGCGCGTTAAGCGCTTCGCCAGCAAGCCGGCGACACCACTCGCCATGCCTACGCACACCCACGCCATCACCCACACAACGGGCAACAGCACACGAGAGAAGAAGTTGGAGATGACCAACGCTAATTGTATAAAGCCTGTGAACACGACCAAGAGGGCAAGCATCTGCATGCTCTTGAAGAGGCTACCGTATTCCTTGCAGGGGATGTCCTCCATGTTGTACTTCTGGCGAATCTGCTGGAACCCCGCATTGTACGGCATCGTCACGTTCAACTCTAGCAGCACGTGCCACATGTAGATGGAAGCGTGTGCAGACGCGTTCGCGCCGTAAATGCGCATGTCGGTGTCGGGTGCGCTTGTCACTACGACAGAATTGGAGAAGCCTAAGATATTGAATTGGAAGTCGCCGGAAAAGCCGTAGAGGTGGACGCCCTCGATGCCGACGATGGCCAATTCGGGTGAGGTGAAGAGCTGTGCGTTCAGTCCTGCGCATGCGAGGATGAAAAGCACAAAGTACACCACCGTCAGCGCAATGCGCAGAAACGGGATTTTGAGGAAGCACGCTACCATCGTGTGAAGCGTTCTTCGGCCTGGCGCTGCGACGCTGAGCTTATCTTGCTTGCCTAGGTTATACCAGATGCGGCTCTGTGGTCGTTGGTGTGGCGGCTCCGTTCAACACTTGCTGCGTTGATAGAGCTGACGCCACTCCTGTCGAGGGTCCTTCTTTTGCTTGCTCTCTCCGAGCTGTTTGGTGTGTGCTGCGCCTCTCTCGTTCTTGCGCCAAGTCACAGCTGATTATTGTCACACAGACACACGCACACTAGCAGCTTGCGTGCGCACGTGACAAGTAAATACGCGGCCAAGAAGAAGGTGTTTTTGCAGGAGTTGGGGGAAAGGAGAGGGAGAGTGAGGAACAGATGCAAATCAACGAATAGGGAATTGGAGGGCAAGGGGGCTGTGGTGATCGCACCACTCTCCGTGTCATGGTGTTCGCGGTCCCCGGCGAGGAAGCCGTGCAGAACACTGAAAAGAAAAAAAGGCCTGGGGTATGAGAGGCGAAGACGGCAGAAGAGCACTCAAATGTGTGCACTTCGTTAGCGTGTGTGAATCGGTAGTCCACGGACAGGTGGGAACGCACACACCAAAGCGTACGTCATCTGTGTGAGTTCGTGGGCTGTGTTTGTGGGCATTTTTTTTAAATGTTGTTTTTTTTTCTCTTTCATTCAACATCATTCACCAAGCCAACGCACGCAATGGTGGTGTAAGGTGTGCTTTTGTGCGCGCCTCGTCTTGTGGTTGCGCCTCCCATCGTGCCGGTCACAACAGTATCCGGACGGAAGAAACAGAGGGCCCAAGCCGTCAGGCAAGAGTTGACGACAACACGCTGCTGGCAACTCAGAGAATGCACGCATATGCACGCACAGGAAGGGGAAAAGCATGACCTCCTTGAAACCAGTGACGGCCAACGGCACCGTCAACAAACAACAGTGACTGCCTCAGCAGGTGTGGCTACTACTCCGTCTCCCACGCAGACTCACACCGTGAGAACACGCTTCCCTTGAGCGCTTACGAGCTTGGGCTGGATGAGCCGACGGGTGCGGCCGCCGCATTCGACGTGCCGTTAACCGGCAAGCCTAGGCGTTGCCGCCACTGTTCTGGATACTGCAAGGGGCTCGTGCGGTGGAGCGGTGTGGGCACCGTTGGACCTCGCGGCATCCACATCCAGTTCACAGGGGTGTTCGCCTTGTGCCAGCGAATCAAGAAGCGTCGCTTCGCACGGTGATTTTGCTTGTACAGATTAAGTGGGAACTTGGGTTCGACGTCACCGAGCACGGGCATCAGCGGGTGTTGCGACCACTCGCGGTGCAACTGCCGAATGTTGTTGAACTCGCCATGCTGGCCGTTGAGCGTCTCGCGCATCATCCAGTCCCGCAACTGGTCGAGCTGATCGTACGTCACGCGCACCGGCCTCGGCAGCCACTCCACGGGGCCCTTGTCGTACCACGCCACGTTATCACTCGGCTTGCTGCGCATCTTGTTCAGTCGGCCTACGCCATTGCGCCGTGGTTTGGGCATCGTCGTGCCGAGAATGGTGAACTTCTCCGGTGTCCCGGTGAGAAGAGACAACGAACGTCGCATCTTCTCTCGCTCTCTCAGCCACCACCACAGCCACAATGGATGACAACAACGAGTATTCTCTGGCGACGGCTTGATGCAAATTGATGAAGAGCAGAGTCGAAGGTGAGAAAGATGAATGGTGAAAGAATGAGAGTAGACGCGCACGGGCGTTCGCGGCCGCTGCCAATGTCACTGGGATCAGAGACAGCGTGCATCAGTCACTGAGGCGGTGCGGACGGACCCTCAAGGAAGAGCAGAAGACGGCTTCGTGCATTCGTGAGGAAGCACTCAGTGATAGCTGTGGTGGTGTAGTGTGACCTACCTCATGGTTTTCTCTCTCTCTTCGCTGGTCATGTGGTACTGCTCCCGTGCATCTTCTTCTTGAGTGAAGGTGAAATTTTTTTTTCTTTTTGGTTGGGGTGGCAATGTCGGGTCGGAATGGGTTTCTCTCTCTCACACACACACACACATTCGCAGCCTGTGAAGAGGCAAGAACAGTGAAAGAAGGAAGGACACGGGTGCCCCATCAGTTCCCTCCTCCCTTCTAGTCCACATTCGAGGACCGTTGTCTCGTCCACGCACACACACGCACATACACCTCCCACCGTCCAGCATTTCTCATTCTGTGATCAGAAAAAAACAGTCTCACGCAGTTGGCGCAAGTCGACGCAGACAATGGCGGCGCCGGCATCGCGGGCACGCGTAAAGACCTCCGCGAGCACGACACTGTCCAGCGTGGTCGCGCTGCTCCACGACTCCTTGCTCGCGCCTGGACTGGTCGATCCAGCGGGGGGAGCCGTTGCAAGACGCAGAAGTGAGCTCACGGCGTCCCACAGACCCGCACGTGCGAGGCAAAGTAAGAGGACGCTCGGTGCATTGCCAGCACGTGCTGCCGTCGCTGTGGATGCGTCTTGGAGAAGTCGGGCCATGTGCGCCGAGAGACGCTCAAGCAACGCGTGGCCACGCTCGGTGACGTTGGTGGCACCGTCTGGGTGTGCGCTGGAGCTCACGGTGGTGGAGGTGCGCGGCGGAAGACCGGCAGAGACAAGTACTGCTATCGACGCCATCGTCGACGGCTGAAGCGACGCAGGTGGCACGTCGTGCGCATCGAGCACGTCGACAAGTGCCGCCACCTGGCCGAGTAACTCCCGCTGTGTGGCGACCCACCACGCGCGGGCCGTGGACAAGCACCACCCGTCTGCGTCGTCTTCGCCGTTGACGGCAACACCATTGACCTTATGTACCTCGTCCGGTAGTGTCATCCCAAGAAACTGTGCCGCCCAGATGCCCGCCGGTCCCATCATCTCCCTCTGTGTCCGCGTGGCGTAGTGGTAGATCAGGTACTCCACCGCTCCGTTGAGCGCCTGCTCAAGGTCCTGCGCGTCGACAGCCGGGCCGGTGCTGTCGCGGGGAGTTGCCTTCGTCGCCGCGCGCACTGTGTCCAGCCATTCCAGCCACATATCAGTGTCAGGGGAGGTCTCCGCGACGTCGTCACCCTCCAGCACGGCCACACGCCACCGGGCACGTGTGGAGATGCTGCGTTGGAGACGCCGGCGTGCTACCGCCTCAGAGTCGCCGGCGCCGGCTTGGGCAAGTGAGTCAAAGAGTGCGGTGTTGCACGACGCGCTTGCCATGTACAGCGCTGCGCTCTCCTGCCAACTCTCCGGAGAGGTGTGTTGCAACGCAGCGGAGAGGTTCGTCAGGCACGAGCTGAGCCCCTTGTCCACGCGCGAGCTGACGTGTGCGGCTCCCTGTGAGACTCGGTGCTGTGCGCTCAACTGCACCAGTGCGAGTGCGAGGGGCGCCGCGGCTGCGGTGCTCGTCCTTGTCTTCTCGCCGTCGGGGAGCCAAGAAGAAGGCTGCCCATCGTCGACCGTGTCCGTCTGTGTACCACTCACTGCACAGGCAATCACGGACAGCTGGTCGTGCACGCTCCACAGCGTCGCATCCGTTGTGCAGGACTGCTTTGCGTAGGCCGTTGTCGCGATGAAGTCCTTGGCGAACTGCGTCAAGTGCTGGGTCACCGCCGCTCGGATCGGCTCATCGTCATCGCCGGTCGCTGCCGGCTCCAGTGAGGTGTCAGGCTGCCCCAGCACGCCCGACCACGCGTCTGTGGCCAGCGTCAGCGCCGGCCCGTCGGGGTGGATGGCCGTCGCCGCCGCCTCCGTGACGAAGATGCCGCAGAAAGCAACCTGCAAGGCGGTGAGCAGCTGCGCCTCCTTCAGTGCCGCGGCGGCCTCGGCGAGAAGCAGTAACACCGTCGTCACGGCGCGCAAGGGGCCAAGCATGAGAGCCTCACGCGACGGGCCGTAGCGCCGCTCATCGAGTGGTGCAGCCACGGGAATCGTTGTCGTTGCCGTTGTCGTTGTGGTGGCGGCTCCTCGTACCGAGCTGGAGCGCCTGTCCTCACGGGGAACATGAACAGCCTGGGTCGGGGCGTTGGCGTCGAAGGGTGTGTGCAGTGGTGTAAAAGACATGAGAAGACGCCGCACCGACGCAGCGAGGGCGTCGGCGTCGGTGATGAACAGGCGCCGCGGGTCATCGTCCATTGCTGTGGGCGGCGCGTCGTCGGCGACGCCGCTAGCGACGTGTCCAGCCTCTTCACTATCGACACTGGCTGCAGCGTTGTCGGCGGTGTTCCGGTTCAGCAACGGAAGGGAGTCGGTGAGGAAGAGGTTGAGCCCACTGCAGGCCTGCCACAGCGGAAGCAGCCACGTGCCGAGCAGGTGGAGTGGGTAGGGGTGTGTGCCCTGCACAAGCCCGCCGCGTACCGCTTGCACTAACCGCGCTGAGTGCGAAAATGGGTCGTCGCGGGAGTCGTCCGTGTGAGAGTCGCGGGTCGACGACGTCAACGACGACGCCGCCGATGTACGCATGACCTTATCCAGGGTTAGAATGTCCTCCAAGACGTCAAGGTCCGACTCGTCTTCAAGAGAGCTCTCCGCATCCAGGGAGCGGGCACCCGCCGAGGCTCGTGCAATCACACGGCGAAGCGCCTCCACCAGCAAAGGCTCATTGTACTCACTGGCCTCCACGTCCGCCTCACTGTTCGTGTCATCAGGGCGCGCCAATGACGTCTCCACCAGCTTCGTGTACTGGTGAAGCAGCGCCTCTGCGGCGCCGGCGCCGCCAGTGACTGGCAACGCGGAAGAGGAAAGGGTTGTACGGCAGAGCACATCCGCAAGCGCCACCGCATCGTCCCTACCTTCGACCGCACCCCCGCCGTCACCGCCGCCCGTCGCGGACAGCGGCTGCCCGTCCGCACTCACCGCGCACTGGAGGTCTGCGAGGGCCGCCGCCGCTGTCTCTAGCCGAGAAAGCCAGAGCACACCGCACTGTGTGTTGTCTGGCAGACGCGGAAGGCACTGCTGCTGGAGCAGTGTCGCGAGAGCGTGGCAGACGCAGAGCGGGTACGGCGGGCCGCGGGACTCGCCGATAATACGTTTGAGAAGCCAGTCGTGCACAGCGAGGTCGAAGCTGCCACATTGCGTGTGCATGAGGAGCATTTGATACACCTCCGCATGACCGAGCGTGAAGCCTTGCGTCGCCTCCAGACGTTTTGCCTTCGTGTCGGCGGCCAGCAGCTCGTCAGTCGCCTTGGCGGGTAGAGCCGTGTAGGCGTCTAGCGAGACCTCGTCTTGAGACGATACCGTTCCCGCGGAAGACGAACTTGCCATGAGTTGGGCAATCTGGGTCTCCAGCGCGCGTGAGCGGGCAAGCAGGTCACGCCGCACGTCGAGGTAGCTGTCCGGCGTGCGGCTCTTGATGGAAAGAAACTTTCCCGTGGGGAAAGGCTCTGCCTGGAAAGTCGGAAAGGTGAGTAGCGGTCCCAGGTCGGCGGCGGACGCGGCGGTGGGGGCTTCTGCGATCGCACCCGTTGTCGAAGTGTGCTGATGGCGCCGCGATAGCGCTGAAAGCAGCCGCCCCTGTCGGATCGCGCGCATGTTCGTCCGCATCTACAGACGAATGAATGAAGAAGAGAGAGAGGTAGGCTGTTGAGTGCGGGCACGACAAAAACTTCGTGCCCACGTCCGCCGCAAAAAAAAAATGTTTTATTGGAGAAGGGAGGAAACAGAGGTGCATTTCGTAAGCGTGGCGGAGAGGTGGAAGGATGGGACGGTGGTCTGGGAAAAGTGTCGAGACGCGTGGGTTGAGTTGGTCAGTGGCCGCCCCCCTCCCCCATCCCCTTCTTCCCTTCGTCAGTTGGAGAAATACGAGGTGCTCCTCGGTTGCGTGCGAAAGAAAAGGTTGCGCCAAGCAGCAAACGGTGCACTGGACCACTGAGTACAGAGAGAGAGAGAGAGAAGGCTGCCGTATCTGTTTTGCCACTCATTGGTTCCGTGTGATGTGCGCCGCTGTATTTGGTGAAGGTGTACGTATCAACGTCGACAAGAAACATATTTTGGGGAACACTGCTGATCAGACAAGTTGTTTACATCGCGGTGGCGTTCTGTGTGCCGATCACACAGGCACAGTCACTGGCGGCCCATTAGGTTGGCCACGGCACGCAGACGCGCGTATGGGTCATGGCGGCCGATCGCGTCGTCGGGAGACGCGCTGGTGGGAACGAGCGCACGGACAAGCTGCACCACCGCGCGGCCGCCAGCCAGTGCGGCGGGAGACATCAGCAGCGCGGCTTCCTCGTGGGCCTGTCGGATCATCGCCTCCTGCTGAAGTCGCGCACGTGCCTGCTTTGTCTGCTCATGTGCCTCTTTCCGCTGCTTGTGGCGGAAGTACGCAGCCCAGTACGGTTGCCGCTCCAGAAGGTCAGTGACAGCGTGAAGTGCAGGGAAGTGGCGCGCGACTGCGTGGCGCGCACCACCCGCTGCAGCCGAATCAGAGGGGTACGCACCACTCACAAGGTCAGCGACATCATCAGACTCCTCGCCGTCCTCATCACGGACTCTGTCAACGCCGCGGTCGTCGCGTGCCCCGGTTGTCGTCTTCGCGGCTGCACGACGCGCACGGCGCATGGCCAGCTTGCGGTCGGAGGTCAAGCCCAAGCCGCCTGAACTGGCAACAGCAGCCGCGACGCGCGGATTCGCGCGAGCATATCCATCACTCTGGCTTTCCGCCGCCAACCGCTGTGTCTCCACCGCACGCATCACACGCGCAAGTGCGAACGCAGAGGCGTCGCTCGCCGTGCCAACCGCCATGCCCTCGCTGCTCGTGGTGAACCGGCGCGCGCCACTAACGGAGAGTGTCGACCACGCAGACGTTGAGTTGTTCCCGTTGCCGTCCACACTGCCGCGAGTGACTTGGGACCCGCGAGTGGCGCGCAGCCCCGTCGCTGCCTTGTCGCCGGCAAAGTAGGAAGCCACGGTCGTACCGCGTGTCGCGGCCTGTAGGCCCTTGGCGCCGTCTCCCGTGGACGAGGCCGCCGCTGAGTGTATGCTTGGGTGTAGCGTGGTGGACATGATGCGCTGTCGAAGCGGGGCGTGGCGCACAAACTCACAATCCCACCCGTGCTGCGCGGCCGACCCGACACCGCCGCTACCGGTGCGGTGGTCACTGCTATACGAGGAGGCCGGGGAGCCAATGACGACGCGCGCGGTTGGCTGGGTGGGCGAGGCCCGCGATGACACGCCCGCCGGCGGCCCCGTGCGTGAGGACGAGGGGCCACTCGTGGATTGCCCAAGGCCCGCCGTTGGTGCGCGTCGCGAGGCGGCGGTGTCCCGGCTGGCACGGCGACGCGCCTGTCCCGCCTGCATTGGTGCGCTCAGCAGTCTGTGTGCGGGGACGGAGAAGTGGTTGCCTTCCACGTGCATCACCAGCGGCACTGTCCGTGCGAACCGGGCCGCTGGAGACTCGCCTGAGCCTTCCGTCGCCGCGCTGGTGTCGGCAGCAGCGGTGGAGGTGGTGCGCGGCGGTGGTGTGAGCACGCGCGAGGCCACGTAGGCCAGTTGCACGTTGGCCTCACATGCCGGGGTGAGAGCATTCCAGCGAAGTTCAAGCACTTCCAGGCGCGGAGCCAGCGCCGTGTCGGCCGCACGCTCCGCTGGTTTCGCCGTGCTCCACCCGGTTGGGTTCGACTCCAGCAAAGGAAAGAGCTGTGCCGCGCCGAGGTCGCCCAGTCCACACTCGTTGAGGCACACGCGCTTGAGTGAGCAGGCCGGATCGTAGAGGATGTGCCGTAGAAGCGATGCTGCGAGCGGGGTCAGCTGATTCCCGCTGAGATCCAGAAACTCGAGTGTGCCCTCCACACGTTGTGGTGCGGTGCGTGCCGTTGCGGTGGCGGAGGCACCGTCCGCCACGCGCGCACGGCCACAATTGTGCGCCACGCCGCTGAGGTGGGCCACGAGACGCAGCGTCTGCTCCACCTCAGCTGGGGAGAGGCCCAGGCCGCACACCTGCAGCGTGCGCAGCGGTAGGCCGTAGCAGGCGAGCATGAGATTCGTCCAGGCGATGGTTTCTGCCGTGTGCGCCGGTGCGGCCACACACGGTTGGCTGTTTTGTGCTGCGTCAAGGGCTGCCGCACGTAATGCGTGATAAGCCTCCGGTGTGATGTCGACGCTGCGGAGCGTCGTGTTGGCAGCCAAGGCGCCACCGAGCGCCGTGACAAGACCGGTGGATGTCGCCAGTGCCGTGTGGTCAACCTGCTTTGGTGAAGGCGTCACCAAGGCCTCAAGGGGCTTGGCGCGCACGAGGCGGCTAGACACGCGCAGGCATCGCAACGCAGGGTTGTTGGCGGCGACAGCCTGGAGGAGCTCGGCGTCATCGTCACCGTACACGCACGGTCCCGTCAAGAACACTGTGCTTTCTGTCAATTGTGATTGTTGCTGCGACATGCGCTCCTGCGCACGCGCCGCTTGCTGGGCCGTGTGCCTTTCAAACTTCGCTAAAAACAAGGACGTCATGGCGAACTCGCGGCACGGTCGGGAATGCAGCCAAGCAAGTGGTGACGGGATGAGGAGCGACAGTAGAAAGGGTGACTGGGGGACAATGATGATTTCACGTTGTGCCCGTCGACCTGATGATCGCGGGACGTCAATGCAGAGGGAAAAAAGCACAAAGAGAAAAGAGAAAAGAGAAGAAAAGTGGAGCAGAGATACGTGGAATAGCAAAGAGAGGGAAAGGAGAGTGTCAACAGTGAACGGAGCTCAGCGTCACGCGGGGTGTGCAACCGGCAGTGTTCTTCGCGCCGTCTGTGTGAATCGAAGGAGAGGACCTACAATATGCGAGAGTGGCCCTATGGTGTCACGGAGGGTGGCCTGGGCAAAAAAAAAAAACAGGAAACCTTCGGGAAGGGGGTGCAACGCAGCGGGTCAAATAAAAGAAAACAGAGGGGAAAAAAAAAACGCGGCTGGACAACGACCAACGACAGCTGTGCACGTGACCTGTGGCGACAGTGAACCATCTCCTGCCCTTGCGAACAAACCTGAAAAGCGACGGGGGGGATCATGACAACCGTCGGCATCATTCGAAGAAGCTCGTGATGCGCCAGCGTGCGTCCGGAGTGATGTGCACGGCCCCGTCGTGTGCCTGTTGGGGGTGTGAAACAGCACCGAACATGGGAAGGCGAGTCGACAAGGCGTCTGTCTCTGCCAACCACACGGATCGGCTCGCCTCGGTGAAGTGTGTCGCCTGAGCAGAGGTGCGTGCATCCACGTCGATTGCCCCGACGCCGCGCTGCGCGAGGTTCAGCAGAACCACCGTCGAGGATGGCGTGGTGTCGTGCTCTGAACGCGCGCGCTGAGCGATGACGTAACGCGCCACGGTGGGGTCCGCCGCGCGTGGTGTGAAGGCCTTCAAGGCTTCACGCTGCGCCGCAAAGAGGCTGTGAACGCCATGGGAAGGTGTCTGCGCAGTGCGCTCCGCACGGTCACTGGCGACACCGCTGCTGCTCGCCATGTCAACGTCGCCTTCATCGCCTTCTCCCTCACTTGACCCGTTGTCCATGTCCCCGTTTTCCGTGGTGTTGGCGCGGCGGCGCGAGAGGGTCTGAAGTGCGGAAGGTAGTTGGACCACTCGCCAGTCGTCGTCGTCTGCGAAAAGCAGTCGCACACGGGTGACCAGGTGCATCGAGGCGAGAGTCAAGCCGTCCCAGTACCTCCGCATGCTGTCATGGCTGCGTAGCTCCGCTTCACTCGTGGGTGTGAAGTCCGTTAGTGAGGCACGTGTGCGGTTTTCGTCGACACGCGTGTGCGCACGTGTGGGGCCTCGGCTGCCGCTCAAGTCCTCTTGTCTTCGGGCGTTCATCGCCTGGCTCCAGGCCGCACCTTCGGCCTCCGCAGCGTTCGCCTTGAGGTATTCCACGAAGCCAGCGGCGAGATCATCGTGCCTGGACGCCCAAGTGCGAAGTGCCCGTTCGCAGCCGTTCCCAACCTGGTGGCCCGAGAGCACGAGGCTGAACGCCGACAGCGGTGCCGGTGTCTTGTCATCGCCCGTCGTGGCGTCAGTGAACCGTGTTTCGGTGAGGTGACAGCTGATTTGTACGTGACAGAAGGTCGCTTCGGAAGACCAGTCGGTGGTGTCACCGCCGTGGTGTTTGGTCGTGGGGCTCGGCGGAGGCGGCGAGACCTGGAAGTTGCTCTGTCCGTCGTCCCAAACAAGCTCGCCGGTTGCGACCTGCAGTTGACGCACCTCCTCTGCGTGCAAACTCGGTGCGCGCGGGCGGGCCGCGGACGCGAGTGATGCGGAAGAGTCTGCGTCGCCGTCGACGCCTCTCCCGCCAGTGCAGCTGTGCCAGGGTTGTGCCTGCAGTTCGGTCTTGGCGGCACGCAACGAGGGAAGAGCAACCGTCACAGTGAAGTTCGTAGGCGTCTCGGCATTCATCACGACGGCAGCCGTAGAGTGCAAGTCCTTCGTGGCGGGAGCAGCTCGGTACACGTTCTGCGTCACGACAACCGTGCCCGCAGCTTGGAAGAGCGGTGCGCTGCTGTGCCGACCGTCCGCGACCCTTTCCACGCCCTTGGTCTGATGCGCTACTTCAGGATCGACGAGCCACGTGTTCAGCAGTGAGTGCTTATCCAGTTCATTCACCGTGCGTGTGGTGAAGGTGGGGAGTGGCAACACATCGCCGGCCGCGTACGCCTCTCCGGTCCAAACGTCATACCAGCTCACAGCCGCCGACGAGGGTCGTGTGGAGGCTGGTGCGGTGGGCGACGACGGCAAGGTGACAAACTGCGCGTGTGGCACATCGACGTCGCGCTGCACAGCCACGCTTGCACGCGTCGGTGGGCAGACGAGCAGCGCACGGCCCACGGCAACGCAGGGCGTCTCGGCTGGTACTGCCGCACGTGACGAGAGGAACCAGAGGGGCTCGCCCAAAACGCTCGTTCGCCACGCCGCGGTGTAGAGGTACGGCAACAGCGCGTAGCGAAGCCGGATCGCGTCGCGCGAGAGCTGCTCCTGACCCTGCCATCGGGCACGCACCTCGTCGAGCACGCCATCGGCACCGCCGAGGGCATCCGTGAGGGCTGCCTGCAGCTCCGGCACTTCGAGAATGTGCGGCAGGAAAAACAGCGGTGAACGAGGCGGCACGGTGTGCGAACCCGTCGTCATGACAGCGTCCGCAGACCATGGGCAGCCAGACGACGCCGAGTCCAGCAGCCCTTCGCTGTGAACAAGCGGCATAACAACGCTGAGCTGGTACCAACGCAAGCTGAGTTCCTCAAGCTGCAGGAGAGCTGTCGCCCAATCCCCGTCGTCCGTCGCCGACTGCGCTTCCGGATCCGTCTTGGCAGCCTTTGCGAGCACCATCAGTTCGTGTATATACAGCGAGGCGTCGGCTACGTTGGCCAAAGAAAAAGGAATCCCGAGCACGGCCAAGGACAGCACATGGTCGAGCCCCTCGCGATAGCCTGACCAGGCAGACTGCGCAATGCTCGCAGGGGTGGCCAGACGAGAGGGCGTGTCTGCGCGCTCGTCTTCGCCGTGGAGCCACGGCAGAATCGGCACCAGTGTGGGTTGTGAAGTCGGTGCGCGGGAAGTGTTGTCAGGCGTAGCAGTGGTAGTAACAGCGGGTACATCCACCAGTGCGCCGGCAGCTCCGCGGTACGCGACGAGCCCCACCCGCTGCAGACCTACGAAGTAGTTCGCCGTCCACGTCACCGCTCGCCTGAAGTAACGACTGCGACGAAGGGACCCATGCGCGGAGGACAGCGCATACAAAAAGTTGTAGGCATTGTGCAGGTCCCGATGAAAAACACCTCCGTGATGGCCGGCGTGCATGGGCAGCGTGGCGCCCACCGCGGACCGGCGACCACCGTCTGAGAGCACCGGCGCCGCACTCTGCAGAAAGAAGTGCGTGTAGTTAGTCGAGTCCAGAAAGCGTTTGTACTTGTGGGTGCCGCCGTACCAGTAGCGGGCGCGGCGGTTGCTGAAATCGATGACGTGGGCGAGCTCACCTTCCTGGGTGAGCACGGGAAGCCACTTGTCATCGTCGGGGTCCTCGCTGACGAAGAAGCCGCGTGAGCGCGCCTCCTGGTACAAGCCGAGGTGCTGGCGGATGGGAATCGTGGGCTCGTTGCGCACAGACAAGTGGCGCCGGCCTGTGCGCCACAAGTTCACTTGCATCCTCATGACATTCGGGAACCGGGACGGCGCGAAGGAGAAGGGTACGCGGTGTTGGTGGACGGCCTCGGTGGTGCACAGTAGGCCATCCACCGGCACCTCCTCGCGGGCCAGAAGCGCGTTGCGCGTCGTCAACGATTCTTGCGTCGCTTCGCGTGTGTCGATGTAGCCGTGCTGGAACCCCAGCGCATGGCGGGGCGGGAGAGTCGGGAAGCCGGTGAGGGTGTAGTACTGCCGGAGAACGTCGGCGGGCGTCGGGCCGGGCAGCAGAAACACCGTGGTGGCGCCCCCGGTGCTGTGGAGGGTGAGCTGAGTCATCTTGGTGCTCGGTGAGGTGGCTGTCTGCAGGAGCAGCGGGGCGCTGTTGAGCCACAAGATACCGACCGTGAGCAGCGACGGTGGGCTGCTGGGGCCGTCAGCGGAGGACGGCGTCTGCAGATCGGCGAGGATCAGTGGTACGACACCAGCGGATGCCGCAGAGCCACCGCCAGCGCGTGCCGTGTCCGGAGCTGCACCCATGGTGAGGCCCAGCTCGCGATGGCCGTTCAAGGGGATGTCCGCTGAGAAGGAAAAGTGAACCTCCTGTGGCTGTTCTGCGGCACCGGCGGTCGGAGCCGTGCGGCGTGGCGCAAATCCGCGAAGACGGTGGACTCGCGGGAGCCAGAAACGACCCGCCAGCACGAAGGTGGGTATCGAGGTGTCTCGCTCGACCAGTCCACGCGTGTCGTTGTGACGGTCGTTGTCGCTGTCACCGCTGCCTGGGCGCCCAGTGAGCCACGGCGCGACGCTCTTCTTGTGCACGCGGTGCATCTGTGCGAACACACTCGGGCCACTGTGCGGGAGTGGCACGGTGGCCGCCGAGGTACGGCTGGCCGCGCTGTCGAGCGGTGGTGGTGTGTGGTGCAGCAGCCACTGCACAACGGCCCCGCTGGACTCGACGCCGACAAGGTCGGAGACCAGAGACACGGGCAGCGAAGACACTGGGTGCACCCGCACTACGGGCAGCAGATGTGCGGTGTCTGTGCTCTCGTTCATCGAGCCACCGGCGACAGGCGAGAAGATGCGCGTCGGTCGTGCTGTTTCCCAGGCGGCGCGACCCTCCCCTTCGTCCTCCTCGTCCTCCCCTTCGCCACCGTCGGCAAACCAGGCAGGGACGGTGCTGCCGGGATCGACGCGCTGACGCCGACCGCTATCGCCATCGCCGTACTCCTCGACGAGCACCTCACTGGGGAAATAGAGGGCGGTGTCGTCGTTTGTCGTCATGCCCTCCTGTGGGTCCAGCGAAATAATAGGTAGGTGCGCGTGGTGCGTCATGGCATGGTCACAGAGCAGCGATGCTGGAAACGTCGTGCAGTGCAGCGCTGCCTTGTCGTGCACCAACGATTGCAGTGTCGCGTCCGTCGCCCACAGGGAGCGCGTGAGGCGCTGGCGAAGAAGGCGAATCGTCAAGGCGGGCAGCAGCGCTTGGCGGGTCTCTGCGCTCACTCCGGCGGCGGCCAGTTGTCGCGTGAAAGAGATGTGCGACGGCAGCGTCAGGGGAGTAGCGGAGGCATCCGCTCGGGGCGATGGGGCCGGAGTGGCGTTCGTCAGCGAGGCGCGGTCAACAACAGCCACCGCGTGCATGGTGGCGACGCCGGTGCGAGGCGTCCGACTGACCGCCACAAGAGCCAGTGGCACTACCCCATCACGCGCCTGCTGCACGCTCAGCGAGCCGTCGAGTACGGCGGCAGTCTTGTCTTCCGCGTCAGCCGATGGCTTTGGCGGTGTTGAGCGGTACTTGCCGTCCTGCGGCGGCGACGTCGACGGGTGGGGTGGAAGCGGGGCCGCCGATGGTGTGTCCGACGGTCGTCCCTCTGCGTCAGTCACGCCCGTCGTCGCCGGTGCGGATTGAGCCCCTGAACGAGAATTCCGTTGCACGGGCTCAGCCAGCTGTTTGCGGTCGTGGCGCGTCAGCAGAAACGCAGCAACAAGAAAAAGCACCAGGACGCACGTCATCAGCGCGTACTGCCTCCGCCGCCGGCGCTGACGAACAGAGCGAGGTGCCGCCCAGCGCGCCGCCCCAGTTGGGGGCTCCGGGAAGCTCATGCCCCCCGGCGCGGACGGGTCCTCCTTGTGGATGTTCGTTGGTACAGGCGCGCGCCGCATCGTGTGTGACCCACGTCTGTGTTGAGAGTTGCGACGTCAGAACGCGCACGGATCCGCGAGTAAGAAGCTGTTGCACGTTGTTGAGCTCTTTCCTCCGACGAGTGTACGTGCCGGTATGGATGTATGAAGAGGGTACCTCGGGTTTCGACTAGTTCGCTTCTCCGCCAAGTTGTGAAGGAGAAGTTGATCAGCACGGTTGGGTACGGAGGAGTAGGCGAAAACAGGTTGAAGCAGGTGAGTGTCGTCGATGTACAGCAGTTCTGAGAAAGAGATGCACTTCCACTCAACGGTGTGGTCGATGAGGCCTTCTGTGTCACGCGGCCAGACACGGCAGTTCTCCGTCGAGTGCCCACAGTGCATGTCATGACACACACAAACAAAAAAACAAAAGGGGGGAGGATAGGACGAAGAGGTCCGATGTCTGTCATTGATGTTCTCTTTGCTTGTTTGATAACAAGGGAAAGTGCCGCGTGATCCGTGCCGGGAAGCGAGGAAGCACGCACACGCGCGCGCAAGGGGTCTTCACTGCGCGTGCCCGGATTGAACAAAGGACAAGACAGGTCATTCTGTGGGGATCCCACTGGTTGATGTGGTATACATTTGGTACCATCGGGCCTGCGTGCCTTCTCACACGTTTCTCAGCCCGTGGGCGCGTCCTCATCAGGGTCCAGAGGAGGAAGAGTTCCTGTCGCAGAGGCGTTTGCTATTTCCAGCGGGTCCAGCCACTCGCGAGGGCGGGGACCCTCCTGCGACGGCTGCCGCGCCTTGGTGGCTCCTCCACCACTCGCTGCCACGCGCGAGCTGGTTCGAACAGTTCCGGTGCTGGCGGTAGTGTTAGTAGAAGTAGTAGTAGTGGTGCGGACCGTGCCCGTCACAGCGAGCGTCCGTGTCTCTGGGGGTCTGCCGTCCGTGGGGGAGCGAGAGCGGGAGCCGGCGCTGCTGCGGTGCCGGCCCTGGCGCGGGGCGCCTGGTGGCCGCTCTGGGCACGTCAGGGCGTTAGTGTGCACGGAGAAGCGTGCCTTGCCCGTCTGAAAGGCGCCGTCCTCAAGAGAGGCGGGTGTGGCAGGGAGCCCGACGGACGGAGGCGAGCTCGTCACGGGCTGGGCGACTGAGGCGGTGGTGAGGTTCGCCGGAGGCGGTGTCGATGTCGGATCGGTCGCTGCGGGGTTGGCCAGCGTGCGGGGGCCACCGGTGCTGGAGACCAGAAGTGCTTTTGACACCGGTGCGTCATCCATCAACTCCGCGCGCCACGCATCCACGTTGCGCATGTAATCCCCCACGTCACGCTCCGCACCGTAGTCGCGCACCTCCTTTACGCCGAGCTCACGCTGCAGCTTCACGCGGCGCGCCTGCTGCTCCATCTCGTGGAAGGTCCGTGTGTGCGTAGGGGCCGTACCGGCGTGTGTGCCAGGGGCTGCACTGCGTACGGCGGGTGCGCGACGTGACGCGGCGTTCGCGGGCAGTGTGGAAGACAACCGCTGACCGCCGCGCGGCGCTGGCGAGTGCATGGTTGTCTGCGCACGCGATAGGTTGTGCGCGGTGCTCGCGAACTGCTTCACCGGCCCGCCCACCGGCGCCTCCTCCGTTGTCGGGGTGACTGTACGCACAGGGAGGAGGCCGCTCTTCTGTGAGGCCCTGCCGGACGCACCACTCGGGCCTCGGGAAGACTCAGCGGGCGCGGAGAAGGCAAAGGCGGCGACGCCGACAGCGCGTCTGGTGCTGTTATTGGAGTGCACGTCTCGTTGAATGGGTGATGGAACTGTGCCCACTTCGGTGTCGTGGGTGGGTACGGGAGCGGTGAACGGAACAGTCTGTCGGCGCGTCGTCACTGGTGATGTTGGCCCCGTTTCACGCTTCGTGGCCGTATTTGCACACGCAGGGTCTTGCGGTGGGTCTGCCTTGTCGGTGTGATTATCAGCGTTGCTCTGACTTGCACCGTCCACAGACGGCGGGGCGTGATCGCGAGACGCTGCGCGTGCGGCGGCCTTTGCTAGCCATGGGGAGAGTTGACTGGAGGAAGCCTGCGTCGCAGCAGCCTCGAGCGCGGCGAGCTGTGCCCAGATGAAAGTAAACAGCGTCGGCACGCCCTGCAGCTCAAACGCGTGCGCACTCAGGGCGGCCGTCACCGTCGGGCCTTCGCTGGGACGCACCGGCGGTGGCAGCCCAGCTGGCCGGTGCTGGTCGTGTGCGAGCGACGCGGCGTAGGCGAGCTGGCGCTCCCAGTTCTCAGCGAAGCCGAGCACAGCCGGTGAGGCGAGACCCTTCGTGAAGAGCGAGACGACGCTCGTGGCGAGCCACTGCAGCATCGCCCCGAGCTCGGAGTGGGACTCGGCGGCGGCAAACACGCTGCGCACACGCTCTGCAGTGGGCAGGCCGCACCGCGCGAGCACATCCTTCGACGTTGACGAAAACGAGGGATCGGAGGCTCTGGGAGGCTCGCCATGGCCGCCCATGGCCGACTCCATCAGGCGTGCATCGACGGGAGATGAGCCGCTGTGGTCGCTGCGTGCTGCGGGGTCAATCGACAGGTAGGGTTGTGGCACGCCATCACTAGCCGAACCAAACAGTAGTGGCACATGAAAGGACATTGGTGCCGCGGTGCGGGGAGGCGAGGACGGGGCGAGTGTGGACGCCACTGAGGGCGCCGCAGCGAAATCGGTGACGGACTTCATCGATGGTCCAGCCTGCGTGGCGCTGCTCGCTGCCAGGGAGAGATTGAATGGTTGGCTAGAGGACAGTCGCTCGTTCGTGTCGATGGCGGTCGTGCGCTCCACGGCGGTGTTCTGCTGCTGGCGATGCCGTGCCTGTGCATAGTGCTGGTGCAGCTGGCTCAGCGCCTGGCCAAGGCGCTCGCTACTCAGCGCGGGCGGAATTAACGAGGTGCCCTTCGCAATGGCCTCGACCTGCTGAGTGCGTGCTGCTACCTCCGTGTCGGCCACCGCGGCAGCGCCACGCGTGCGTTGAGGTTGGCCGTAAAGACGACCACCGCCACCGCTTTTCATCGGTCGTGCGGAGGGGAAGTGAACAGGGGGGGAGAACGAGCGGCTGTGCGTATGTGTGTATGTGTCACGTGCGGCAAAGAAGGTAGCGGTTGCTCCCTCGCGTGGTGTCCTTTCCCTGGTGGAAGGAAAAGTTGGTGCACAAGTGCACGATCACAAGACGGAGAGGTAGTAGAGGTGAAGTCAGAATGGGGGGAGGGACGAGAATGTGGCACAGAGCACTCGACCCAGAAAACGAGTAGTGCGCGAAGCAAACAAAAGAAGCGGATTGAGAAGACCGTGGTCTGTGTACCGTCCAACGTACGGGGCGCCGCACCTGCCTTCACGCGCGCGCAGACACTCCACGGTGCCAAACGCCGAGAGAGAGTTCGGAGGGAAGAGCAGACAGCACTCAATTACATTCAGCGAACGAACGTGTCATGACGTGTGGGTGCCACGAGTGCGCTGTCACATCGAACGTTACTTGAGAGTTGTGCTCACCGCACACATATTGTCTTTCTTCCCTTCCCATCACGGTGTGCAGTCCTGACAAGAGACAAGAGAGAGAGAGAGAGAAGTGACTGCTGCCCATGTGCGCGAGGCTATCCTGAGCCAACAAAAAAACAAATGGTCCGGACAAATCGGTTGGTGAGAGAAACGACCACGCCGAGTTCCATCGTCGGTTACGCTCTCAACGACGAACGGGTAGCGACTCCCGCACGCTCCTCTCTCTCCCTCTCTCTCTGCAATGCCCGAAAAAGATGGGCTAGCGAAACCGGGAAAGCAAAAAAAAGCAAAAGGCACCTGTGTGCGGCATCATTTACATCGTTGGATGCGCTCAGCGTCACGCGATGGACCGCGTCACAGCAAAAGAAGCGGAACAAGACAAGCGTGCACAGGGTCTTCATCGTTCATTCCTCCGCTGTTCTGTGCACATCTCATCGTGGTGCCGGTACTTTGAAAACTGCGCCGCCGTGGAGTGACTTGACCAGTTTGGCATCCACACTTTTCTGCAAGACGGCAGCGGCAGTGTCGTACGTCGGCTGCAGCGAGGTCGCGTCCGAGGGACCTAGGTTTGTCGTGGTCGCCCGCGAGGGGACCCCGCCCTCCGCGCCTGCACCGCAGTCATGCGACGCGGCGGCAAACTGCCGGTTGAAGGACGACACCGCCTTGGCGCATCCTGGCGACGTGCCAGCTGGTCGACGAGGCGCTTTTCCTGACGTGGCAGAACCCGAATGAGCCTTCGTTCGTGATCTGGCTGTCTGGCTAGCTGGGTCGACGAGCGGTTTTGTGGGTGGACGGGCATCTGGGTTCTCCCAGGCACAGGACGGCGCGTCCCGTGTCGTCATCGCGGCGGCGGTGGCCTGAGCAGGCCGAGAACGCCGGATGGGGGGCAACGTCGCGGCGAGCCCAACACCGTTTGTGTGGTGTGCAGTGGCTTCCGTCTCCACCGCCAGCGATGCGCAAGGCGGAGGAGTGCTCGCCACCGCCCGGCGGGTGGAGGTGCCGGTGGGGCGTATCGGCACGGACGCGTTCTTGCGCCTCTCCGCCTCGATCACTGGGCGCCGTGCGTGGGCGGCGTGACGACGCACGTCCTCTTCGACGTTGGTACCGAAGGACGTGGCGGTGCCCGTCAACGCCAGCGGTCGCCGATACACCCCGCTCACGGCAGCTGTGCTGAGCAGGTGGTGCACCTTCGCCGTGGCTTGGGCGTACTCGTTGGACTCCTGCATCCGCTGCTGAAGCGCCTCCATTGCCGCTTGCTCTTCGTGGAAGTCGTTGACGAGGGTGCGTACCATCTCCGACTCCTTCGTGACGGCGTCCACATAGGCTTTGCGCGCGTAGAAGTCACAGCGGTGTTTGCGGCTCGAGTACCCACGAAAGATAGCCTGTATGCTTGTCGCGTAGTAATGGAACAAGAACACGTCCCGTCGTTGCGCTTCTGTTTCGCGAAGTGCTCTCGTCGCGGCGCGCGCGCGGGCACCACGGTAGACGCGCTGCATGTCGCAGACAGCCTTCCGTTGGCGCACAAAGGCCTTACGTGCTTTGAACATGCGGTACGTGGCCTGGATGCGTTCCGCCGCGAAAGACTCCAGTGCGATGTGGTCGGCCGACTCCCGTAGAGACGCCAGTACGGCGTCCATCAACGACGCACCGTACACAGGCACCATCACCCCGAGATCGCAGCGTGCACTGCACGCGGTGAAGGGGGGTGATGTCGTGTTTATCACTACTGCGCTCATGACAAGGTGTGCCTCGCGCCGTCAGCGCAGTGAAAGATAGAAAAGGAACAACGAAAAAGGAGAAAACAAAGTGAGCGCCGCAGACTGTGTTTGGCGCACTGGGTTCAGATACGCCAAGGGTGCCCCCACGCGGTTTTTCTCATTGGTGACATCAAAGAAACAAGAGACGGAAGAGAAACATTGAGGGAAGCAGAGAGAAAAGCGTTGGTAGTGTGTGTGCAAAGGGTGTACACGCTGTTCAACTGCCAGTCAACTGTGACGAATCACTGACGACCTCATGTCGAAGTGACTCCGTGACTACGATAAACAAGGAACACTGGACATTTTGGGACAGGCGCTCAGTGCAGCGCCGTCCTGCAACGGAACCGAGGCACACACACAAAAAGGAACTGACGGAGCTGCAAGTTCACGAAAAAGCAAGAAGAGGGATATCGCTCACTGCAATTAGCATCTCAGAAACACAGCGCACGCGTTGGGACTCAGAGAATGGATTAACCTAACTATCATCATCGAAAAAGAGGTCTCACCAACTGTGTAAATGAAAGGAATGGTTGTCGTCACTGTCCACAACACGGTCCACACGGAGCGCACAGCGCACACACACACACACACACACACACACACACACACACAGACACAGCACGGCATCTCGGAGCTCTTAGGTCCACGCAAGAGATCAAAAGTGTATATACTCTGGGTGGGATTGTTCGTGAGAGCCTGGGTATACACACACACACACAGCACATACAGCGCACGCTCGGAGAACAGCGCAGCGGCGCCGCCGTCACAGAGCCATCTCCTAGCCGTTCCATCGTGGGAGGGAATGGAGTCTTGAGTCCCGGCGTCCCACGTTCCTTTATTAGGCTAGTAGCAACACTGGGATCGAATTGCGCGTTAATCTGCTTGAGCCGGGTGTACCGGCGCCGCAGGCTGAGAGCGGAGGATGACGGGGAAGCCGTGTCAGTGGACACCGCGGCCGTTTCAACCTCCGGTAGAGAGAAGGGTGAGGGTGAGCAGAAATAAGGTCTAGTGGTCTCTGGGGGGGGAGGGAGTCTCGCGTGTGTCAGCGGTGACGTCCGCGCTGGAAATTCCACACCCAGGGAGAGGGGGAAAAGGGCCGTCGGTGTAGGGACCGGCAGGAGAGCGCACGAGTGGTTATACCAGAACGGTGGTCTGGTTGTCGTGTCGTCTCTAGGGGCAGAATCGGTGTGAGGCAACTCACTCTGGTCACCATTCCTTCAAATGACTTTGAGCAGGAACAAGAACAGCAACGGCGGGTGATGTGCACAACAAACAAACAAACAAAAGAGAGAGCACACAGCGAGGGAGTGCCGCCATGTTCTCGTGCTGTCACCAATTCCTGCGCACTTGGTGTCACAGGCCAGACGCGTTGTAGCCAATGTTGTCCACCGTGACCAGCTCAGGCGCCAAGTGGCCGAAAGACCCCAGCGCGCTGAGTTTGACTTTGCCATTGTCGCTGATGACGATGGATGTGATGCTGGCGTGCATCAGGGACTGACGCAGCCACGCCTCAGGCGGCAGTTGCAGCGCACGAAGCGCAAAATAGCGGATAAGGTTGCCGTGACCAACGATGATGTCGACTGACTTACCGTCCACCGCGTAGGTGGCATCGGCGCGCTCAGGGCGGTGGAAGTAGCGCGCAAACGCCCGCTCCACCGTCTCCATGTCACTTTCCTTTGCCACGTGTCGGGGATAGATCGGCTGCGGGTCGCACGGGAACCGCTCCCGCAGATCGGCATCTGTCACGACACGTTTGCGGAGGGCGGCGCTGTGTGGAAGGCCATCCAGGATAAGCTCGGCCGTCTGCTGCGCGCGCAGCAAGTTGGAGACGTAGATGTTCGCTGGTCGGCTCGCGATGAGGAAGCTCGGACCCCACGACTTCTCAGCGGTGCGGCGTGCGTCCAGACTGGCCTTGGCCTGCTCCACGTCGGCGCGCAGCACGCGCAGCCCACTCTCCGACGTCGCCCCTGCGTTTTCCGTCTTCTCCAGAAGCTCTTTCCGCGACTTGTAGAAGGCTTCGGCCTCGCGGCGAGCCGCGCGTAGAGTGTCGCGGTGGGCCACCTGCGCGAAGCACGCGCCAAGGTACGTGCCGGTGGCGGTGGCCTGCGCGCGTCCAAGGCGTGTTAGGCGGCGGACGCTGTCGTCTCGCGAAGATTCGTTCTCGTACTGGCCGTGACGAATAAGAAGAATCTGGCGCTGCCGTGTTGCCGCGCGTCGAGGATCCTCGCTTGGGGACGGCACCTTCTCGCAGTCGAGAGTCGCGGGTTGGTCCCAGTCATCGAGCCACGCCACCCCCCACGTTTTGTCCGGCGAGCTACCGCCGGTCGCGAGCAGGCTCTTGCTGTCGTCGATGTGCATAGTCACGGGGCGTTGCGTGGCGGCCTCCTCGCAGAGTGCGACCGTCGTGCCTGCCAAAGACGGTGCGGCAACAAAGCCGGCCATCAGACCTGACGCAAAACGGCGCAAAAACACCATAGCTCGACTTGGTGCGTATGTGTATTGTGTGTGTGTGTGTGTATTGTGTGTATGTGCTCAGTACAAAGCTGCACAACCACGGATACCGAAGAAGCTAGACGATGGCGATGCGTACAAGCAATGCATGGAGAGGGGTCAGAGAGACAGACAGAGAGTGCGTGGGTGCTGTGGCATTGAGGTGGATTGTGGTGAGCCTTGGGAAAAAAAAATTACTACTCGCAGAGGGTCGTCCACCGCCGTTCACAGAACAGGGAAAAGCAGGCGCAGATGTGCGTGGACGAATAGGACGACTACGCACCACGCCATATCCAGCTGGTGGTCCCCATGCCCGACGACAACGGTGTATGTGTCCTTGGGATGACACCGCACGACGGCATGCACAGCTACGGCTGTGGTTCAGTGCCGATCCCACCGGCCAGTGTACACCTTTCATCTTTCTTTTCTGAACTTTCACTTCCTGTGGTTCGAGTGGGCAGCGGCGCACGTTTACATCGCCTCTCTCCGCATCGTTACGCCCCTTAACGCACTGAAAAGACGAAATAAGGGGTTCTAGAAGCGGATAAATCTTTCTCAACCAGTCGCGGTCACATGCACAAAGCCGCTCAACAGCACACCATCGGCGGCAACACTGAGACAAGGGGATATCCGCAAGCCAAAAAGCGTGTAACGACGGGAAGAGGAGGAGAAGAGAAACAGAGAGAGCAGTGGAGGCACGTAGGGAAGGAGGGAGATGAAGTGGTGAAAGATTCTGGACGAAGCGATGAGCGGTACTGGGAAGTGGGAAAGGAGCGGTAAGGCTCGTCAGTGATTCGTGCAAAAGGCACGTGGTGGTGCGGCGTTGTTGGGGGATGTGAACACCACCACCACCAGATGATCGACTCCCTCTCTCTCTCTCCCCCCCCCTTGCACAAATTTCTCTGGCCGCTGTGCACACGCGCACGGAGGCACGCTGACACACCCTGACGCGCAGCGCGACCGGATACTTGTCAGTGATGTGTGTATGTGTGTGCGCAAGTCGATTCGGAGTGTTTGTAGTGGCTACTGTTGTTGTTGTTGTTGTTGTTTTTAAGTGAGGAGCTGGTAGAAACGGCGCGCGTGCATTGTGTGCGCCACGCGTCCCTCAACTTGGCGTGCTGTGGGTGTTGGCAGATGGTGTTCGCAAAGCCCACCTCTCTCTCTCTCTCTATGTCGGGTGTTGTCACGCAGTGTAGACTTCTGCAAGCCATAAACGGAATTGACGGATATGTCATGGGTTACTTGTGGGTGTGTGCCGTCACGTAGTTGCCGTCGGGGCCCTGTTCGAACCAGATGGGCTGCCAGCGGTTATCATTCTCTTCGTCCAGTGTTTCGTCATCGGAGAAGAGAGAAAGAGACTCTTCATCCCAGTCATCGCGCTGCCACTCCAGTCGCACATGGGTGCCCCCAGAGGCACCCGTCTCCTCTGCCTCACCGTTCGGCGCGCTGAGTGTGGCGTCGCCTGTGCCGGGCTCCCGCTTCACCGACTCGCCACGTGCCGGTGATACTGAGGCCGCTGTGTGTGGCGCCGGTTCGCGTGCTTGCGACGACGACGGGGGTGCCTGCGAGACGTCGAGGCTGGTCGACGGTGTCAAAGAGGAAAGCGGCTGCGATGCCAGCGGCGGCGCATGTGCGGGTGGTCCGACACGAACCACGGTGGCAAGTGCGTACACGTCCGTCATCCACAGTCGCACCTTTTGTCCTACAGAAAGACCCTTGCCACCGATCTTTGTGTACACGTAACGGGCGTTTGCGGTTTTGGGTGGTGTGGGTGGAAGGGTGGCCGTGTACGCCGCGCCGACACGCTCGCCAAGGTAGAGGCCCAGCAGGACCGCACGGGCGTGCTCGTACTCCTCATCGACATCGCCGTCGGGGTAGTGCACCGAGACACGCGCATCCTGCGGTACCGTGACATCCCAAGGGTGGAGCCACTGGGAGAGTGTGTGCTGCGCGGTATCGGCGGCGGCCTCCTCGTCCTTGGCAGGCTCCGACTTGACTGCCTTGGCGTCCCCCGGTTTCTCCTCATCCTTTGGCGCGACTGCTGCTGGCGAGACAATCGCGCGTGTGCCCGACGCGCCGGCGTAGGCCACGCAGAAGGAACCGCCCACAGCCAGTCCTGTCAGTGGCACGCCACGCAGTACTTCGACCACGCTCGGTGTGCCACGACCCGCGCTCGCATTGGTGCCGTTGTACACCTTCGGATAGCTGTGTTTACCCCAGACGAAGAGCTGCCCATCACTCCCGAGGCACGCGCTCATAGTGCCTTTCCCAGCGACGACCTGTGTGATCGGCACGTTGTGCGCGCCGGGAATCGTGATGATCGTTGGTGTCAGCTGTCCGTCCGCGTTGCTGAGTTTGCCGAAGAAGTACACAACGGAGCCGATGACCGGGTTGTCCTTGAGGACGAGGGTGTGGTCATCGCCGGCGGCAATGCTTACGAGTTGCTCCGGTTGCTTCCGTTCAGGGAAGACAACCTTGACCGGTTCCAGACTCGGTGTGGCACTGCCACTGCCCAGCTTCCCGTATGCGCCGTCGCCACACGTGTACACGGCATCTTCCGTACGCACGACGCAGTGCGATTTACCTACCGCCACGTCCACCACGCGCACGTGCTGCTGCTCAAACCACCGCACGAGCTGCGGGCTGTGAACGTTCTCGGTGACAATCTTCAGTGTGTTCGGGTCGAGGGCCTCTCCGCGGGTGTTGTGGCACAGGTGGCCGTACTGCGCATCGCCCCAGCTATACAGCTTGCCGCGCTGATCAAGAGCGAAGGAAGCGTTCTGGTTCGCGAAGACCTTGCTGATGTGCGCGAGCGAAGTGAGCTGGGCAAACTGAGGGCAGCACGGCGCGCCATTATTGAGCCCCGTCTGTGTCCTGGTGCCGAGCGGGGCGGGGAGTCCGAGCTGGCCAAAGCTGTTGTCGCCGCACACGTACACGCAGCCTGTTTCGGTGCAGAGGAGTGTGTGCTTCGCACCACACGCCACACTCACGACGCGACCCTCGAGCACGTCGGCAGTGCGCAGGTCTGTCAGTGTCATCGCATAGGTCGCGACGGCGCTACCCAGCTGGCCACTGTGATTGCTGCCGAAGCCAACCACACACTCGCGACTCGGGGCACCTTCGCCGTTGCTCCTGGCCTCACCGCTCACGATCGCCACCAGGTGCTTCATGCCACAGGCCACGGCAGTCACGGCGAGGCGATGGCGCGACAAAGTCATGAGCGCGTTTGCGGTAGTGTCCTCTTCGCTCTGGTCACCTACATGCGGATGATGATGGTCGTCGTCGTGCTGCGCCGCCTCTGCCGCGTGAATAAACTGTGCGACCGACTGGGTGTCAGGGGGCTGTGTGAGCTGCGCGGCGCCATCGGTGGACGCGGACGTACACAGCCCTGACTGAATGAGTCCGAGAGTGGGTGGAAGGTAGACAGGATAGCGCACCGGCGGTCGCGCGGGGTGCTCCGCCTGCTGAGTCACCTGAAAGTTGTAGCTGCCCCAAAAAAACATGATTCTGGTTTTAGAATAAACTGTGACAGGGCGGGGTGTCTGCTCTGCTCTGCTGTTCTGTCGATGTCTATGAAGGTCTGTGTATGCGTATATGTGTGTGGAAGAGGGGAAAAAAAGGCCGAATAATGGGGATGCACACCGTCTCTGTGTGGATGGCTGTGCTTTCTGCCACCTGTCTCCCTGTGTGCTGTTTGTAGGTGAGAGAGCAGCGCTAGGTTAGACGTCAGGCGCGTGAATCCTGGTGTCAAGTACGTGCGATTTGTTGGCAGGTGGTGAGGGGCGAACGGTGTAGAGTAGAAACAGAAAGGAGCTGGTGAAGGGGGCAAGGAGGCGTCACTCGTTGGGTGGAGTGGTTCAGGTGACGCCGAACCAGAAGTCCCAGCGGTTGTGGCGCGCTGTCGTGTCGTGTAGGTTCACCGTAGGCAAGAGGAATCCCAGCATCACGTCAGTTGGCTTTGCGAGCAAGAGAGAAAAAAAAAACGGAGTGAAACAGAAACAAGAAAGGCAGTGTGTGTGTGTGTCTGTGGGTGCCAACGGTGGCAGTGCATTCGGTGAACGAACGGGCGGCCGCGAAAGGTTAGTGAGCACCTAACACTGGTGTTTGTTTGGCTACCTGCTCAACCCTGTCCGACAGGTGCGCCGGTGACGCCGCACGCAGAGGCTGGTGTCACGGAGGCAAATGCGCAGTCAAAGGTCTTCTCCATCGTGGCGTGCGCCTCCGCGTCCAGCTGTTCTGCCTCGCACATCACCGCTGCCAAGCCGCTAAGCGCCGCCTGTGGAGCAGTCACCGCGCCTGGGTCTGTCCATGAGTAGTGCTCGTCCGTCTCCAGAACCGCACGGCCCTCTCGCAGCAAGAGGGGGAGTGTCTGTGTCTTGAAGTGCTTCACCCGAAAGCTCGTCGACGCGCCGATGCCAAAGAAGATGCGCTTGGCGATCGCCACAGGTGGAGGCGTGGCACTGGCCGGTGAGGTCAACGGCGGGGTGTACTTCTTATTTTTCAGTTTGAGCAGTGACTTGACCACCTCCGTGGAACCGGTGAAGCCGTGCAGCAGGATGGAAGGCGGGGTGTCTTCCGCAGAGAGCGCCTGGAGCAGCTGCAAGAGCAGGCCATGCTGGCGAACGCAGTGGACAGACACTGGGCGGCCGTAACGTGCCGCCAGTCGCATCTGCGCAAGGAACGCCTCGACTTGTGCGGACTCGGGCGGTCCCCGCAGCTTGTCCAGGCCAATCTCTCCCACGATCGCCTGTGGGTACTGACGAAGGTGGGCCTCCAGCTGGGCGAGGATGGCATCGAGCGGCAAGGACGCGCTGGTGCTCGGCGGCGCTGCGGTGCTCGCACAGCCACACGCCGGCGTCGGTGACGAAGACGTGCAATCGTCCGGCTCGGCCGGACCGCAATGCGCTGCCACCGCTGGGTCGACAGTCGCGACGCCATCGACAAACCACGGATGCACGCCGAAGCCGCAGATCAGCTGCCCTACGGGCATGGGTGTCAGGGATGGGTGGCCATCACCGTGCAGAAGGATCGTGTCGTGCCGAGCTCGCAGGTCGGCCAGACGCGCGATCAAGTCCCAGTCCACATGCGGGTGAGTGCCGCACAGGACGAGACGGTGGGGCAGCGCCACGGCAGACGCGCTCGGCACCGCGGACGGCAGCCCACGCGGCGAGGTCACGAGAGCACATGCCACCTGCTGAAGGTGCGCGTGGGAGTCAGAAAGTAAACGCATCGCACCAGTCCTCGCACTGGTGTGTGTGTGCGTGTGGCGACGAGCGCAGGTGTGCGCGTGTTGTCTCTTGTGGTGAGAAAACGGAACAACAGCGAAAACAAAAAAAAGACAAGGTGTGAAGAACAAGGGAAGGCGTGAAGGGGTGAGCAGTGATGGTTACGTGCAGAGCTGGACGTCGGGAGGTCGGGCAAAAACGTCTGACCACGCGCATTCGCCACTACCCTTGGCACACACGCAGAACGAGGAAGTGCCGTGCCCTCTCGCCGTACAAGCGAACAGCCGAACGCACGAGGCACAACAAAAAAAAAAAGAGGACGGAGGGAGAAGCTCCCCCTCCTCCTCCACACACACGGTGTGCGGTGGTGCCTGTGTGTCCACAACAAAAGCAGACTGTGCGTGAAAAAGAGAGAGAGAGAGAGAGAGAGCAGGCGTCAAAGGACTGCAAGTGGTCCGTTTGTGTCGTCCTCTTCACTACTCCTACTGTGGTTTGACTGCGTGGCACCTCTTGATCCTTCTCTTTTGCGTTGAGAGAATTTGAGAACAAAAACAAAAAGGCACAAGAATACGAAAACACCACATACGAACTGGTTTCCAACCATCAATCTCTATGAATGCGCAGAGGCCTTCTGCGGCCTTAAGACACACCTGCGTGCCGTGTGTGATTCCGCCACCTTGTTGCTGCGTGGTGAGCGCATGCTGGACTACTCCGTGCGCGCCTTCTTCGCATCAGGCTCACCGGTCTGACTCTGGCTGCAGGAAGGAGCAGCGGCCTTCGGCTTCTTGCGTGCGGCGACCTGGTGAACAGGTCCATTGGTGTTGCTGCGGCTCGTCGAGTCGTGACGGCCAAGGCTTTGCGGGGGGAAGATGGACATACTTTGGCTGTTGCTATGCTCGCCCAAGGCATTGCCGCAGCTGCCGCCGAGGACCTGACCGGTCGCAGAGGTGGGCATGGAGAGGTGCGACCCCTCGTTCAGCGTGCCGCCGCCGGGAATGGAGGACAGGAAGGGGTGCTTGCCGTCGGCGTCCAGTGCGTAGAACTCCTGCGCCGTCGGGACCTTTTCCTCGGCCTGTTCGGCGTACTGCTTCTGGATCTCCTCCTGGATTTCCTTGAACTTGCCACCCTTCATGTCCCGTGCATCCTCCAGCAGTTCCTCGAGCTCTGCCTTGAGCTCAGGGGCGATGGTACCGGCGGGGTACTTGGCAATCTCGTCAAGGGTCGCCTGCAGACGCTCCTCGGCGCCGTTGAAGTCGCACGCCTTCATGTAGCAGTCAGCAATACTGTACAGGACGGCGGTGATGCGCCCGGCTGGCACTGCCGCCAGCGCCGCGGCACTCGTGCAGGCGCCACTCGCGTCGCCACCGGCGTCCTTGGCCTCGTCCCCGTCGCTGGGTGCGTCATTGCCATTGGCGGCTTCCTCTGCGTCGAACTGGATGGTGCGGTAGAGGAGCAGTTCTGCCTCGTACTCCTTCAGTGCGGCCTCGTAGTCCTCCTTCTCGACGAAGAGCTGTCCGAGGGCACTGTGCACCTCGGCGATGTCCAGGTCCGTCTCCACACACGGTTCCCGCTTCTGCAGACACACGCGGGCGACTTCCAGGTTGATGTAGCACGTCTCCAGTGCGTCCTCGTCACGCGGTTCGAGTGCGTCCTCCACAGAGGACTGGCCCTGTAACAGACGCAGCTGAGAGAGCCCGTAGTCTAAGAAGTAGGTGCCACACTGCGGGGCCGTTGAGCCGTACTTGTCGGCGAAGTAGCGGACGATGCGGTACTGGACGTCGAGTGCGTCGCCGTAGCGGCCCTCATTGTACGCCTTCAAGCCTTCCTGCCGTGCGACGTTCGCCGCCTCGTCGCTGCTGAACTGGCACGCATCATCATCATCTTGGCCGTCGTCCTCCTCGTCTTCATCGTCCTCCTCGTCGTCACTGGTGTGCTCTTCGTTGTGCTCATCCTCGTCACGCGGGGGGTGCGCGTCAGTGCTCGGATGAGAGGCGAGTGTCTTGGCCTCGTCCTCCGTCGACGCCTCCTTCGCTGGCGACGTCTGCGACATCTTGGAAGGCGAGCTCATTTCTTCACGAGCGAGCCCAAAATAAATAAAAAATAAAAAAGGCCGATTGCAACAGAAGGAAGTACGCAAAGATGAGCTAGTCAGTCACGTGAGTGTGGCCGTGCTTCCTCGGTTTTATGTGTGTGTGGGGGGGTTAGAATTGCCAGTATGAATGGAGGTGTGGGGAAACAAAAAAGAGCTGGTGTGTGCTTCTATCGGGCCAATGTCGTACCGTTGGTTGGTGGTAGTGTCGAACCTCCTTTACACGTTCGTGCTCTGTGGTGACTGCGGTTGACTTGACGAGTGAGAAAAAGAGATGCAGGCTGACCGGAGGACACGCATCGGAGTTCATGTGAGCACGGAAGTAGGTAGATAGTGGAGAGGGTGAGACGGCGGGAAGGGCGTGGCAGCGGGAATAGGAATAAATAAAGGGAGTGCACTGATTGGCTGCCGCTGACAACACTTTTGAAGCCCTCATCACACGTGGCGGTGAGAGTGCAGTGAACTCGCCTGTGGTGCGCGTCCACATCTGCTCGCGGCGCGCTCGTCCAACGGGTACCGTTTGGTCGGCTGTTCGTGTGAAAAGAAGGAGGTTGCGGTATTTGTCGACGTATCCGCGAAGGACATGGAGGCCATCTCAGTAGTGTTGTTGTTGTCGTTCTTGTTAGCGTCTGTGGTGCTACTTGTGCATGTATGTGGATAGGTGCCGACTGAAGGAAAAGAAGAGGAACGCCAGGCCATGGCGCCGGGAACCACGTGCTCTATCTCTAGGGTTGCTTGTCATGCAAAGTGGGTATCGCGCACGCTCTCTCTCTCTCTCCCACTCAACTCAGATTCACCGATGGACGAAGGTGCATGGTCACTCACAGATGAAAAGGAAAATAGAAGGGGCCACAGCTGTTGAGAGGGAGAGAGAGAGACAGAGACAAGGGGCGGCAAAAACAAGAAGTACGAGTACGACGCCTGATGGGACGGGTCTCTTCTTCGCCGTTCCACCCGCTACCGAGAAAGTGTCAAGGTAAGGTGGGCGTGTTGCCTCCACGTTTCTTCTTGCTCGTCTTGCGCATCATGGCTCGCTTCACCTCCGCGAGCACGTGATCCATGCCGCCGTAGGAGATGAGCTCACCACTCAACGCACGCGGCCCACCAACGACACCGTAATCCAGCAGGGCCAGCAGGCACGCCTGTCCGATCAGTGCGCTCTGGCAGAGGATGGTAGGCATGGCGATGCCGTGCAAGTACCTCGGCGTCGATGGCTTCGTGGAAGCCGACGTACCAGGTGTACCGGATACCGCCTCAGCCGCCTGAGCAGGGCCGGTGGGGACCGGCACATCCTTGCCGGGTCTGGAGCCTGGAATGAGCTCCGCCACGAGGTTGCGTCGTGCGCGCCGCGGACTGCTTGGGCCTTCGGAGCGTGCGCGGCGCCGGGAGGCCGTGCTGGTGACAGAGGCGGCCGTGCTGCGCGACCGCGGCTTCGACGCGCCGACAGAACGCTTGCGATGCACCATGGACGCGGGAGAGGATGCGGGGACAGTGGTGCTGTTCTTATTCGGCGTGCTGCGACTGCCCTGGGCGGCAGCCGTACCCGTCGTCGTTGTCGTCGTCGTTGCGACGCCCGCCGGGGTGCGCGAACGACGCGTGCTGGTGGGTGTCGGCACCGAGTGTGTCGTCGCCTCCTCGTTGAGGCCCGCGACAGGCGTCTCGGGGAACGCTGTGGTCGGTGCTGCCAGGGGTGGGGGTGGTGGGGACGCGGCGCTGGCGGATTGAAAGTACTCTGGCCCAGATGCCGACGCATCAAGAATCACCGACCCTCGGTTATTCATGGCCAAGTAGCTGTCCGCGTAGAGCCGGCCATCTGTAAAGTACGTCAGCTCAACTGTGTAGCTGTGGATGAGCGTGCTGCCGAACAGCACACGTGATGCGCCGTCTTTGCTTGACATCTGCAGCTTGCCAAAGCGGCACAGGGCGAAGGAGAAGACGTCACGTGCGTGGAGCTCGACAAGCTTCGGGAACACCATGTTCCAGTGTTGCACGCTCTTGGGCAAGTGGTTGCCGAACATGAAGCCGCTGGACTGGGACGCGTGGGAGTGGAAGTCAATGTACAAGATGAAGCGCTCTTGGAAGGACAGCTCGAGGTGCTGAAACACGTTGCGCAGCGCAAAGACGGTCGGCTGTGTGTGAGGGTCCGGCGTGTGGTAGCAGCGGTTGAGGTTGTTGCCGAACTGGTCGAGTCGTGAGTGTCCACGACTGACGCCGTCCGGATTCAGCATCGGCACAATGAAGAAGAGATAATGTTCACGCAGCCGCACAGCGCGGGGATCACTGGAGAGCAAGAACGAGATGAGGCCGTGGCAGCCGTGTGAGGCGGTCACTTCACCCGGATGGACGCGGGCGCTGATGAGCACCAACTTCTTGCCTGTGCTGAAATTCGAATACGGGCCGCGGATTCCCTGCGCCGCCGTGTTGGCACGCCCCTTGCTATCCTTGCCTGTGCTGCCGCCGTCGGCCCCACCGGCTCCCGTGCTCGGCTCACCGCCATATCCGTGCGCGGCGGCGCTCTCACCCGGGGGTGGTGACACCAGCTGCCGACGGCGGCTGATCGCCGCGCCATCGGCACCGTCGTACTTGCCCGTCTTCTTCGTCGCGTCGTTGGGGCTGGTGATGATCAGCAGATGCAGTTTACGGCCATCGGGAGTACGGCACAGCACACGCTCCTCGAACCGGATGCTACACACGCTGCTTCTCACCAGGGCGTGCCAGTGGCAGAGATGGCAGAGCAGGTCGGCGTACGTGTACGGCACGCAGAAGGCCACCTGGATGACCGCAGCGGACGAGCGAGGCACGATGGTGAAGTACACCTCGCCGTTGTCCTCCGCGGACAGTTCCGTCCATTGCGGGGGTGCCGTGCCAGGAGTGCCCGCGGCCGCCCCGCCATCGTCGCCACCGCTGGTGCTGGTGGGACCCTCACCGCCCTTGTGATGGCCGTGGTGGTGGTGGTGTGCGCGGTGGGAGGTCGACTGACCGCCGGCCGCCACGCGGAACGAGCACTGGTCCACAGCCGTCCAGTTAGGCTGGGCCGCGCCGTCACGCCACACGGGAGCCATGCCGTGCTGCCGATACAGCTTGGAGTGCGTGGCGGCGTTGAGGAGGCGAAACCGCAGCGTCCGCCCTTCCACCGCGCCAGCCACGGCGAACCGAAACCAAATGCGCTTGTCGCTGCCGTGGTCCGGCTCGAGCCACAGGTAGTAGTAGTACGGCTCCACCGCCTTCTCCACCTTCCACAGGTTGCCGCCCTCAAAGTCCGAGTAGAGCGTGATGCCCTCCTCCGGTGACGTGAAGACGCGCTGGTGGGTCGGACTCGCGGTGCCGAGCACCAGCCTCACCTGTGTTTCCCACAGCTGCTCAAACGCCTGGAACGAGCCCCACTGGGCGAACTGCGTCTGTACGAGGTGAACGACGTGTGCCACCGGGTGCACCAGCGGCGGTATCGCGGGCACGAGCGACCCATCAGCCGCCGGCGTGCCGGTGTGGGCGCAACAGAGTAAGACAGCGCCGATGACGTACTCCTGCTCGGAGATCCATCTCAAGGGCTCCACCTGATCGAGAAACAAAAGCGATTTGATCTTGTGTGCGGCGTCCAAGGCGTCCGTGGTGGTCGTCGTCGGGGTACGCATGGTGGCGCGACGTGGCACACCGTCGTTGCACCGCACGCGGTCCTGTGGCGTGCTCGCGAAGATCAGTGGGCTCGGCACCGCAGCCGTTGGGCTCCACAGCTGGGGCACCGGCACCGCAGCGGAGGACGACGACGACAAGGAAGGCGGAGAGGCGGCACGGCGCGGGGAGACCGCTGGGGCGGCTGTGGCCGGGGCCGTGTACGCGGTGTTCGGCGTACTTGGTTCGCGTGCCGCGCCTGGCTTCGCGGTGCCGCGAGCGAGTGGGTGTTCGTAGCCCATCAAGCGCACATATTCGAGAACTTTGGCCAGTACGAGATCATCCACGAGCCACTGCGTTTTCTGTTCATCGAGGTGGAACGCATCGTACAGTGACAAGACGCGACAAGCCGCCGTGGTCGACGACGCCGACGAGGGTGCTGCACGCGGCGACCCAGCCGCGGGGGTCGTCCTGCCCGAGGATGGGGGCGTCGCCTTGCGGGGTGCCGTGACGGGCGTGCGGCGACTGGTGCTGCTGCTGCCTCGACTGACACCAGAGTTGCTCAGGACAGAGCGCGAGGCACGCGGTGAGCCGTGCGACGACGGTGCCAGCGGCGGAGAAACCTGCGATGACGGCAGTGCGTCCGAGGTCGCACGCGACGAGAGCACCCGTGCCGTGCCGGTGAGAGGCTGCTGCGGTGGTGACACGGGATAGCCGTGCGGGTGCGGCAGCGGCATCCGCCGTGTGTAGTCGCGGCTGAGTCGGACGTCGGGCGGAGAGACGTAGGCGGCGCCGTCGCACCCCTGCGTGACGGGGCGCAGAATGGGTGAGGAGGTCGTGGACAGCACGGTAAGGTCCCCGTCAAGCTGGCGCCCGCTGACTAGCATCGGCGAGGCGGAGGATGCCGAAACCAGCTGAGAGCCGCGGCTGGACAGCGGCTGGCCCGCACTCGCCGCCGATGCCCGCTGCAGTGATTCACGCAACTCGCGCGCGCCGCCACCCATGTACGACAGCACCGCCTGTTCCTCGTCCTCCTCGTCAAACTCATGATCAATGTCATCGTCGTCGTCGTCGTCGTCGTCGTCGTCAGACGCGTCCCGCTCAGGCACCGCACGCACACCGTGTGGGCGTGGAGACGATGAGAGTGGCGACCCTGGCTGGGTCAATAGCGCTGCCGTCGACCCCGACGTGATGTGTCCGGGAAGATGAGGCAACAAGCCCTGCCGCGGTGTGGTGCCAGAAGGCGGCTTCAGAGTAGGTACCTGGCGGGGGCGGCTGTCCTTGTCGGCGCCGGCGGACGTTTGCAGCCCATTCGCTGACCAATTCACGCGGGGCTGTGAGAGCGAGGAGGTGGATGACGTGACGGTGCCGTTGTGGCGCGGCTGCGGGGCGGCGGGGCGTGGAGAGACGACGGTCGCACTACGCGGTGATGAGCTTTGAGACAACCTCGCGGGGAGCGCAGCGACCGGCGCTTCCCCCTCACTGTCATCGCAGCCGTCGTCCTCCTCCTCCTCGGAAAAACTAGAATTGTACTCGCTCGGGGATGAAGACGAAGACGAGGATGAAGACGACAGCCTCCCCGCACGCTGCCCTCCAGAGTGGAGCACGAGCGACCGATTGCCGCTTGCCTGCGCCAGCGAGGTCGACGATGGTGCGGACGGTGAGCGGGACGTGTACTCGGGCTGCAGCGGCGGTGGCGGCTGGCAGTTATTGCTGTGATGTTGATACTGTGCGGCTCGTGCGCCAGACCCCGCGGGAGTGTGGTCGTGGCCACCGTGACTCAGTGAGGCAGCGGTCACAGCCGGGGAAGACAGCCGTGGTGCGCCAGCAGTCGCCGCCAGACGGTTCTGGTTGTCGGCGTCTTCAGTGGTCTGCACGTTTTCCACTGCGGTATCACGGCCTTGTGAGGGTCGACGCGCCGATCGCTCCAACGAGGCGTGTGCCGCGCTGACGTCGCCCGCTACTGTGAAGCCGCTGCGCGCACGCTCGCGAGGCGTGGAAGGAGCACCGGCACCAACCGCCGCATCGGCCTTGATCACAGCCGACGAGATCTGCTGCGTCATGGGCTGTGTGTGATCCGCAGCGGTACTTGCAGAGGTCGCACCGCTCGTGGACACATCGGCGCCGCTGCCAGACGCCTTACGCGGACGCGTAATGATGATCCGACGACTCGCCGCATCACCCGCCCCAGCTCCCCCCGTGCCTCTCACTTGGTAGGTCGTGGTGGGTGGTGCGGGTGGCGCAGAGACAGTGTTCAAAGGCAGGTCGGGCACCGACAAGCCGCGGTCCGGTGCCGCGACACTCGATACAGCTGAGGCGGATGCCGCTGTGTGTGGAAGCGCTACCGGTGTTGTGTGCCGCCTCGTGGCGATCGTAGGTGCACTAGACGCAGGCGCGACGCTGTTTGCGATGGGCACTACGGTCGCTGCCGCGGACGGAGTGTTGGTTGCCGCCGTGGCCGCGGCATCCGTGCGAGAGCTCCCGTGGCTTCGCGTCGACTCACCGGCTGCGGTAGGCGCTGAGGACGAAGGCACGGCTCGCGAGAGTGCCTGCGCAGGCCTCCCATTGAGGCTCTTTGGGTGCGTCGACACCGTCGTTGTCGCCGGCGTGCTTGAGGTGGGGCCCGGTGGCTTGCCCTTTGCTGGTGCCGCCTTCTTGGCCCGTACCTTAACCATACTGGAAAAGCGTGGGGGTCGCGGGTGACGGAGAGGGAGGCACACGAAATGACGGCAAGCAGTGGTCGGGGTAGTTGTTGTGGCGACAAGGTCGACCGATGGGCTCTCAACGAACGATGGCGAATGGAAAGCGCAAGAAGAAGAGAAGGGAAAAGACGCACAAGGCAAGCGAGTGAGCAAAAAACAATATCGTTGCCTCTATGAATGTATGACCCTGGGTGTCTGTCTGAGTGCGCGTGTGGGAGTGGGAGTGTGTGTGTGTGTGTGTGTGTCTATTCTCGTGGTCAGTTTGTGATCTGGGTGTGTGAGAGACAGGTCGCACCGAAAAAAAAAAAAAGGTCGTGGTGAAGAGCCTTGTACTTGCGTGTGTGTTCTTGCCAGAGCGTCACCCCGCGCCACGCCACAAGCTGCGCCGGAAGATGATCACGGCGGGTGCTCGCTTCGCTTGTGTTCTGTTCTAGTCAGACGAGCACGTGTCATCACAGCGCGCGTGTGCACGGAGGCAACAGAAGCGGAGGGGAAGGAGAACAAGGAAGAGAGTTGAGCACGTCGATCCAGTGCGAGGAGGAGGAGAGGTCGGGAGCAAAACAGTGTGGAGCACGTTCGTCGCGGGTGAGCCGATCGAACGGTGAGTAGGATCGTCGCCGTGTAGGCATCGGTCTTTCTTTTACTGAAGTGCACACGTACTTCCCGGTGTTGTTGTCACACATGCGACCACGATGCGTGGGGAGAGAAAAAGGGGGGAAGGGTCCGAACCGGTGCGTGTGCAAATGTGTGCGCGGGTGTCCGCTCATACGCAATCCACAACCGTTCTGTACCAACCAAAGCCCACACCCAACGCAAGAAAGCAACAACGGAGTCTTTTGCGGTGACTCCGCGTATCACTCACCAGAAAATAATAAAAAAGAGCATACAGAGGGCAATCACCAGCGCGAGCACCACGGCCTCTCGACGGTGTCGCACGTTGATGCGGCGGATGACGTTCTGGATAAGAGGCACGCGCTCCGCGATGTGCACTAGTCTGTCCGTCATGGAGCCGAAGCGCTCACGTTGCAAGCGAAGGCTTTCAAAGGTAGTATCACCCTGTTCGAGGATGCGGTTGACACGGTTCTGCGTGTGACGCAGCGAGTCTTGCTCTTCTACAAGCACACGCACACCCGCGCTCTGCTGGTACTCTTCGATCCTCTTATTCACGTGCGGGAGCAGCTCTAGCCGCTCCTTTCGCCGCTGGAAGTCCTGGCTGATGCGCTGAGCCGCACGACGCTTCTCCAGCGCAATACCTTGGTAACGCTCCGTTTGGGTCCTCACCGTCGCGGAGCCCTCACCTGTCACCTCGCGGGCGGCGTCCGACAAGGTGCGGATCAGCTCATCGAAGCGCCCGAGACTGGCCTCCACGTCACTGCGCGCGTACAGGAAGCTGCGGCTGGCTTCTGCGAGAGTGGGCTTCGTCGTCCCGTCCGCGGACGAGGAGGTGAGAAACGTCGGGTTGCCATTGGTGCCGCTGCGCACTGCAGCAGCACCTCCGCCATCACTGGTCGTGTCTAGCTTGCTCTCGTCGATGAGAGAGAGCTTCTCCAGGGCTGCGAGCTGCTGCTCAAGAACCGAATCGGCTTGCTTGACATCCGCTCTGATAGACTCCCACAGACGCTTATTTGCCTCCATGAATAGCGAGAACTACGGCGGTGGCGCCAACTAGGATGTCGAGTCTCCGCGTGTACAGTGCGTCTGCGTGAACGCGTGTGTGTGCTTCGATGCTGTGAGTGATTCTTTTTTTCTTCTGTGTGTGTTCTTCTGCCTTGCACTTTGAGGTGGCAGCTGGCCGGGACCGAAACCCAAAGATAGCAGAGAGAAAAAGTGGTGTGCAAGTGGCAGTGATGTAGGAAAGGACGAATCTGTGAATGTGTGTGTGTATCGGCAGCCGCACGGTCGAAGGAGTTGAGGGACGCACCTGGCGCTGTGGCACGAGATTCGCGCACAGCCGGTGCGGGCGGAGGGGTGATTCGTGGATTCTGGGCGTGTGTGTGCTTAGGTGCAGTGTCATGTCCACACAGCCGTCCCCCGCCGTTCCTACCCTTCTCAGTGACGACGCCACCCACAGTCACGCCTGCGGTCTCTCCTGTCGCGGTAATTGGTCTCCTTTCAACGCGTTTGGCTCCCTTGCATGGGCAGCATATGCAGTGTGTATGCGTGTGTGTGTGCTAGTATTGGTGTTGTTGTTGTTGTTAATCAGTGCGTTAGAACAGTCGCCCGGCACAGACACAGCGGCCACTCACGGTGACCACTCGCACCCTCCCTCACCCCCCCCCCCTTATGAAGAGGCGGCCTGGGAGCACGTTGAGCGCACCAGCTCTTCACAAAACAGTTTCAGGTGCGGCTTAACGACAAAGTCCGTGTCCGTCAGCCGTTGGCGGCACGCCTCAAGTGAGGTGACGACCAGCAACAGCTTTGCGCTGTCCGTCGCTGCGTCGTGCCCGCGCACCGATGACACATCGCTGGCCTCGCGGAAGGCACCCGCGAGCTGCTCCTCTGCGGCAACCAGCACGAGCTCCGCAAAGCTGTTGTGGTGAATGAGCTCCTGAAAGAAGCCGACGGTCTGCTGGCGAGCGAGCTCCTCACGACGTGCCGTCTCCTCCTCAGCCGCACGCTCCGCCTCGGTGACCTGGTGATGCAGTGCGGGGTCGCTGCCAAGCTCTTCGAGAAGCGAGCGGCCGGGACTGCCGGCGCGACCGAGTGGCAGCGGACGGCCGTCGGGTCCGACCATCACCGTTGAGCCACCTGGATACTCGATAATCTCCTCGTCCTCCTCCTCTTCCTCCTCCTCCTCCCCGTGTTCGTCAATCGCGGCCGCCAGTGTGTCAATGCGCAGCGATGTGGTGGACGGCGCGTGTGGGGCAGGTGAGGGACGCTGCAGCCACGCCGGCACACACGCCGTCTCCTCCATTCGTGTCGCGATGGCACGAAAGACGTGCTGCAGCGTCGCGCCGCGCACGTTGCCGGTCATGTCCAGCCTGTGCGCCTCTGGTAGATCAGCGAGTGCGTCGTGCACGGCCGCACGCGCGCACGCAACGAGCCGTGGTACCGCCGTCATGAGAATACGACGGACAGAGAACTCGCGGCTCAGGAACGCCTGCGCATTTGGGGGAAGAGGACGGGCGCTCTGCGTCGCCTCGCTGTGTCCTGTGGCAGCAGCGCTGCCAGCACTCCTGTCGCCCTCCCGCATCGGCGTGGCGGTGTGATCAGCGTAGCCGTACGCGCCACTCCGCGCTCCGCTGGCGGTCTCGACTGCGTCCGCGCCGGTGCCATTCTCTTCCTCCTCGTCCTCGTTGATGCCACTGGTGGCGAAGGGCGACGCTTGCTTCTCCACTTGTTCGGCCATACGGCGAAGCAGCGTGTCCGTGATGAGCCCCTGAGTGCCGCCGTGCCACCACGCCGAGAGCTTACCCTGGAGGCCGCGGTGGGGGTTCGTGCGCTGCCGTGCCTCTGCGGCCTCGCGCTTGCGCAGGACAAAGACAAGTACCCGCGACGTGTTCTTGACGGACCAGAGCGCGAGTGTCAGACTGTGCGTGTAGGCCGCCGCCACGATGCCGACGAGCGTGCTTTCCAGCACCTGAGACCAGAGCTTCAGCTTGCCTTCGCGGGCCGTCTCCGTGCGCAGGGCGTCGCGCAGACGCTTGATGCCCAACTCTGTTTCTAACAGCGGCTTTGTGTAGCGCTGGGCGAGACGTGACGCAATGATGCTGCGATCAAAGCCAGAGGGGATGTGCGCCTCAATGGCGTACTTGGCATCCGATGGCACAGGGTCCTTGAAGGACACCGCAACGTAGTACACTGCCGAGGCCACCATGGCGTACCGACCGAACTGTTCGATCTGCGCATCGGAAAGCGTGATACCGCGCTGCGCCGCTGACACAACGAGCTGGCCCGCCCGACTAGCCGCGTCACTCACATAATCCATCGTCACGCAAGTGTAGAACGCGGTTCACTAGAATCTGTGTGTGTGAGAAAGAGTCACAGCAGTACCACAAAAGCGGTCTTGACAAAGAGAGGAGATGAAGAGAAGAAGAAATAAGTAGAAAACGAGTCTTTTGAGCTTGTGGTCCAATAAAAGCTGACGCACACACACACACACACACGCAGGGACCGTGGTTAACCAGTGTAAATGTGCTTGAATGGCCAATCAGGTACGCAACAACAAAAAAAAATGGAAGCACGCTGCACGGTACTTTGCTTCTTCGAGCACCGCGCAGGCCGCGATCCGGTGAACACAACAAACAGAGAAAGAAAAGGAGAAGGGAAGGGCGTTGAGCGATAAGGTGGTGTAGAAGGAAATTGGTGTGACGGCTAAGACACAAACCTGTGCATGAAGACGGAGGGAGAGGCACACCTTCACTTGCGAAAGCTCAAAGCCTCCTCTCGTGGTTGCTATCGGTGCTTGCGTTTCTCTGCTCGCTCGTGCGCTCACTTTGCGGTTATGAAACACGATACACCCGTCGCCGTGGCAGTGGGGGTTGTAGCGATGCCACGAGATGTTGTGCTGCTGCACTTTCTGCCATCGGTGACGAAAGTGTTTGCGCTGGAGGACAACAGCAACTAGAGGGAGAAGGACAGTCGTTGTTATTTGTTTGTTTGGTTTCTGGGCTTGTGAAGAGCAACCATTCGCATGGGGGTGAAGAAAAGAGAGAGGGGGGAGATATGGACTGGCTGTCAGAACAGCTTATCCAGTCCTCTGGCCTTGATGTCGGCAATCTCCATGCAGATCGCTCCGCGCTGGACATTCTCGGCGTACCTATCGGAGATGACGGGCTTTTGGGCAATCACGGCGCCATCCTCGACAGTGATGATGAGGACGCCAGTGGCCTCGTCCAGGCTGGCGGTGTGGACACGCTGCACGACGCCTCTCTTGCGCTGCACGACGACGCCCTCGTTCGCGCTGAACGTGGGCTGCAGCGGGTACGTTGGGAACGCCACCTTGGCGCTACCCTCGGCCCCGCCGCGACGCAGGCCCTCACAGCTCCCGCTCGCACAGGGAGCCTCGACCTTCTCAGCGGCCTGTGCGTCCGAGGCCGCCAAGAGCCAGATCTCCTCGCCCTTGTCCAGAGACACCAGGTAGCGGTGCCACGGGCACTGCAAGCACAGCAAGTCCTCGATCTCCACCAGCTCGCCCTCGCCGAGGGGCCCCGCCGCGTGATAACAGGGGCTGTCAATGCAGTAGAGCTTATTGGGCTCACTCGCCTTGGGTGAGAGAATGACGGTCACGTACCGCGGAGGGTTCTCAAGCAAGAAGTGCGCGCGGTGCCGCTGAGATCGAAGTCGCTCGTACGACCAGCCCTCGAATCGTTGAACTTGCGGCATCGTGCGCAGAAAAGGGGTGTGTCAGAGGCGCCGCTTGTGCGTGTGTGTGTGTGTGTGTGTGTGTGTGTGTGACCGGTGCGAGCCGACACGGTCGTTGCCTCAAAGGGGAGAAGAAAAGGAGGGGGTGGTATCACTGGTGCACAACAGAGAGAACATAGCAGAGGAGACGGAGTGTGTGTGACAGAGATTGAGGTACACGAAAAGACCCACCCGCTTCCATGCGGCAACTCGCATGCGGGAGAAAGACTGCACGTGACGAACGTAGCGCGAGGGGAGACGACCGGGCAATGGAGAAGGAATACAAGCATAAAGCCTTTCTGATACCTCCACGCTGTCAGGGCGTCTCTTACACAACTGCGGGGTCGTGTGAGCGGTGTGGCAGGTGACTTCTTCCTGTTGGTGTTGTTTTTCTGTTTCTCAAGAGAAGAAAAAGAAGGAGGTGCAGCTGCACGTGTACAAGTGAACGAGATGTACAGAAAGAAAAAAAAAGGGAGAAAAAGAACGCGGTGGAGTGAAGACGGGAGGGAACAAGAATCACCCACCCAGTACAAGACAGACAGCAAAAAAAAAAGGATACAGAGAGGCAGAGAGACCGCCAACATAGAAACCGGAAAAAGGAGGCAGTAACAAAACAACGGAAGGGACCGCAATGTCACACCACTCAGACGTACCAGACGACGACGAAGAAGAAAAAAAAAAGAAAATCAAAAAAGACACGCAAGTTAATCTGCTTAAGTGTTAAAGCGTGTGAAGCGAGCCTCGCGTTTGCGGTGTCTTTGCAGGCACCGCGGACCAGTGTTGGACGGCATGAAACAACGCACGAAAGCGAAAAAGAAAACGGGGTAGCGAACGCGAACACGCAACGAGGGACTTACAACCTCTGTCGTGGGTCGACGAGCACCGTCGAAAGCAGTGACGCAGAGCTGTGGAACACAGGGCTGCGACCTGCCGTGGGACTCATCGGCATGATCATGAACGCCTCCAGCGTCATGGCGGAGTGGCGAAACAGCGCGAGCAGCTCCGGCAATCGGTAGGATGGTGCGGTGAGGTCCTCACCAACGTACAGCTCAGGCGATGTCGGTGAAGGCGCAGCTGAACCAGGTGATGCGGCTTCGTGTCGCACCGCAATCGATCCCTCGCCTTCACGTTGAATCTGCTGATCGACCGCGTTGTTGCTCGGACACTGCTCGCCGTCGTTGGCATTCCCGCGGAGACCCACAGCTTGTCCCTTCTCTGATTCGTCCTCGTCTACGAGGCTGTCAGGCGTGTACTCACGAATCGCGGCACGCACGAGATTGGCAAACGTGTCAGGGATGCAGTACCCCATGGCGAAGTTCTCGTTCGACAGGTACATCCACAACATGAGCAGCAGCCGTGCGAACGAAGAGACGTGGTAGTGGATTTGGCAATGGCGGTCCATCCAGTCGTAGCAGGATACGCCGCACAGCCCCGTTGACGGCTCCGGGTGCGGAAACGGGGGCGGTGTCGTCAGCACTCGGACGGACGCCTCGCACTCGTCGTCACTGCTGTTTCCCGCGCTCGTACTCATACACTCGCTGCTCCAGGCTACGTGCGAGTTCGAGTCCGCTGTCGTCAGGGTTCCTGTGGGCGACACAATCGTCCAGCTCATCGGCGCCTTCTCCTCCGCGCAGCAGCCGGCACCGTCATCGACCTCATCACCTGCCGCCGCCGCTGGTGTGTCGATCGAGTCGCCGGAAGACCCGCGCGCCATCAGGTTCGACGCCGTCAGCGGTGGGGGTGGTGGAGACAGCGAGCCAACAGCCTCCGGGTAGTCGTCGCGGTCAGCGGCGAGTCGGGCACCGGTGGCCACCTCGTGCTCCGCGAGGAAGCGGTGAACAAGGCTGTACACGGCGGTCGACGAGAGCCCTCCGGTGAAGAGGCGGTTGAGGTTCCACTGGCGTAGCGCGGATTTAGTGAGTAGAATCAGCGGAGTCGCTACGGGGTGGGTTGCGAGCCACTTTCGCTGCTGCACAAGCACTTGTTCGGTCCACGTGGTGAGTGGTGGTGGTGGTGGTGCGAGTCGACCCGCATTGGGGCTGGCGGCTGGGTGGTGCTCTTCACAGACGTGCACGTCGACGGCGAGGCGGGTGAGGGGGTCGTACAGCTTGACCACCGGCACGCGACATTCATCGAGGAGCTGCACGCGCACGGCGTCGCGGAAGTGGTGGAGAAGGGCGTCGTGCAGCACACGCAAGCGCGCCAGTTCACGCAGCCGACACTCAAGCGCGAGAGACGAATCTTCGGACGGGGTCTCGTCAGCGCCGCTGTTGACGACGGTCGTCGTGTGTGGCGTAGACGGCGGAGAAGGAAATACGATCGTGAGATCGATATCGCTCGTGCAGATCGACAGCGCCAGCGCCGCGCTGCCGTACACCACCACGCGCGGCGGTGCCACGTGCGCGTCGTTGGCGTCAGACTGACCGCAGCTGGCGGTTGGTGACGGCCACTGTGTCGTGTCAACAATCGCCCTGAGCGTGGACAGCATGGACTGGCGAGTCACTTTCTCGGCCGGGGAGAGGGCGGCGTAGCTGGCAAAGTCGAGAAGCTCGCGCGAAAGGCTGCGCTCATCGGGCGTGTACGGCGCCACCCACACGGGCACACACGAGGGCCACGGGGACGTCCCGCCAGGCACCGCCGCACCTGCGCTGGCCGGGGCGCCACCCGACGGTGACATGCCGTCCACCGAGCTCATCCGTGTCATGGCACCTCGCCAGGGTGGTCGCATCGGCGGTGGCGTGCTCGGTGGCGGTGGAGGAGGCAGCACGTGTGTGCGACCGTGGTGGTTGTGGTGGTCGTGGCGCGCACACCACCGGTCCCCACAGGCGTGTGTCGTGTGGCACGTCAAGGAAACGCCCGAGGAGGAGGATACGGAGGCCGCGGGTGCACTCCCCTCGTCGTGGCTCATGGTCGGCGAGACCGAGTGCGACGTACCGGTCACACACCTTGAAGGATTTCGTGCACGGCCGGTGCGGTTCTTCGCTCCACCGCGGGGTCGGCGAGTGGAAAGCCTGGTCGGAGTACAGCCACCGGGTTTTCTCGGTGAGGCGCCGGCCGGTGATTGGACGGGTGGTGCCGATGAGCGTGTGGTGGCCCGCGATGTTTCCGGGAAGGGCGGTTGTGGTCTGGGTGCGTGCACACGCTCGATGTGGCGTTCACTGCCGGCGAGTGCCGTCTGCGTGCGGGCGAGGCGCATCGCCGCCGCTGTGGCAGCGTCAGCACTGTAGGATGCGTGCTGAACGCCGGCAGCGGTGGTGGTGGTGCGAGCCCATGACGGGACGTAGACAGACGCACTCGAATCAAAGCGCGTTGCCATCGGTGCAGGACGTCTGCAGTTGCCGTGTCTTTTCGCCGAGATGGACGAGCGGGTTGCCTGGTTGAATCTAGGGATGGGGAAAGACGGGTGGACACGAAAAAAAAAAAAGGAAAACGGAGCAATTGAGAATCAAAGCACCCTCTCGGCTCAGTATGTGTGTGCCAGAGAGAGAGAGAGACAGTGCGTCTCCAAGCCCACGAAAGGGAAACAATCAAAAAAGGGGGTGTGTTATACGTTTAATAGTTTTAATTTGCCTTTACTGTGTGTGGATTAGTGCCGTAAGGAATTAGCTTGTCGTCCTCTTTCCGTCCCACCACGCACTCCTTGATAGAAAGAGAGAGACAACGGTAACACGAGTGGATTCACAGCTCTCACTCACACACGTGTATGTGTGTGTGTGTGTGTGTGTGTGTGTGTGTTTGGAAGGAGATATAGGGATGTTAGCGATTAGGTTCAATTTAAAAAAAAACTGTCAGGGCACGCCGGTTCGAGAGCAGATCTTGGGCAGCGGCGTTTTTTTCTCTCTCTCTCTCAGTTGTCAAGTTCTTCAAGAAGAAAGAAAAGAAGCCCGGCAGTGGGAAGAGAAAAAGAAGGTAGTACGGCGATCCTTGAGCTGCAGTGAGAGGGGAAGGGAGGGCAAACGGCCGGAAGACCAGAGATTTCTTTTATAAAGGCGTCCGTGAACGAATACGGAGAAACAAGTCTAGTGTGTGTGGGTGAGAGTGGGTGGGGAAGAAGCAAATGTTGTGAGGTGGTGTTGTCAGTTGGTCCGGCCGAATTCCAGTGAGCCCATTACTGAGGAAGGGCAGGGCAGGTGCACGGGATCGGCTGTCGCAGCATAGCACGCGTGCACGATACACTCAAGGCACGGCTTGCAGGGAGGCGGCACGGGCCTCTGGTTCACAGTCACGGCAACGAACCTTGAGGGCACAAGCACCGCATTCGCCGAAGTCACCAGCCACGTTCCCTTGGACACAGCCCGCGGTTGTGGTCCGCAATTGCTGCGCGTGCGTGCACATGTGCATGTGTGCCTCATTGTGATTCTTCTTTTTCTTTCGGTGAATATGGTTTCTTCACCGGTGCGAAGGGCACCACCAATTAACAGGATTCTGTGTGTCCCTGTGTGTGTGTGTGTGTGTGAACGGGAAAGCGCACGACGCGGAGGCAAAAATAGATCGATGAGACAGGGAGGCAATGACGCCACGCTCTGTGAGCCTGTCGCTCCCGATAACAAACAGGCTTAGCAGCGTCGGAGAAGGCCGTTGAGGCATCACGGGTGCCACCTAGGTGAACCTGACTGGATTGGCTGCCTGCCACCGGCGTCACCTCGATCCCCTTGTCCGCGTCCCCCTTGTCACCACACGCGCCGTTATTGACGCGGTGCCTCCCAGTCTGAGCTACTCCGCCTTCTTGTCCTTCTCTTCGGCAGCCTTGGGCTCGTCGCGCTTGAGAATCTCCACATCCCAGTTGCCGTTGCTGAACACATCAATGTCCGTCGCGATCTTCATCGCCTTGCGCGCGATCGTCTCGGCGTCGAAGCCATCGACATCAATCAGCGCGCGCGCCGCGGCCTTGGCGTACGTGCCGCCGGAGCCGATGGAGAGGATGCCGTCTTCCTCGGGGGTGATGACGTTGCCCTGCCCGTCGATCTCCAGCGACTCCTCCTTGCCAATGACAATGAGCGAGGCTTCCAGGCGACGCAGTGCACGGTCGGTGCGCCAGTCTTTGGCAAGCTCCACGGCAGCGCGTGTCAGCTGATTCGGAAAGTCGCTCAGTTTGTTCTCCAGCTTCTCCATGAGCGCGAAGGCATCGGCGGTGCTGCCGGCGAAGCCGATGGCAACGTCGTCACTCAGGCGGCGCAGCTTGCAAGCACTGCTCTTGGCCACGATGCGCTCGCCGAGGGTCACCTGGCGGTCGCCAATGAGGATCACCGTGTCGCCTTTGCGCACAGAGAGGATGGTCGTGTGGCGGGACTGCACAGCGCCACCGACGACAGTCTGGGCCGTCAGGAAAGAGGTGGTGCGCGTCGACAGGCGGCGAAGCATTATGCAATAAAGAGGAGAGAGAAAACGGAAAAAGGAAAAAAGAAGCGAATAAGAGCAAGGTGAAAGCTAGCCAAGTCTCTCTATCTCTGTCTCTCAAAGACAAGGGGATCGCCACGTCACGCACGCAGACACAGAAAGATGGGCAGTGTAGGCGCACATGTGGAATCCGAGAAGAAGAGCGCAACCAAAACGGGTAAAGAGATGATGTGATGTGTGCGTGTGTGTGGTTCTCCGTGGGGTAGAGAGAGTGGGAGATGAGGTTGCTCTGCGTGGTGGTAGTGCCACCTTTCCTCTCTTTTCATTCAGTGGATGCTGCGGGCGAGGGGCGGAGGAGCAAACACGTGGGTCCCTGCCCGGCGCCTTGCTACTCAGGCACCACTTGTCGGTGAAGTGAGGCAGCACCCACAGGCTGGAGCGAGATACTTTTGATGTCGCTGTTCGCCCGTGTTGGCTCTGGCCAGACATCCCGCCTACGGCCAGCACCACGCGTGATCGACGAAGAGGAAGACGGTGACACCTCCCCCCACGCCCTCCTTCGTCCAATTCGCCCTCTTGATGCACAGACGGCAAAGTGATGGGTCGCGGCTATTCCCGGTGGTGTCGGTAGGGACAGCAAAGGCGTTGGGCTTTTTGTGTGTGTGTGTGTGTGTGTCTTGCTTTTATTTTCTTACAAAGCAGTAAGATCACATGAGAGTCAGAACGAAACAACAAGCACACACACCACTATCACTCTCCTTCAGCGCTCAGCCCGTGTCCACGGGCTTCTCGATTTCGCATTGCACGCGCTCTGTCCCTTCGTGAACGCACAGGCTCGGGATGGCAACGGGACAAAGATATGTGTGTGTGCGTCTCCTTGGTCGCGTTCGCACCTCACTCATCGACGCCAACCGTGTAGAGCCTAAAGAACTCATCCTCGTCCAGAAACGAGAACAGCTGCTCCCAGAAGCGCGACGCCTCGAGCAGGTGCTGCTGCGCCTTGATTGTACGGCGTGTCAGAAGCAATGGCTGGATGCGCCATTCTTGCGACTGGACAGGTACCTTATCCTCCTCAAAGAAGGGCAGGAAGCCGCGGAGGCGGATGAAGAGCCGGCTCGGGTCACGAGCGCTGTCGGGCTCGCGCGGAAACCAGCCTTTGAACTGCCACTCGTTGCCCTCCACGATCGCCGCGCACACGTGGCGCCAGTTCTCCACCTGCCGCGGATCGTCCACAACACGGAAGCGGCGGAACTTGCAGTTGAACTTGTCGCGGTCGAGGAAGGACCCGGGTGTCACAACGACAGAGTCCGGCTTCGTCTCTTGCACGTTCGTCTCGCCCGTCTCCGCGTTGACGTAGAGTGTTGTGGGGTCGAGGTAGTCGCCTTGCTCCAGAAATGCTTGGATGTTGAGGAGCTGCAGCGGGGCCGTGATCGCCGCCGGCACAAGAATGATGGGCGTGAAGTCCGGCTTGCGGTGGGTGCGCGCGTACGCCTCGATGTCTGCAAACCCGCTCGTCAAGAGAGACGAGCTACCACCCAGCCCGCGTGCGAGCTGCGTGTTGGTCGGCGAGGACGGCTGACCATCAGCGGCGGGGTCTGCTGTTTTGCCCGTGACGCGACCGCTCGAGGCAAGCATGATGCGGTAGCGCTGGTAGAGGCTATCACTAGCGGGGTGCTGGCGGGCGTCGGCTACCTTGAGGCGTGCTTCCTTGTCCTCCGCACTCGCCGCCTCTTCGACCTGGAGTGCGCGGCTGCTGAAGCGTGGGACAGTGGGCTGCGCGTGGAGGCCTTCCTCGAGGGAGATTTGGCTCTGAAAAAGCTGGGAGGCCGCCTCTTCGTAGCTGCCGTCCTCACGGCGCAGGTGCTCGAGCAGGTCATTAGGGAGTTCGGTCGCACCGCCGGGAAGATAATCAGACACACGGTACTCCTTCGGCAGAGGTTCAAGCGAGTTCATACGCGCCACCTCCTCCACCAGTCGAGACCAGTCCTGGCGGAATGGCGCCGATGACGTCGTCATGTCGAATTCAAGCAGCAAAGGCACTGGTGAAGGTGACTTGTGCTATTCGCAGACGAACAGGAGCGAGTGACAAACCGTAAACTGCCAGTGCGCAGACGAGAAAGTGAGAGCGTGACGTCAGGAGAAGCGAGCATATGTTTGTTTGTTTTATATTTTTTTTTGCAGTCGAGGACAGGATCGAGAAGACGTGCGCAGGGGAGAGACGAGAGAGAGGGTGAACGGTTGAGGGGAATGGCGAGCGAGGTCAGAGAAAAAAAAAAGAGAAAGGCATCGCAGTGTACCGTTGTGGCATGTCAGCGAGAGGGTAAGAGAACAGGGACTCGGGGATGTGGCTGCTGCATAGCGACGGGCACCATTAGAGGTGGTAGGTGCCGTTTCTGTGTGAGCGGACTCCTTCGTCCCTCCTGTTCGCGGGCCCGGTGGCACTTTTCTGTTGTCCTGTTTTGACTTCGCTCGTGTGCTTGTCGTGGGAGGGTGAGGAGAGAGCAGCGTGAAAAAAGGCGAGCACCGATCAATCTATGAGCACAAGGCAAAGATGGAGAGACAGAGAGGGGGAGGTGAATGACAAGGCAATAATCGAGCACAGCGAAAAAAAAAAAGAGGCAACAAAGGAAGAAAAGAGGAAGGCGCTACGCGTCTGCTTCGTGTGTGCGGAGAGCGTGTCGTGTACCGAGGATCGCGACAGCACACACGATGGTGCAGATGACCATGACGATGCACTGCCACTGTCGTTCACTGCGACGTTGGGTGCGTATCATGTCGCGCTCCAGGCGGCGCTTCTGCATTTCACGGGCGTGCTCGCTATTTTTGCGCGCCGTGGACGCCGCCCGTGCCTTTGTATCGGACCGTGATGCAGGCTTGTGTGAAGTAGGCAGCGGATCGGAGGGGATACGAATCTTCGCCAGCGCCGCCAGCTCGGCGGCTTCCGATTCGGCGCGCTTCTTTGGGGCCATTCGTTGGTGATGACGTCGACTTCTCCATGCGCACACCCAAAGACAGCAGGTGTGGAAGGGAAACACCGACAAGTGTGGAGAGCGAGAGAGAGTAGTGAAAGTCAAGCGGATGATATCTTCAACACATTGCGTGCGGTGGGAGAGGGTAGTCAAGTCACCGAGGGCGTGAGAGACACAGCGGCAGGAGAGAAGAGCGGGAAAAACCAGCACGGCAGCCATCATGTGGAGAGCGGACAACGCTGACAGCGCGGAGGTCTGCGCACGCCGACTGCCGCCGCCACACGTGTGTGTTCCCCGACCAGTTTTTTTATGGGTATCGTTTGCCACCAAAGCATTCGAGGGTGGCTGTGTGTCCTCGATGTGTTGTGTGTCTGCGTGGTTGTCTCTTTGTTTTTTCTCTCTCTCTTTCACACAAACACACATGCTGTGCGAATGCGTCTGTACGTGCGTATCGCTTTACATCAAGGAGGGAAAAAATGCACGTGGAGGGAAATCAAGTAGGGAGTGTGTGTGGCCGTGCTCACTTACCCCTCTGGATATTGAAGCGGAACTTCGAGGTGCCTGCTCCGCCGTGTGGCAGTGTCGGCTGTGTTGAGGTGCTGGTGGGGCCCGAGGCGGTGCGGCTTGCCTCGTCGCGAACTGAGCCGCCAGCATGCACGACGAGCGGCTCGAGTGTCTGCGGGTTGACGCCGGGCGGCGCGGTCCGCGGCACGGACAGTTGAGGGCCGCCGGCACGACCTGCCTGGCCGGCCGTCGTGGTCGCCGATGATGTCGTCGTCGGTGTGTGCCGAGACAAGGACGAGCCCGACGGATGTGCGACGCCTCGGCCCGACCTCTGCGACGCACCAGTGTCGGTGCTCACCGTGAGTGGTCCCGCCACACGGACATCGCCAGGGACGCCGGGTGCGATCGGAGGTGGGGACGTGTAGTGACCCGCGTTTGAGTGCTGTGTGCGCACCACGAGCCCGTGGCTAGCGTCCCCGGCACGCACAGCAGAGTCGCCAGCTGAAGCGGCACGAGGCACGTCCGGACGCGTGTCGGCCTGACCAACCGCGACACCCGCCACCGCCGCCGTGTGTGCTTCGTGGGTGTCCGTGATGGGCGCAGGCGCCGACGGTGCCGTCGACGCGCGCGTGGGAGAGCCCGCACTTTCTTCCGTGGCCTCCGGCGCGGCGTGGGTGTTGTCGGTGCCGTACTCGCGGAGGGCCTCGCCCAGCTGTGACGTCGCGGCCGTTGTCGGTGGCGGCGGAGGCCCCGACCCTGTCGCACGAGCGGGACTTGAGTGCTGCAGGATGGGCGGTAGGGCCGTCGCCGCGGGCGGGCTTGGGGTCGCTAGGCCCTTGTCACTGGATGGCGAGCTTTCTGCCGTCGCCTTCTTCAACTTCCGCTTTGAGTGCGTCGACGGTGACGACGATGCGGTGAGACCACCCTTGCCCGCGCGGCCGCTGCCGTTGTTCTCCCGAGGCACGCCTTCGTGAGGCCAGGCGTTGGAGGCAAAGGTGGGGGCCGTCGTCTGTCCACCGTGTACCCGCACCGGCTTGGCCAGCCGTGCCGTCGTGAAGGTCGCATCGTCTTCATCCGGCAGTCCCACGAAGGAGCTGCTCCGCGAACTCGCCGACCGGTTGGAAGCGCTGCGCCCACTGCGTTGGCTAGTGATCTCCGACTTCCGCTGCTTCCAAGCCTTGACCTTGCCGGAGGACACGGCCGTGGCGGTGGTGTTCGTCGAGGTCGCCGTGTCCAGCACCCGTAGCCGTGTGATGAGCGAGGTGACGACACGTGCCATGCCCTGCCACAACTGCCGGCGGTCCACATCTAACAGTGTGTACGTCAGGAACGCACTGATCGACGTCGTCGGCTCTTTCATAGAGGTAGTGCGCTCTGAGGACGCTGATGGCTGTGCGTCTTGCAATGGGGTAGGTGAGTGCGCGGCGGCAGCGGCGGTGGAAGGGGGTGGGGTCGAGTTGTTTCGCGTGACACCGGTCGTGATGGAGTCGGCGTAGGAGGTGTTCGCCGAGGTCACGGCTTTGAGATCCCGGCGCACCAGCACACGGCGGGCGTCGAAGGCGGTGCTCGGCGGGGGCAGGCGCAGCAGTGTGTAAAGCTCCTCCGCAGAGAAGAGGTCCTTCTTGGGAGAGACGAGCAGGCTGGTGGCCTTCTCTGCCTCGACCATCCCCTGTGCCCGCAGCACCGCTCGGAGGTAGTTCACGTCATCGCGCAGACCGAGGTCGGACAGTGCCTCGTCGTCACCGCTGACGTCACCCGCATCCGCTGAGACTCTCGCGTCGCCGGCCCCTGTGCCCGCCTCACGCGCACGCGGCTCCGCAATGGCCGTGAGCTCGGTGTAGAAGCTCGACGAGCGGTTCAGCCCATGGGAGTCGGCCGGTGACGGTCGCGGTGGCGGGCTGCCCTCGTCGTCGTCGTCGCTGTCGAGAACCGTCTCGCCGGCAAAAGCGACAAGCGCCTGCTCCTCAATGGTATCGGCGGCGTCGCCGCTCCGGAGCTGCTGCCGCCGCCGCTCTTGACGACGTGCACGGGCCGTTAGTGTGTCACGGATCCGCCCCGACGCGGTGCCGCCCGAGCGTGCGGGGTCCTCGTCCAGACCCACCATCAATGCCTCGATGTCCGTCTCTTCGCCATGGACATTCTGCAGGAACGCCTCTTGCGCCTCGTCGCGTCCCAGGTAGGCCAATATGTCGTCCTCGCGGTCCACGCCCCGGCGAACCAGTTCAAGGTCCGTCATGCTCGTCACCCGCATGGACTTGGTGGGCAGCGCACGGCTGAGATTGTGCATCGAGCCTTGTCGTCGCACGTGGCGAGATGACGCAGAGCTCTTCCTGCTCTTGTCCTGTTTGTCGCCACCACCACCACCACCTCCGTCGGCGAGAAGACCGCTGTTGCTGTTGACGCTGGCTTGGCGCCGGCCAGGGCCACCACCCGCAGGTTTCTTGCCGACGGTACTGTCCCGTGACAACACGAAGCTGCCGGCCGCTGGTGTCTCGGTCGCCGGTACACTCGCCGAGCCGACTGCGCGGCGGGGTCCTGCCGTCGCCGAGAGCGTACCGTGCCTGAGACCCATATCCTCCGCTGACACCACCGACGTGAGTGCGGGGTTTGGCCGGTGCGCGAGGGTGTCCTCGTTGCCGCAGCGCAGATACGGCGGCCACTGTCCGCGAAAGTGCGGATTCTGGAAGCTGCATAGGGTCTCCACGTAGCCAGTGAACAGCGTCGCCAAGATCCATAGCATGGCCGTGGGGTGTGCCGGCACGGTGTCGAACATGGCGGTGGAAAAGAAGCTGCCAAGGTAGGGGCAGTGCATGAGCAGCGAAGGGCGGGAGCCCTCTTCAGTGAGCAGGTAGAGCACCTCGCAAAGCTCCGTGAAGAGCTGTCGGTGCAGGGCTGCGTCAGGGTTCCGTGCGTTGTCACAGCCGCTTCCGATGGCCGAGGTCGTGTCGCCACCTTCCTCTTCGCCACCGGCAGCGATTGCTTCGCCGTCCTCGTCCATGTCGCTGTCAGAGAGGCTGCCGTCCGCCGTACCTCTCGACGATGTTGGCTGCACCAGCTCCGTCAACCACTGTCGCGCCTTGCTGGCGGAGAAGGAAGATGACAACGTGCCCGACGTGCCCAGTCCGTTGCGCGGGCCGCCAAGCACGGACTGGAGAGCGGCGGAAGCGCACCGCTCTTGTCGTTCGCGGTCCAGCAGGCGGCGTAGCTCGCGGACTAGAAAGATGAGCGAGTAGCTGCCAAAGGCCTCCGCGTCGGAAAGAGGGGCCGCCGCCACCATCACCGTCGTGGCTTCCGCAGAGCCCGCCGGTCCGACGTTGCCCGAGTCAGCACGAGCATCGGCGTGATCGCGGCGCGTGGCGAGGCGTTTGACATTGACCCACATGTTCTTGTACGGCGAGGCTGTCATCACCGCATTCGTCCAGCGGAGAAGGAACTTGGTCATGGTTGAGCGGACATTGACTAACCGAAAAACGCGTGTGTTCTGCTTTAGCGTTGAGCTGAACTCGTCCTCGAAGCGGCGCATTTGAATACCAAAGGTGAGTAGCTGCTTCGGCACAGGTGGAGCAACATGTCGCGGACGGAATGTTTTGGCCAGCCGCTCCCAACGCCTCGCGTGGTCAAGCAGATGTTCGCACTGGTCTTGTTTGAGTGACAGCGCCGTGCGCAACGCCTTCGACTCCATCGCGTAGCTGTCGTTGATCTGCGCGCGCAGTGCGGCATCGCGCACCATGGCCGTCTGCCGCTCCAGCTCCTCTGCGGTCAGCTTCTCTTTGAGTCCGTGGACTTCCAGGCGGTGCGTGTCAGCCATGGTCTGCCACTTCTTGTGCAGCTCGTGGTACTGTCCGCGCACCTCGTCAAGCTTGTTCTGCACGGTCAGCCGCCGCCACCGCAGGAAGCTGGTCTCTGAGAGGCGTCGCTTGTGGGACTCCGTCACATACGCGGAGACGACCTCGCGCTGCGCATTCACACGCACGGTATGGGCATGCCAGGCGAGTAGAATCGCACGCTTCTTCGCGGTATCCACACGGCGCTGCGCCATGAGCAGCACCAAGCGACTCTTTGCGACGACATCCTTGAGTCTCCGCACGCGCTCATGCAGGCGGTGGTTATCCTTGTACGCGCCGACGGTTTCCTCCGTCCACAAGCGATAGTTCGCGTAGTCACTCACATCCTCGTAGGTGGCCACTCGCGCGGGCAGTGGAGGCAGGACGCTGCTCCCCTCGTCGGCGGTGGTGCGCGCCTCTCGCTGAGACAGCTGCGCTTGGTGTCTCGCGAAATGTGAAGCAAGCAGCTCAGGGCTAAAGATGGCGTCAAAGATGGGTGCTCTCAGCTGCGACCACAGTGGCTGTAGGTTTGCATCGCGGCTGAGGACCTCGTTCAGCAAGTAGCACGCGACGGTCACGACAACGCGGTTGGGCATGTCATGCGCGCGAAGAGCGCCGAGGTTTGCCCGAGGGCCGACGGCGGCCACCTGCGCCTCTTGGAAGCTCACATCCGCCCACCGCACGACAGACTGGAAGCCAGATTCGGGGAACGGGGTGGGGAAGCCGAAGGTGTAGTTGGACGGCGCGGCGCCAGCGTCCACGGACAGCGTGGCTCGTCGACCTGTGCTGTACGCGCCCGCTGCCGCCTCCTCCGTCTCTCCCGCAGCCGTGTCTGCCTTGGCGTTGCGGGTGGAGGCTGGGTTGCGCGTCGTGCGAGCGGGGCCGACTGTGCGACCGGCGGACGTGCCGTTGCTGCTCACCAGTCGCGTCGCAGAGGCCGTCGCCCGCGCGGAAGCCGCCGCCACCGCGGCCGCACGGTCTGCGGCAGTCGGGTTGACAATGACACCGCTCGCACGCAGGGAGGCCTCCCTCTTGGCGGTGCGGCTGTCGCTCCGTGTGCTCGTGGCGGGTGCCGAAGACGCCAGCGCCGGCCTCGGTCTTGGTCCCCATGCGGATGGGTCGACCACGCGCAGCCCCGGCGTTCCGGCGATGACGCCAGCCAGTTCCTGCTGCACGCGCTGATGAGCGGCATTCATCTCCTTCTGTGCAGACAGGCGGTTCTGTGCGGAGAGATCATTCATGCGCGAGGTGGCGACGTCGAGCTTCGCCTGAAGAAGGGCCTCGCTGCGTGCCAGCTGATTGCGGACGGGTTCATCCCCACCAAGGAGCGCCTCGTGTGCGTGGGAGGCCTGCGGTGGGAGCTGACGGTGTTCCATCGAGTGTTCCGCCGTTGCGGGTGTTTTCTGCCTGTAAGTGTACACGGAGGTGGGAAGCAGAGCAAAGAAGACGCGGCAGTGTGTGAGTGAGAGAGCGAGAAAGAGAGGAGAGAGAGAGAGAGGGGAGCGTCGTGCGGAGGCATGAAGAGAAGGGAGGCGACAGCACTAGGATGCCTCCCGTGGCTAGAGTGAGGCGGACGGGTAAGCAGCGTCAGTCGATGGGTTGGCGGATGAAAGCAAAAGAGAGACGCGCGTTCGTGTAGCGAAGGAGCATGGAGGTGAGGAGAAGCTCCCAAGCGAGGGACTCGTCCTTCCGGTGTTGGGTGACGGGAATCTTCGGTTGTTGTTGTTGTTTTGCATTCTGACTTCACGTCGCACAGCTTCTTGAGAGCCTATATATCTCCTCTGTGAAAGTGTGCATGTTGTGTGTGTGTCTCTCAGACAGGGCCATAAAACCACTCGATGCTCGGCATGGGTACGCGTTTGATGTCGTGGCCGCGGCGCAGCAGCCGATCCACTTGGTCGCCCACTGCCTCCGAGTCACCGACAGGGCCGCGGCGAACAGCCGGGTCCACGGCGAGAAGACCGTCCACGTCACCGAGCACATCCGCTGGTGGCGGCTCGGGGCACGACTCCGTAGGGGCGGAGGTGGCGGAGGTCGTGGTTTTGGGTGCCACAGAAGGGGGCGAGGTGGACGGCGGCACCACCGCCTCGTCCGCAGGCAGCTCCAGATCGGCGACAGCCACGTACTGGAGCGCCTGCGCCGACTCTTCGCTTGGCACCGATGCGGCCTTTTCCATCAACGCGTTCAGCTGCGCAAGCTTGAGTGACTTGACGGTTTCTGTGTCGGGGTAGACGCCGTCGGCGGTGATGGCGAGCACGCCATCGCGATCAGCCTCCTCACGCAGTCGGTGCGGGAGAAGGCGCCGATGCACGTAGTAGACGGTGTCCTGCAGCGGGTTGGGCACGACGACGTGCTGAAAGCACGGCCTTGCCTCCGCATCACCACGTTGGTCGGGACGGACTTCCCCGCCGACGACGTGGCTCGTCTCGTCCGTCTCGCCGGAAGGTGGCGCGAGAGCCGGAAGCCCTGATGGCACCACGCGTAGTGTACTGTGTGTTCGAAACGTGTTCGTAATGGGCATGGCAGGCGCGGGTGGGATGCCGTCCGTGTACACGACACAGCGGGCGTGCGCGCCGTGCTCAGCGTCGGTGGCAAACAGCGGAGACGCGAGGGCGGTGGTGATGCGCTCTTGCACCTGGAGCAGCGCAAAGCCGGAGACAGGCAGAAACTCAGGAGGTGGGCTGCGCGGAAACCCTGTCAGTGACTCACCTTCGTGCATCGTATCGCCGCCCAAAGCGTTGAGGCTGCCCGCGAGGCAGTGCAGGTGGTTCGGCACCGGGCAGTCGCCAGCGTCATCGCCAACAGACAGCGAGCCCGCCCACAGCGCGGGCAAACGCACCGTCGTGATGCGTGCGTCAACAGCCTCAGTGCTTTGTCTCTGTGGATGTGATGGGCTGCCATCCACGGTCGTTGTTGTTGCGGCCAACGGCACCGCACACGCCGTGTGGCCGGTGTACGCGTGGTCCTCGCAGTCCGCCACGTCGAGAGCATGGATGCCCGCCGCCAACGCATCACCGCGAAGGCGCGGTGAAGGCACAGACACCTCCAGCCCTTCGCGCATCCACTGCCGAGCACCTTGGCTGGCGGCGCGCTGTTGAGTCACGCTCGCCCAGTGACCCCACTGGCCCGTTGTGGCCTGTGCGGCAGTGTCCGGGTGCCTTGGTGCGGAGGCTGAGGTTGACGGCTGGCTGTGGCGCCACGCTTCTTGCTCCCGCAGAGCCGCCGCATGTGTCCTCCGAAGTGCACGGAGAGCCGCAAGATACGCCACAGTGAACTCCCGGCTGGTGCTCGCAGCCGCACGCGTTTGCGGCGACAGAGGCGGTCTGCGGGACGCGCTCCTCTGCCGCGCCGGTGACGTTGAGCGCCGCCGTGGCATGCGGAGCGTCGCGTGTGGACTTGTCCACGCCTCGACCGAAAAGATAGCGCGTGGCGATGTGCCTCGGTCAGGGAGTCGGTGACCTCTGAAAACAACATCGCCGGGCGTCTGCGGGGTCCTGGGTGGTGTCATTGTCACGCGCACCTTCGGCACTTCCATGGTGTCATCCGCACGTGGTGGCACGGTTTCCTCAGCAGGCGTTGCGCCGGAAGCACCCGTGTGAGGCCGCGCCGACGAGGCGAATGATGCGGCGGGCTGTGCGGTGAAGATCTCCAGCAAGGAGCGCATGTCCTTCGTCTCACCTCCGCGGTTCTCACAGCCTGCCCGCTCATCGCCCGACGCCACGGGAGACTCAGCCGAGTCCTTCAGGGATGCGCTCAGGGCCTCCTCCATCTCCAAGAGAGAGGTGTAAGGCAGCACAGGCGGTACCTGCCCCGCAGACGCCTCACCCACCGCCACAGCAGCCTCCCGCTTCACGGGCACGCCTTCGTCAGGGGTCGCCGGGTCCGCGTGGTCGTCGGTGGCACGGCTTTCCTCTTCTTTCACCGCTTTGCGGGGGCGGCCGCGGGGACGGGGGTTCTGTGCGCGGCGCTCCGCCTCCACCTTCTCGTCCGGCGTCAGCACGCGTCTGGGGCGACCACGACCGCGACGGGGTTGTGAGTCATTCCCGCCCTCACTCCCATCCGCCACCCCGACAGTGGAAGTGGGGCTCTCGATCTCTGAGTGGCGTACTGATCGCTCTCGACCACGTTTCTCGGGTGTCTGTGCGACAGCCGCCGCCACCGCTGTCGTCGTCGTGACGTCCACGGGCAGCTCAACCTTATGCTTCTTCGCCTCTTCTGCTTGTGGTGTGCTGGCCTCGTCGCTACGTGCTGGTCGCGTCGGCGGCTTTGGTGGCGAGGGTGAGCGCTCACGCTTCACCGTGCCGCGCGCCTTCTTGGCGGACGACGCCGCCCTTGTCGGTGCGTCCGCGGCTGCCGGTGGGTCGGAGGCGGGCGCGATAGCGTGGGTGTGCCGGGCTTGTGCCTCGCGGAGGCTTTCCGTGAGCAGCATTGTCGTGGCCTCTGTAACGGAGAACTGGCGAGCGTTGGTGATATCGTACACGGTGAGGGTGGGGTCCGCGAGGTTAACCGTCACAGACACATCGCCGTCCGCGCCAGTTTCCATCGTGGACGGCAGAAGCAGCTCCAAGTGTTTCTCGGTGTGTCGCGTGTGGTGAAGCACGACGTGAAACATCGTCTGCGCGGCGCCTTCGTGATCGCTCCGGTCATTCCCCGCTTTTGAGACGGGGCGTGCACTCTTCTTCGCCCATCTGCCCTTTTGCGGCTGGCGCCCCCGGCGTGCGGGTGGACGGCGAGTCGCCGATGCAGGCGCGTGAAGCTTGTGAGTCTCCACACTCACCGCCTCGAGCTTCCATCCAGAGATGAGAGGGAGCAGCCAATCCAGCGCCGCAAAGCACTGTGAAGCCATGTCCGTCGATGGTGCGGACGCGGCCGCGGTGGGTTCGGCAACCGGCGGTGCAGCGGGCTCAATCTCTGGGCGTGGCACCTCCTCGTCAGCGGCGGGGGGTGCAGGCCCATCGGGCGCGCGGTTGGGAGACACAGCAGCTGTTTCTGGTGTGTGCGTCGCGGCTATCGCCGGCGCTGCGTCCAACGATTCCGCACGGGAGCGTGCGTGCGGCGTTCGTGGAGGAGATGACGGTGCCGCGGCATTGACGGCGCGTGTCGGGGCCAGTGACTGTGGCCCCACGTCGGATGGAGACGGTGATAGCAAGGTGGCCGACAGACGAGGAGCGCTCTCTGTCGATGCGAGCACATCAGTGGGCGTATCACACCCGTACAGAAATGCAACATCACCATCGTCACCATCCTCCACAGAGCCCGCAGTGACGCCGCTGTGCGCGCTCCGTGCGGGGTGACCACCGTCCACCTCGTGAAGGGTGGGCGCGTGCCTATGTGGTGCCTCGTCCGCCGTGTAAGCATTGGCGTACAACGAGGACAGTGTCGCGTTCAGCACGCTCAGGAGATCCGGTGTGGCCTCCTGAGCCATCGCAGTCCTTAGCAAGCGGAGGGGGGCGCTCTGCGTGTCTGCGCGTCTGTGTGCCTGTTTCTGTGTTCGCGAGAGCAGAGTCTTCTGTGCCGCAGCAACGCCTCTACTGGCTCAGCTCAGCTGCCGGACAGCGACAGCAACGGTGCAGCGAAGAAGTGATGAGACAGAGAGGAAAAAAAGGGAGGCGCCACGTGCGTGCAAAGCCGAGTGCGGTATGGCACTGCGAAGTGTGTCTGCGCCAAGGGCAATGCGTCTCCTCCGCCGGCAGCGTCGATCGCTTTTCGCTGTGGTAATGGTGGCGTGGCAGAACAGAAGGACAGAATGGGGGAGAGAAAGAGGTGTGTGTTCACTGGTATGCGAAGGAAGGAAAAGCCTTCGTCCCTGCAGTTAAGAGCAGCCGACCCAGCAGAGGGAAACAGGAGAAGGGAAAAGGGGGTGACACGGCCACCACACCACATCAACCCCAAGCAAGTGGAATGGCATGTCGGTGGTCGTGATGTGATCAACGAGGCAGCTCACTAACCCGCCATGTCGCATGGGAGTTGCGTCGAAGTCCAGTACGCTCCGCAATAACGAGAAAAATAAGAGTGGCTTGTGTGTTGGTCAAGTGAACTAGGGAAACGAGGAGCGAGTACGTGCGCGCGAGTGTATGTGCGTGTGTGTGTATGCTCTACATCAGAGACGGCCACTCGCACGTAGAAGAAGAAACGAAACGAAACAATTAATTACATGACATTCGTCTTGTGACTCGTTTCTTCGAGGACGTACAACGCCTTGCCAACGGTGGGGACGACACCCTCCTGGAAGCTGAGGACGTCGAGTATATTGAGGATGCTGTCCTTCTCCAGCGCACGCAGCGATGCGCGATACTTTGCCGGGAAGTTCGAGTGCATCGAGTCGCCCTCCTCCTTGGCGAAGGTGTCCTTGGCACCGATGGAGACGATGAGTTTGCTCAACGTGTCGTGGTGCTCCTGCACCTCACGTTGCACCTCCGCCACGAGTTCCTGCATCGCGCGCATGGCAGTGTCGTACTTGGGCGTGCGGAACGTCGAGCAGGCAATATCAATGCGGTGACCTAGATCCTTCTTGAGCCGCTCCACGTCGAGCGTGGTCGACTGCAACGCAGATTGCACCTCCGCGCGGAGGGCATCTCTTTCCACCTCGCGCCGTGTCATTTGCCGCGCGAGTTGGGTTCGCAGCAGTTCCATTTCACTAGACTTCTTGTCGAGCTCGAACGAGCGGTCGTCGAGTCGTTCTCGCATGCTCGCGTTCTCGGCCCGCAGCTGCTGCAGTTCTCTCGTCGCGCCGCCTTCGAGGCGTTCCTTCAGGAGCTCGATGAGCTCCTCCGCATCATCGGCGCCATCAATGTTGCTGTGGCGCAAGCCGCGCTCCTTCAGCAACTCGACCGCCTCGGTGAACTGCCGCTGACGCGAATTCAGTTGCTGAACCTGCGTCCGCACAACCTCCATGACCAGCACGTTGTACAGCGGCTGCAGGCTGTCCCTCTCCATCTCCTCCTCCATCACGACGGTTCGGCGAGCATCGGCCTCCTGCTCGACAACCGCATCGACAAGCCCCATGATGCTCACCTTCGTCGTGCGACGCCGTTTCCCAGCACTGCCTCCGCGGCTGCTTCCAGGCTTGATGCTCGAGCGGGTCGTGGAGGCGCGGCTACCTGTGCGTGCCTTCTTCATTGTCGCCCCTTTGCGCACCGTGACGGCGCCTTTCTTGCTAGAAGCGACCGACGAGCCGGCGCGGCTGGTCTTACCCTTTGGCTTGGCAGCTGGTTTGGCAGCCTTCTTCTTTGCGGCGGCGCCCCCACCTGCCGCGGCCTTGCCACTCTTCGCGGATACAGACGATGCACGGCTGCCCGCCTTGGAGAGCTTCTTCTTGCTCGTCGCAGCGGAGCTTGTGCTCGCCGCACGCGCCGGCTTCGGCTTCGCGGCGGCGGCTGGTTTCGCTGTGCTTTTCTTGGCTGGTGCGGCCGGAGCCTTCTTCTTGGTGGTCTTCGCGTCGACCGAGGAACCGCGCGATGCTGTCGAGGGTGCGCGCCCGTTCTTTTTCTTACTGCTGGTGCCGGGCTTTGACGACTGCCTCGCCGCACTCGGTACGCCAACCTTCGAGTTGGGCGGTGCAGTCGACGAGGCTGAATGACCAAAGGGACCGACGGTGGACGCGACGGAGCTGCGCACGGCGGGCAGCGTGGCCGCCATGGGCAGGGTCGATCCGCCGAGCGCGTCGCTGGCAGCTGCCGTCGGTGCCGTCGTGCTAGCCCGCTTCTTCGCGGTGTGTGTCGTGGCACGCCTGGAGCTAGGGCCGACGGCAGGGTCTACCGAGGGCAGCTGCGGCGGCGCCGCCGGATAGTCCCAGGCATCAATGCCGTCCTGCTCCGCAAGCATCTGGATGTGTGACGGCGGGCGTTGGTGCGCGTAACCGCGAGTGGATGGGTGGTGGGAGTGAGCACCGGCTGCTTTTGCAGTTGTGGCGCGCGTTCTCGCAGAGACACCGGCCAGGGGAGGGTAAACGGGTGGCGAAAAAAAAAAAAAGATGTCGGGGTGGTGGTGGAGGGGAGGGGAGGGGAGGGGAGGAGTGCGTGGAGGATAGCTGGCACGTGAAGAACGAGATCGAACCTCGCGAACGGCACGAGCGTTTGCCACATGACGACACGGAAGAGCAGGAGAGGGAAAGAGAGAATCCGGCGGAGTGGTGCCTCGCCCGTTTCTCCGCCACAGGCACCTGTGTCCCTCGTGACTTTCACGCGACAGCACACATCCAGCACGTACTTCTTTCTTCATTTCTTTTTTTTTTTTGATTGTCTTTAATGTTCTGATGTGTCTTTCGTCAATGAAAGGCAGTTTGGGGTTGTCAACATGAACAAGAAGGAACAAAAGAAGGAAAAAGGAGTGAGGAAACACTTTCAACAACAACAAAAAAAAAAAGCGAATCTGGTGCTGAGCGGTGACGTGGCTCATCAGTTAAACGAATCGCACAATCCGCACGACCTGCATGTCATTGAGCGGGAGGGGAGAGCCAGCTACAAGCCGGTGTGTGCGCAAATTAAAAAAGGGGAGAAAGCAAATGAATGGGAAAGCCAAGCACACGAGGCACGTCGGCGGGTGGTGTCTACAGAGTTTTGCGTAGAAGCCGTCCACCGACAGCGCAGGGACAAAAAGTAGAGAAGGGCAAGAGAAATGACAGAAGCAAAACAAAAACAAAAGCAGGCAAGTGAGCATTGTATTGAGGGGATCGCCATAAAGGAGAAAGGTCAGTGACGTTGACAAAGAATGTGAGTGGCAAGGACCAAGGGGAACAGCACAAAACAAAAGAAAAAGGGGAAAAGATGGTGCGCTTGCTTCGCACGACAGGTACATCGACGGCGCGTGAGTATTCACTTAAAAAGCGGCTGACACATCTCGTTTCGGGACACGAGAGCGTGTCTGTTAAGCATGAATGGGCAGAGCGAAAAAAAAAAAGAAGTGCACAACAACCAGAAGGGGAAAATAAAAACAAAAGAACAAGAGGTGCGACTGCCACGTTCCCCTCCGCCTCCCTCATCGCCTTCGAGGCATCACTCGTCACGGGCAAACTGAAAACGTACCGACACTGCTTCAATGAAGTGGTTGAGCTCGTCTTGAGTAAGGCGTGTCTTGTGGCGAGGGAAAAAGGAGCCGTGGGTGACGACCTCTTCGGGTTTCAAGAGGGATATCAATGTGTCGCGGGAGACGGACAGCGCACCTGCGCCGTGCGCCAGCAGCCCGCTTCGCTGCGTCTCATAGGTCTGCAGTGCGTGGAACAGAGCCGTGCACCGTGCCGCCCCACCGAGATCGAGGCTCGGTGGCTGCCGAAAGAGTGCGTAGAGCTGCTCGACCAGGCGTGAGCGAAGGGCCACGTCGCCGAAGCCTGCGCCTTTGGAGGTCTTTGGTGTGGACGCGATCGACAGCGCACACGGGCGGTCGGTGACGGACGTGAAGGCATTTCGTTGTACGCTGCCTAGGCTCGCGGTTGACGAGCTGTGCGTGGTGCCGAGCGGCGAGGACAGGGAAAGAGCGGGGAACGTCATCATCGCCGGGGCTCGCTTTTCCTTCAGACGTGCGGCAGTACCGGTGCCACCGCGCCCGCCGTTGTCCTCGTTCGCCTTGCCCGCGGACCGGAGAGACGTATCGAGGTGGTCCGAGAGGTGTGAGCTGGGAAGTGTGAGCGCGTTGTGACGGCGGAGTGGTGATCGCTGTTTGTGTGCCTTTGGTGGGCGTTTGCTCGTCCTTGACGCCGTGGTCGACGACACCGTCGTGTCCGGACAGTCAAGGAGGTGAACGACAGGTCCGCCATCGCCTGGCTCGGCAATCACGAGCCACGCACGGTCATAGGCGCGGCGATCAGGGTCGGTTGTGCACTCCGTCTCAGGGCAGAGCGACAAGGTACAGCCGTACGGCGACACGTCGAGCGAGTCCGTGGCTGGACTTGCGGCGGCGCTGGGGCAGGCGCTGCGGCCGCCAGTCACGACGTCCACGACCTTGCTGACGGCAGACACTGCCTTTATTGCAGTCGCCACACCGGACGGTGCACCACATCCTCGGCGCTCACGCGCGCGTGTGGGGTGAGGCACAGACTTGGCCAGCGACTGTGTCGCGGCTGCCGCTGTCGCCTGCCCTCGACCATCCACGCGCAGACCAAGGTCGCAAGGACTGAGCACACTGCAGCTGTCCGCCATCCACGATTGCATGAACCCGGTGAGGCTGTTGAGGCCATCGCCCAGCCAGCGAGGGCTGGCGTGACCAGTCTGGTCTGCCTTCGCGGTTTGCGCGTGAGCTTGAGGAGCCATGGCGCGACACGTGTTCGTGAAGGCGAGCGGAGGCGTGTCAGGCGCCTGACCTGTCGGCTTGGGCGACGGACGAGGCCGCCACGAGGCACTCAGGGCAGCACCTCCGAAAGGCCACCAGGCCAGGCTCTTGTTCGGCACCGGGCGTGTGCTCGCACCAACGTTCGCAGGAGGGCAGCTGGTGAGACCGGCGAGGGGATCCGTGTGTTTGCCGGGGTCGGCGTCCGAAACTGGTGACGGGAGTGTGGTCGCGACAGGAGAGCGCGTCGACGTCTCGCACCGCATGGCAGCGCATGGCAGGCCACTGTCACGGTCTTCGCTGCGCGCACTAGGTGTTGTGTCGGCCGATCGTGGCGCCAACGAAAAGGTCGGCAGCGGAGGCGGTAAGGCCGCTGCCTCGCAGGCGACGCCAGCCGTGGCCACCGCCGTAAAGCAAGTAGGCACCGCCAATGCCTCGCCCGCAGACGCGGGCTTCACGACTTCTGCCATGTGCGCAAGCCGACTCTCCGCACTGCCGGTGGCGTCTTCGCTATCGTGGGCAGCGTGGGGGCACGCGAACACGCCTAGCACCGCCGCCGACGGAGTCACGGTCACTGGTCCGGCGAAAGAGGGCTTGATAGCGGTGACGGTGTGCGGAGGAGGAGACCCGAAGCCCGCCTTGGCAGGCTCCGCCGCCACCGCATCTCTGTCGCAGTGACAAGTCATCCACGAGGCAATTTCGTGGCTGTCCTCGTCCGCCTCGCAGTCACAGCGCCGGCCGTGTAGGTGGCGTCCACCACACAGACTACCGCAAGACCACTCCTCCGCCCCGCCAATGGGTACATCCCCGTCGGTGTCGACGAGACTCACCAAGCTCAGCGCGCTGTCATGGTCGTGTTTGACTTGCATGACTCTCTCTCTCTTGCAGGTGTGGGGGAAAGAAGTACACAGTGCACACCACAGACGAGTCGAGAGCAAATGCAAGGCAGGAAGAGGCCTTTGACAGCAGAGAGCGTTCAGTTATGCGAATCTGTAGACGCACAGTCATCAATGAGTCGGGTAGTGTGAATAGGAGAACGTAGGAGGGGGAGTGACAGGAGAGAGAGAGTAGTGAAAGGGACAGAAGCAGAAGGCGAAAACTCAGAAAGAGATCGGCGGGGGAGGGGGAGATGTCAGGGTTGTTTTTTTTTTCTGCGACGGAGGTCCTTCGATAGTTTCTTCGCTGGAGCGACTTGTTCTTTTTCTTTCTTTTTTCGAGCGCTTTATGCACGCGTTCATTGACGAGATACGGCCGCGAGCGCCAAGGCTGAAAGAGACTCGCCACCGGTGGCGAGCAGCAGTGCTGCCGCAGGGCTCGTGTCCGCGGCACGCCATGGCACCTCCAGCACCTCTTCCTGTGCGTGTGTTTCATGACGCGCACGCGCAGCTAGTCGCGTTCGCACGTAATGCTGCGCAAGGTCACGCCGCAGCGCACGCCGGCTGCGTTGCGTGAATCGGCGAGTCAGGACCCACCACAGCTGACGTCGGTGCTGCAGGACGGCCTCACGTGGGCGAGATCGCGCGCACCTTGACGGCGACGACGGCGGCGGCTGTTGTGCCATGCGCTGCCGTAGCTGGCTCTGGAGCGTTCTGTGCATGGCGACGCACAGGCAAAGCCGCACCTCTTCCTCTGTGACGTCGCAGAAGGAGTGGTGTGTGAGAAAGAGCACCCGCCGCTGGCGGGACACCAAGCGCGCGAGCCGCCGTTCACACACACGGTAGGGACCCAAGACGAGCCGAAGACGCGGCCGGCACCGCGGCAGCATCGCCGCAACTTGACCCAGCAGGAAGCGCACCGTGAGCAGCGATATTTCATAGATGGTCTGCAACACGCGCGCACGGCTGTTGACGCGTCGGCACAAGGTGATTGGCGGCGTACGCAGTGACAGGCGCGTCAGCAGACGATGCATGTTGATGCGCAGGCGCTGCTGCCCAACATGCGCGCCACCGTCTTGCAGCTCGCCAAGACCGACCGCGGTGGTGCGATGAAGTGAGGAGAGAAGAGGCCTGACGCGTCGCCAGTCGACGGACACCTCGGCCGTGCGCGCGGAGAGGAACAGACCGCACCACGGCACGTACCTCTCGGCATCATCCCCCACACAGTCAACGGTGCGTGGCGGCGGTGTAGATGGCGGCGGCACGCGATGTGGAGTGTGGCCGCGCGCGTGTTGGAGCTTGCTCGGCTCGCACAGGTAGCCGACTTCCGTCCAGCCCTTCTTCACCATGCGCACGCACGCCTCCGCTGCAACGGGCGAGAATGTCGCCACAAGGAGGTCATCGACACGGCGGAGAAGGAGGCTGTACTCGTGGTAGTGTTCGAGGCACGCCGCGAGCGCCGCATCCACGCGCTGCAGGACGGCATCACACAGTAGCATCGCCACCGGTGAACCTTGGACGATGCCAATGCGTTGGCTGAAAAGCGCTGCCGTCGGGGTCGGCGCCGCGGCGCGCGGGGCAGAAGCGGATCCAGGGCCCCGCTGCGACGCCGGTGAGTGCACCACGATCAAGTGATTCTGCACGTGGTGGCGGAGCCAGTCACGCACCGCCGCCCCGCTCACCACGGCTCCGGTCAACGCGCCGGACGCTGTCCCCGACGTGGTGGTGGTCGGTGAGCCCTCGTGAGGTTGTCTGTGCCCCGCAGAGGCTGGCGCGTTCGTTGTGTTTGCCGACTCACACAGAATGGTGTGACGCGGTATGCACAGCAGTTGGTGCGTGCGCAGCTGGGCGGCGGGCACCATGCGGAACCACGTCGACTGACGCACCTGCGTGTCGCAGACAGCGCATTCTGGTGAGCGTGCCCGCTTCTCTGTCGTTGAGCGTGGGCATGAACCTAGAGTGGTCGTGGCTGGGGACGACGACTGTGTGGCGACCGTGTGCAGCGACGACTCACGCAGAGCGGTGAAGTGCACGGCGTAGTAGACGTCATCGCGGATGAGGTCGTCGACCACAGCCGCGACGGCTTCCTGGGGAAGTCGCTCGTAGCAGCGCGCCGCGTCGGCGTGGATGAGCGACAGCACAGGCGGCGAAATCATGCGCGGCGACGACGGGGACGCTGCGGCGCACGATCCATCACAGTCGGTGTTGGCGGCCTGCCTACGTGCTTGCTCATACGTCCTCCACAGCCGTTGGTACTCCATGGCAAGTGCGCGGAGCTCCGGGTACTCATCCCTGTGCGTGCGGTTGATGAAGGACGGCAAGCCCTGTGATGCGCGCTGCGAGTCCAGCTCGCTGACCAGACACGCCAGCGCCGAGCGCATCCACACGGACGGAGGCGCGGTCATCGGTGGTGGTGACGATGACGATGATCCTGCACGTGCCGTGGCCGATAGCCGTGGCAAGCCGCGTGCAAGCCGACTAAGCGCACGTGCGTGTGCGCACCGCACGACAGCAATGGGCCGCAGCTTGTGCCTATCGGGAAGGAGCCGCACAGAGGCGTAGAGCACGTGCTGCGGCATGGGGCACGTGCTGGCGTGCTGCCACACCTCCGCAGGGCTCTCCAGTCGTCGCACAGCGCGTCGCTCAATCGTGTTGTTGCCGTGGACATCGTGCACCGTGTCGGGTGAGACTGGCGTTGACAATGTCGCTGTCGGGGCTGCCGAGCGCGACCACTGACGCAGCTCACGGCGCACCAGACGGCGCCAGACAACAAGGGGAATGAAGACGAACGTGTTCGGTTCACGCGCGCGCCACGTCACGTGGAACGCGCGCTGCACAAAGAACGGGAGCACGTGTTGCAAAAGGAAAAGCATGCACTCCAAGTAGGTGCGCTGCGTGTCACGTGAACGCACACCGCGCGGGGAGTCGGAGGCCGAATCCGCCGCGGCTGCATCCACCACCGGTGAGAGCCACGGCATCTGTCCCACCCGCACGCCGTCGAGGAAGCGCGAGAGAGGAAAGGAGCCACGTCTGCCGGCATTCAGCCAATCCCGCAGTACCGCACACACAGCGTCCAGGTTCGCGGCTGTGCCTGCCGCGTCCATGCCCCAGAAGAATGCGGTTTGGTTGGTCGAGGCGCCGTGCGTTTCCACTGTGGGTGCGGCCTTGCTTGCCCGCCGCTGTACTGGTGAAGACGAGCACCGAAACCGTGCGAGGATGTCGCGCAAGTAGGCGACGACGACATCTACTGGTGCCGATAAGTGCGAGACGTTGAACGCCGGCGCCGTGGTGGCGGACTGAGCCACAGGCGCGCGCTGAAGTTGCCGGTGGTGTGCCACCTGCATGGTGGCGAAACGTTGTTCCAGAAATCGTGTGTGGCGCAGCGTGACACCGCGCACGTCGACGTGTTGACAGACGCGCACGACGTCCGTGAGTACTGCATGAAGGGTGTCGCATGCGTCCGCGTGTGCTGCGCACGTGAAAGGGAAGAAGAATGGCACCCACGCACGCTGCACCAGCTCCACTGTTGGCTCATGGGCTGTCACCGTCTCGCTATCTATGGCTGTCATCCCAGCGGGGAGGTGAGTGTCGATGGTGGACGTGCTGCCGTGGCGGTGGCGGCGGCGGCGACGGCGGCGTGATGGCGGTGGTGGCTGCGGGGCCTGCACGGCTGCTGAGGGGTGCACGCCGTCACTCGGCACGGGTGTGTGCGTTCGTTGCAAAGGAGCTTGATGCGCAGACGACGGTGACGTGTGCGCGGCATCCCAAAGCGTGTCCATCCATCGTTCAGGGACAGACTGGTGGGGAGTGGTGGCACCGGCTGTGTTCGAGGTGAAGCGCGGCAGCCGACACGGTTTGCGGTGAAGGAGCACGGTGCGTCCAACGTCAATTGAAAGGAGTGCTTTCAGGCGCCCCGCCTCATCCGCCGTGGTTCGTCGACCTGCCGGTGCCTCGCGCACCAAATTCTCCGGAGGAGACACACACGGGTCGCCACGCGCAGCCGCCTCCAGTCGCCTCCCTCCACGCCGGCGGTGCCGATACCAGTCCGTGCTGCGCGTCGTTTGGCGGGGCGCCAGCCGCCGATGCCTGTGATGCGTCACGACGCGCTCTTCTGACGTGCACCGTGCACGCTTGCGCCACGCGCCGCCTTCTCCCCTCACGGAAGCTGTGGTGACCCTCCGCGGCACGAGGGCGAGTAGGGAAGGCCCCAGCACTTGCAGACCGCCACCTGTCATCTCGAACTGTGCCACGACAGGGCAGAAGCGAGCCATGTAGGCCTCCACCGCTGGTCCGAGCCGCGCGAAGAGCGTGACGAAGAATGGGTCGTCCAGCACCGCGCGGGTGACCGGCGTGGACGATGCCGCGCGAGCGGCTGCACAATGGCGCGATGCGGGGGTGAGCGGCTCCGCTGGCGAGGACGGCATCCATGGGGGTGGGGGTGGCGCACTCTTCAGCACGTACACAGAGAGCACCAGGTGAGCCGTCACTGGCAGTTCCACCCGTTGCGAGGGCGTCGCCAGCGACTGTGCAGATCGGCTAGTGGCGTCAGTAGCTGGCTGAGACGTGGCGTTGGTCGTGAAGATGACATCGATGAAGAAATAGCGGCCGAGGAACTGCTTCAACGACATTGGTCCCTCGCAGGCGGGGAAACGCGGGAAGCTGGACATGGCAGTGGTGCGCAAAAACGTGCTCTATGAAGGTGCTGGTGCGCTCGTCGAAGAGGTGTATCGAATATGTTGAAAACACGCGTTCCTCAGCTGTTCTTGACATGGTGAAAGTGCGCTGGCCTGGTAAAGAGTGAGGGGGAGAGAGATGGTGCTGACTCGCGTGCACTCCCTCTCAAGGTGAGACGACGAATCACAGTTCGCGGCCGACACCAAGAAAGGCAACAACCGGCGAAGAAGAATAAAAAAAGGAGGAGAGAAGAGGAAAACAAGAGTTGCGTTTGTTCGTGCGGATCAACTGATGCCTTTGCGATGCACAGGGTGAGTCAATGGGACATCTGAAAGTGTGGTGTGGTGCGTACCCTCCTTGTAAGGTGAGGCGAGCACAGACGCACAGGTCTCGGGGACTTCAGCCACAGGGATCAGTGAGACTGAGGAGGTGTCAGCGTGTGATGGGCGGGGGGGGGATACGACGAGGTGAAAAAGAAAACACAACCACGACTACGGCAAACGACAACAACAAAAGCAAAGAACCAGGCTGCACAAGGGCAGCCGCATACGTGCCGAGAGTTGCCTGTGCCTGACGCCGTTCTTTCTGCAGGCAAGTTCACGCGAGTACGTGTCGACGTTGAGCGTCATCGGCCACTTCGAGAAAAGAAAGAAGATATTCTTTTCTTCCCCCTCTCCCGCCGCTGCCGGTAGTTCACACATGGTGAGCTCACTTCGCCTTTGGATTCACCTCAAGATTTTTGGCATCCACCTGCGCGCCACGCTCCATGAATGACTTGTGGCTTTCCACGAGTACAGAGATGTCCTCCACCAAGCTGCACACACGCGCCACCGACATGGCCAACAGCATCATGATCGCCAGCGCCGCAATACCCGTCAGCGTCGGCTGTGCCAAGGCGGCCAGAACGCACTTGAAGAACACCACAAAAGCGCTGCGAGGGGCCGTGCCCGGAGCTACTGTCAGTGAAGCCAGTAGGTAGTTCGCTACCCCCGACAGCACCACGGATGCCATGAAGCTCGTCAGCAGAGCCCCCAGCGACAGTCGCAGGAACCCGCCTGCCGCCACGCCAACGGCGCCGAACAGCACGAAGCACGCGGCGCCGACTAACACAGCCGCACCCAAGATCGCGGCGAGCATGACTGGTGTAAGGAGGACACTAAAGGAAAAAGGGCCGACAACGATTGAGAAAAAAACTGTGGGAGAAGGAGAGGCACGAGGGGGAATGGTGAACGGCGTGCGTGATGAAACCGCAGTCTTGCGTGTGTGTGTGTGTGTGTGTGTGTGTGTGTGTGTGTTCTGCACCGTTGTGTGAAGGTGCGAATGTGTGTCCTTCATGGCATGGCTTACCTCGTCTTTTCGCAAGCAAAGTGTGCCGTGTGCACCGCAGCGAGTGGGGCTCCCACGACAAGATCGGAGCGAGAAGACGTGCATGTGCATTCTGACTTATTTGATTGTGTGTGTGTATTTAGCTTGACAGATGACGTGAGTGGCATGGAAAGCACCTCGTTGCGAGAGAGAGCGAAAAAAAAAAAAGGAGGGCGAGAAAAGCCGTGGAGAGACGTTCAACGTGATCTGCGCTGTCACACACACACACACACACTCGTTGCACGGTGATGTCAACGCACCTGTGCAGAGCACGGCAGGCAGAAGAGAGAAAAAAAAAGGAAAAAGTTGAGAAAAAGAGAACTTATCAGAAAGGCAGTCAGCAAAGCAGGCAACCAAGATACCATTGGTCGCGCTCATCGACTGAGAAATAGCCGACAAGAAGGGAACACGATCGAAGAGAGAGAGAGGTGAGTGAGTGGGAGAGTGTGAGAGGACGCGTTTAGTGGGCACACCCCACCCTGCCGCGCCACTTTTGTAAGCTCCCCTGTCGGTGAGTGGACAAGAACGCCCAAAAAAAAAAAAGGTCAAGAAAGAGGGAGAAAGAGAAAGAGAGCGACTGGGGAGCGTGAGACCCGACTAAAGTCGTGCCAGCTTCAGTGAGTCTGCGCGTGCCACTGTGCCCATCGCTGCGATGCCCCCGCCAGTCAGTGTGGAGGGCGACCCCCGCGAGGACGTGCGCAAGCGGAAACGATTGGTCGGCCATACGAGAAACAGGGAACAAAATCGAACGATAAAAAAAGAGAGAAAAAGAAGGTCACTGATGGTTGTTGCTGTCTTTTGCTATCTGCGGAGACCCGGGAGGCACACACACACACACACGCGGGAATAGGCCGTGGCGTGACGGTGCGGGTCCGCGCTATCGAATCTTCGCGCGTGTTGCCCTCAACGCAGATCCAGCTTTCGTACTGATTTGACACCCTAGTAGCGGTAGTGGTCAGGCTTGAAAGGGCCCTCCACGGTGCAGTTGATGTACTCAGCCTGGGCGGGCGTCAGCTTCGTCAGCTTGGCGCCGAGCTGGCCAAGGTGCAGGGCGGCGACCTTCTCGTCGAGGTGCTTGGGCAGACGGAAGATCGTCGCCTCGCCACCGCGAGGATACTTGCCGTTGTCGCGGTTCGTGTACAGCTCGATCTGAGCCAGAACCTGGTTGCAGAACGACGTCGACATGACGAAAGAAGGGTGGCCAGTCGCACAGCCAAGGTTGACGGTGTACCCTTGTGCTAAAACAAGAATATGGCGGCCGCTGTCCACGACGTAACGGTCCACCCCCGGTTTCACCTCCACGTGCTCCTTAGCGTTCGCCTCGAGCCAGTCAACTTGAATCTCCGTGTTGTGGTGACCAATGTTGCAGAGAATGGCGTCCTCGCGCATCAGGGGGAAGTGCTCGCTGGTGATGATGTCGTCGTTGCCGGTTGTTGTCACGAAGATGTGCGCCTCGGCAGCCATGTCCTCCACACGCGCAACCTGGAAGCCCTCCATGCACGCCTGAAGGGCGTTGATGGGGTCAACCTCAGTGACAATGACACGCGCGCCAAAGGCACGGAGCGCGGCGGCACTGCCCTTGCCCACATCACCGTAGCCGCACACGCAGGCGGTCTTGCCGGCAATCATCACGTCCGTCGCGCGCTTGATGCCGTCCACGAGGGACTCGCGGCAGCCGTAGAGGTTATCGAACTTGCTCTTGGTCACACTGTCGTTGACGTTGATGGCAGATATCGGCAGCGTCTTCTTCGCAAAATGCTTGTACAGGTGCGTGACGCCCGTCGTGGTCTCCTCAGAGATGCCGTAGACGCCCGGAAGGGCTTCGGGAAAGTCCTCCATTAGCACCCGCACCAGGAAGCCACCGTCATCTAGAATCATGTTCGGGAAGCCATCACCGCCGTCGAAGCCCTTGAGGGTCTGACGTGCGCACCACCTGAACTCTTCGCGGGTCTCGCCCTTCCAGGCAAATACAGGCACGCCGCCCTTCGCGACGGCGGCCGCTGCATGATCCACTGTGGCGAGCACGTTGGAGGAGCAGAATCGCACCTCGGCCCCGAGGGCGGTGAGGGTCTCCACGAGGACGGCGGTCTGGATCGTGAGCGAGATGCAGCCAGCGATCTTGGCACCCTTCAGAGGCTGGGCCTTGCCGTACTCGCGGCGGAGCTCCATCAGGCCAGGCATCTCGTTCTCCGCGAGGTCAATCGTCTTGCGGCCCCACTCGGCGAGGCTGATGTCCTTCACCTTGTAATCCGTCGTGGACGACATGGGCGCGGAGGGAAAGAAGGTGTTGAAGACGACGAAGAGACAGCGAGGGAATACAGAGGAACGGCCTCGGTGGGTAGAGCTGTTTTTTCGGTTTTTTTTTTCTGGTTTAGGGCTAACGGGTATTCTCACTGGCGTGGTAGTGCGCGGCAGATGACGACGACGGTGTCCAGCGGTATCGAGACCAGGCAAGCGAATGCAAGGAGAGGAGAAAGGCGGAAGCGAAGAAGGGGGAGGGCTTGTGAAGAGAGCCTTAGGGCAGAACGAAAAGCACCATGTGTCTGCGTGTGTGTGGCGGTCTCGATAGCGGGCTGTGAGAGGGGATCCTCGGCCTCCTTGTTCTCCATGGCCTCGCCAAAAGGTCCGCCACACGCACGAGGGGGGCGGGACGCCAAGACGGGGGGCAGCAACGAGACGTCGTCGTTGCTGCTTGTTTGGTAGTGGAAAGAAAAGAAACTATAGATATATATAGAAAGAGTGGAAAGGGACAAGCGAAGAAGCACACAAAGAAAAAGACAAAGGGGAAGTGGCTCTCCCGTCTCTTCTTCCGTCTCTCTTCGTTGTTCTCCCATTTTCTTTGGAACGGGCAGTGCACGAAAAAGAAAAAACAGCCTGGGAGAGGCGTCGTTGCTTACGTGTACTGTTTGGCCAGGATGCGATAGCTGGTTACTTTGTTTTTTTTCTTGGTTCTGTTTTTCAGTTTATTGTTTGTCTGTGCGTGTGTGGGTATGTGTAACCGCTTTGTTACTTGAAAAGAAGAGAAAAGGAGAAAAAGATGCGCCAGCGTAAGCGACCGTTGCCACAAGGTGGGGAAGGCCCGCTGGTGCTGTCAACAGTGAAAAGAAAAAGTGCCGTGCTGCACAGAGCAATGCCGAGACAAGGCAGCAACGCACCGCAAGGCGAGTTTAGCCGCGGCACAAGATGGAGAAGGAGACAAGCTCAATCGCCGATGTGCTTAGGACGATGCCGTACGAGTGGTTTCGCGCTTGCCTCACAGCTCCTCGAGCGCCTTCGTCATGGTTCTGCAAGTCGTGGAGGGAGAGAGAGCATGTCGCTGAAGTAAAGACTTACGCCCAACACAGTCAACGAGAAGAGCGGAGAGGAAGTGGCATGCTTGTGCGACCGCGATGACGGCGCGCGACGTTAACAGGGCGAAAAACAAAAAGCAAGTGCGTGAATCGTAGCAGCCTTTTTACCCTCCTAAGCTGCAGGCACATCTCCGCGCATTGTTGCTTCTTCTTCCACGCACGCTGGCTTGACGCCTAGTAGCGGTAGTGGTCGGGCTTGAAGGGGCCCTCCACGGTGCAGTTGATGTACTCAGCCTGGGCGGGCGTCAGCTTCGTCAGCTTGGCGCCGAGCTGGCCAAGGTGCAGAGCGGCGACCTTCTCGTCGAGGTGCTTGGGCAGGAAGTACACGCCGGGCTTGTACTTGCCGGTGTCGCGGTTCGTGTACAGCTCGATCTGAGCCAGGACCTGGTTGCAGAACGAGTTGGACATGACGAAAGAGGGGTGGCCGGCGGCGCAGCCGAGGTTGACCAGACGGCCCTTGGCGAGCAGAATGATGTGACGGCCGCTGGGCATCGTGTAGCGGTCCACCTGGGGCTTGATCTCCACGTGCTCCTTGGCGTTCGCCTCGAGCCAGCTGACCTGGATCTCGGAGTCGAAGTGACCAATGTTGCACACGATGGCGTCCTCGCGCATCAGGGGGAAGTGCTCGCTGGTGATGATGTCGTCGTTGCCGGTAGCCGTGACGAAGATGTGCGCTTCGGCGGCCACGTCCTCCACACGCACGACCTGGAAGCCCTCCATGCACGCCTGAAGGGCGTTGATGGGGTCGGCCTCAGTCACCACAACGCGGGCACCGCAGGCACGGAGCGCGGCGGCGCTGCCCTTGCCCACATCACCGTAGCCGCACACGCAGGCGGTCTTGCCGGCAATCATCACGTCCGTCGCGCGCTTGATGCCGTCCACGAGGGACTCGCGGCAGCCGTAGAGGTTATCGAACTTGCTCTTGGTCACACTGTCGTTGACGTTGATGGCGGGGAGGGGGAGCTTGCCGCGGGCGAGGCGCTTGTAGAGGTTCTTCACGCCCGTCGTGGTCTCCTCAGAGACGCCGTAGATCTTGGGCACCAGCTCCGGGTAGTGGTCAATGACCAGGTTGGTCATGTCACCACCGTCGTCGAGGATCATGTTGGGGAAGCCATCACCGCTGAAGCCCTTGAGGGTCTGGTGCATGCACCACTCGTACTCCTCATCGGTCTCACCCTTCCAGGCGAACACAGGCACGCCGGTCTTGGCGATCGCGGCGGCGGCGTGGTCCTGGGTGGAGAAGATGTTGCACGAGCACCAGCGGAGCTCGGCACCGAGGGCGGTGAGGGTCTCAATGAGCACGGCGGTCTGCATGGTCATGTGCAGGCAGCCAGCGATCTTGGCACCCTTCAGGGGCTGGGAGGCGCCGTACTCGCGGCGGAGCTCCATCAGACCGGGCATCTCGTTCTCCGCGAGATCCAGGGCCTTGCGGCCCCACTCGGCGAGGCTGATGTCCTTGACCTTGTAATCCGTCATGTTGAGTGTTCAAACGTAAACTGGATACTGGGTGCGAGAGTGAGGTACGACACGCGGGCGTGGACGTTAATGACGCGGTAGATAATAAAAAGTGATTATTCTGGTGTGTGTGTGTGTGTGTGGTGTGGGGGGACGACAGAGAACCAAAAGACGGAGGAAGTAAAGAGACGGCGGGGTGAGAGTGATCGAAGGGGAACCCTGACGAGACGTCAGAGAGCTTGTGTTGCAGCTTCTTGCTGTGGGAACACAGTTGGACACTGTTGAATGCGTATGAGAGTGAGTGCATGTGTGTATACTTTCTGAACGAGCGATTCGTCTGGAATTCATGTTTTCCTTTTTTTTTCTTCCTCAAGGTTTTCGTCCGCCCCCCTCACACGGAGACAGGCACAGGGACAAAGACAGAGTGCGTGTGCAGAAGCATCTGCGCTGTGGTGTCTTCAACCGTCGGCGATGTGCGTGACGCCGGTCCGACGAGCAGCCGCCACAGCGTGGCGAGCACGAGGCGAGGAAGGAAGAAGGCGAAGACAGCAGAGGGGGCGTACCGTGTGAGGGCCATCACGTGCCGCCGATGACCACGTACTCAGTGTCTCGTGACCTTGTGGCGTCGGTGAACACGTTCACCTCGGCGTCCGGGTGATTCGCCATCAGCTGGCTGAGTTTGATGACTGTGTTTAGTGCGTTCTTCACCGTCGGCGTGTCGTCCCGGTTAGTCAGTTCCTCCGGCTGCGGTGGTGGTGGCGGTGCCTCTGCGTCCGTCGTCGTGGACGCGTTGCGCAGCGAGACAGAGGGGTCCCACGCCTTGGTGCTATCCGCCTCGAGCGGGGCCGAGGAAGCCGCGACCGCTGTCGTCGTGGCTGGGAGCGTCAAGTGCCGCTCCATGGCGCGCACCGTGTGCGGCGTAGACCAAATGTGCAGACGGAACTGCAGCTCCCCACGAACGACATGGAAAACGGGCGGAGAGGCCACTGACTCCGTCGTTTGGATGGAGGCCGGGGGCGGGACCGCAGTCGGGCGGGCTAGACCCGTTGGTGCCGACATGGCCGGTCGCGCAGGAGCAGGAGCAGCAGCTGGCGGAGGCGGTGCGGCGACGTCGGCGGAGTCATGTTGTGGAAGTAGGTGCTGCGACAGGGTGGCCTCGTCTGCTGCGCTAAGGCCCTCGCCGTCGGTGAGTACCTCCGCGTACTGAACGAGACAGGGCGCTGGCACCGGCTCCAGCCAACCGTAGAGGAGCACGGAGCTGTCGGCACCAAACCGCGCGAGTGTGCGGTCGCTGAATGGGTGTGCACGCACAAGATGCGCGGCGAGTGTCGGTGCGGCCTTTTCAGGCGACAAGAACGGGGCGACAGTGAGCTCTGGTGGAACGGGCAGCGGCCGCGGTGGGAAAGAGGGTGTCGGTGACGATGATGAGCTGTGGGACAATGGCGGCGACGGTGCCATCTCGCTCGGCAAAAACACGACCTCGACGAGTGCGCCGTGCGCGCGCCGGAAGCGGGGCAGCCAGCCGGCCTCCAAAGCCGCCGTGACAACGACGTCCGCGTCATCGTCCTCCACGTAGAGCCCAATGTCGACCTTGTCCAGCTCCATGTAACCGCAGGTGACGTCTGATGTTACGAAGACGGGTGAGTGCGTGGAATTTTTTAAAAAGGAACATAAGAACGGAAGAAGAAGAAGAGGCGGAGTGCGGAATGCGAACAAAAACGGGAAAGGTCGCGGCCAACTTTTCAACATGCTCATCATCGCCGAGACGGTGTGTCCCACGCAAAGGCCCACCTCGCTGTCTGACAAGGCAGGTGGAGGGCCGGTGCGGCGAGTGGTGAAGAGGGCACACACACATACGCACAGGATGGGGATACAAGGCGCACGCGACGAGATGGCCAGTAAGGGTTGACAGCACAGAACGGCGTGTGGATCGCTTGTCTTTGTGTCGTTGTGTGTGAATGGGAAGGGGAAAGCGGCGACAGCGACGGCGTCAGGAACTTCTTTTTTTTTTTTGAAGCGCAGAGTAGATGGACCGAAGCTGTCTCTGCCAGTCACAGCCGCTTCATCAAGACGTCAATGGGGAGAAAGCAGTGCCACAGTGCGCAAAAGGGGGAAAAAAACGAACAACAACAACAACAAGAAACGAAATGTGAACGGGTGGTGTGGGTGCCGCCACTGACCACCGTCAGGGAGGTGGTGTATGTGTGTGTGCACGTGCGCGGGTGGGACGTTCACCAAGTGGGACTACGTGGCGTGTGGCGCAAGCCAGTCCTCGGCGGGCTCGTCCAGCTCCGCCTGCTCGTGTGGCAACAAGAAATCCTCCTCACCACCACGCATGGTGGGTGGAATCAAGTTATCCAGCATCCCCAGACACCACCGCGTGTAGACAAAGTGCTCTAGGTAGAACACCCACTCAGACCCCCAGCGCAGCCAGTCAAGGTCCACGCCGTGGTCCTGCATGACGTCGTACAGTTCATTCTGGAAGCTCAGCTCCAGGTGCCACAGGCAAGGTCCATCGTACAGCAGATTCTGGCGCACCCACTCCGCGTCGTCTGTAACGCCAAGCACCGCGTCGGTGCCGCACACTGACTCATCGGCCGTCTCCGTCGTCTCCGCGTCCGGCAACGGCGAAGAGGACGTTGTGGGGGCGTCGTCGCTGCCAGAGTGGAGATGATCCAGAGCTTTGGCATCATACACACGGCAGTTGCGCATGTGCATGCCGCCCTCATTGCACGCCACGGAGAAGTGCACGATGACGCCCTTCCGCTCGATGAGAATCTCGAACGGGTACCAGTCCGCAAAGGTCAGCATCGCGTTCAGCCGAGGCGGGTCCTGGACAGCCACACGCGCGTAGGCGACGACCCGCGCCATGCGGGAATCGCGCACCGCGTCGCGACGGAAGAGCACCACGTTGTTCTCGGGGCGGTATTCGACGCGCCAGCTCCCATTGCCATACACGACTGATGGTCGAGAGGGCAGTGACCCCGAGAGAGCCTCCGACGCCTCGGTGTCAGGTGAGGCAGTCCGTTGTGTGGTCACAGTCGCCTCCGGCTCCGCTTCTGCCGCAGTTGCTGTTGCTGCCGAGGGAGAATTGGCGCCGTTGAAGGGCGGAGGTGGTTTTGTGTAGAACTCACGCCGCACTTCATCGCAGAGCTCCTTGTAAAGCGCCCGGAAGAGGGGGTAGTTGCCCTCGCCGTACTGCCCTTCATGGCGGTGACGCCACTGAGTCTCCTCGTCCTCCAGCTGGAGTGTGGAGAGCGCACGCGACGCGGTGGAGAGAGTGCTCACACGGGCGCCAGCACGCACAGCGGACAGGCGCGAGAGGCCACGGAATTGTGCCCGCATGGCTGAGGAGTGTGGCACACTTGTGTAAGAGAGGGAGAGGGAAAGACAGAGGTGAGCAGAGAGGATGCGTGCGGCGAAGAGTGGGGTGGTATGAGTGAAGCATGACCAAGGAGACAGTGCTGCGTCTTTTGTGGTGAGACTCACGGCTTTTGCGTCGCGTGTGCACGCCCAACACGGTAGTGGGTGCCAGCGCGCACACACGCATGCACACGCGATCCCACACATCTCAGCCAACCTGCGGAAGGTCAGTGAGGATCTCGGGAAGTGGGGAGGTGCAGGAGGTAGGAAAGAGGAAAGGGCGCCAGTGACTCCGTGACTGCGCGTCTTTCCCCGGTGCGTGCACTGCGACTGGCTCGCCCTTCGCGACTGTTCGTGTGCAACAGCGTACTCATTACTGACCGGCTACGTTCGTTTGCTGCGACGTCATGTGAAACGTCTACTCACTCTCCCACATGCACACGTGCGAGTCAAAAAAAAACAACGGTTAGTGTATCTCTTGAACTCTTTATAAAACAAAATGGTCGGGCACGCTGTCGTACCTCCATCTTGGTTCACCACTCAGAGGACGACTGCATTCCGACTTAGCTTGGCCACTCGCGTTGTGGCTTCGAGAAACGAACAACAACAACATCACATCTCTTCTTCAAGTTTTTTTTTACTCCCACGCGTTGAGGCACCACAGTGTATGTGCGCCACCTTTGCCTCGCGACCAGCCTGTGGTCCCACGCATTACTCGAAAGTCCAGATGGGCTCGGTGCCGGGGGCACGCAGATAGCTATCATCGAACTGGTAGATCTTCACGATACCATCGTGACCACCGCTAGAGAAGCCGCGTCCGTCGGGGCGGAACTCCATCGCGTTGATAGTACCGAAGTGGCAGCGAAGGCGACCGAGCTGCGTGCCGTGCATCTTGTGGTAGAACATGACCTCGAACACACTGCTACCACCCTGCGTCGTCACCGCAGACGCCTCAAGGCCACCACCGAGGATGACGTGGTCGCCCTTGGGGCTGATGGACACATCATTGATGGGTGTGTCGCTCTTGTACACCTGGATCGTGCTAAGGTCCTTGTAGTCGATCAGGTGCGCCGTGCAGTCGTTGGAGGCGGTGGCGAGACTCAGGTAGTCCTTGTCAAACTTGAATCGGTTGATGATGCCCTCACCCTCGTGGACCTGGCGGGAGCGAATGACGCGCGAGGTCTCCACGTCCATGATGTGCATGAAGCCGCCCTCCGCAAAGTAGATGGTGTCGTTGGTGGGGCCCCAGCACGCCCAGTTGATCTTCTCATCGGACGTCTCCAGCTCGAGTGTCGTGAAGGGGTTGAAGGCGGTCTTGGCGGGCTCAATCGGCTCGCCGATCGCCGGCACGCGGTACGGCAGGTTGTAGATGTTGATGGCGGACTTGGCCGAGCCCATGCCCTTGGACGCCACCATCATCAGGCGGTCGTCGTGCGAGAAGCCCACGGACGCGCCACGGCTCATGGGGCGGTTAATAACGCCGAGCAGCTTGCCGCCGTCAACGCTCCAGATAAACACCTCCTCGCCACCGGAGCAGCCCGCGACGAGCGTGGAGTGCAGATTCACATCGAGGCTGACGAGAGCCGAGTCGGCTGTCTTGCGGATGCCTTCCTGGCCCACAGCCGTGTACGTGCCCAGCAGCGTCGTGTCGCGGGGCTGGCCCTTGACGGACCAGCAGCTCAGGACGCAGTTGGTATCACGGGAAGAGGAAAAGAGAAGATCGCCCTCGCGGTTGAACTTGAGCATGGAGACGCTCTTCATGTGGCCGTGAAGGGCCGCGCCTTCGATGTTGACAGCGAACGACATGGTGACGTAGAGGACCTGGAATACGCAAGGAAAGGAAAAAGAAAAAGGACGGCGAAACGGGCAAGATCGGTGTGGCGACGGTCCCTTCCGTGTGTGTGTGTGTGTAAGTGTATGCGTGTGTATACGCGCAGTTCTTCTCGTCGAGAATAGTAAGTGGAGACGAAAGCGATGAGTGCGTTGGCACGCATTCGCGAGGCGTGGCGAAGAGAGGCAGGGGGAGATGGGGAGAAAGAGAAAGTGCGGACGAGTCAAGACGACAAAGATGAGGCGAGGCACAAAAACAACAGATGAAAGAAAGACCTTGTCTAGCGTGTTGCGCGTGCCCGACAACAAGTGTCTCGTTTTTTGGCTTTTCTGAAGCCCCACCCGGCTCCACCAGTCGCGCGAGTCGGTTTCTTCTCCGCCTCCGCCTTCATCCTCAGTTGCCGTCGAGCAGTGGGTAAGGTCATTGAGAGGCGGGCAGGGGCGCTCAACGCTCGCGTGGTGGCTCACCACACGGCAAGGCGACCGTCAGTTGTTCCCCCGAACTGATTGGTTGCCTGCCCTGCTTTTCGTTCGTGATGTCGTTGTTTATTGTTTGCTTGGTTGATGTCTTCTATGGTTTCATGCGGTCTATGAGGGAGGGGAACAAGACGCCCCGCAAGAAGGAAAAAGAAAACAAAGACAAGTAAAGAAAGATCGAGCAGAAGGTGGTTGGCCCGTCATCAGCGTCTGACATGGGCTCACCAGCCCAGCTGCTTGAGACGGGCACTCGCATCCTTAAGGAAGTCCTTCTCCGTCGTCGTGGCAGCGGCAGCGGTGCCGGTGCCAGGCAAACCCGGCTGTGCCGACGTATCAAGGTCGCGAAAGCCGAACACAGACGACGGCGCACCGTCAACGCCCAAGCCACCGCGTGCCGCAGCCGTCGTCGTCGTCGTTGATGCGTCCGCTGGTGCGGCGTCTCTTGATGCCATCTGGTGACTGATGCGCTGGATGCCCGTCTGGATCAAGTCCACGAGATTGTCCATCATATCGTCCTCCGGGTGCGCGTGCCGAGCTGTCATCGCCGCCTCCACCGCCTCCGCGGTCGCCTCCTGCTGGCTCTGCAGACGCTGCACCGCGGCCTTCTGATCGTCTGAGAGACCCGACAGCCGAATGAGTAGATCACGCTTCAGCGCCAGCAGCTGCTCGTTGGTCTGCTGGTAGTGGTGCTCCAGCTTCTCGGTCAGCTCGTTCTCAAACCCCTCTGCGCGAGATACCAGAGACAACAAGAAGCGCCGCTCCTCGGCCTCGGAGAGGTGCCGCACCGGACCCGTCATTCGGCCCGCCGTCGCCGTAGCGTTCGGCGGCACCCCACGACCGCCGTCTGCGATCGCGGGAGGGGCGGACAACAAGTCCTCCACGGTGAGCGGTGCGGTCTCGTCCGGTGCTGGGCCCTCATCAAGCGGCGTGGCAGACGGGCTGCTAGACGCCAACAGAGGATCGAACACCGTCGGCGCGGTCGTGGCCAGCTCTGCAGGGTCGCCAGCCGCATCCGCGGTAACCTCCTCCGCCACAGACGCCACAACGTGCGGAGGTGAGTGGCTGTCGATGGTCGGCTCCAGCGCGGCGCGGTCCTCGGCCAGCGTCTGGGTGCCTTGCTCGACGGTCCGCGCACGTGGTGGGGCCCTCGGCATGGTCGCGGCCAACGCTGCGTGGTGCCACCACGGCATGCCCTCCTGGGAACAGGTAGTGGCGGAGGTGAGCGGTGCGGGGCCGAAGGGGACAATGGGAATGCAGTAGCTGCCCAGCCAAGGCGTGGGGGTGAGTGGTGGCGCAGGTGCTGCCGTGTGCGGACTGGTGCCCACCGCCAATGTGCAGGTCGGGCACGCGGCGGGTGGGGCGATTGGCGTAGTCGGCAACGGCGTCGCGTCGGCCGCGGCGGAGGCGGAGACGATGTGGTCCGCAGGCGGTGGCGCCACGCGGGATGTGATGTCAATGGTCACGCCGGAGATGGCCTGGGGTGGCGTCGTGGCAGCTGTCGAGGCGGTCTCGTGAACACCCGTCGCCGCGCTCGGCACACGCTCGCCGTCAGCGGTGGATTCGCCCGTGTTGCGCGACGTCGACTTGATTGCTGCGCGCTGGCTTTGATCAGGCTGATTCTCACCAGTGTAACAATCGTGTGGTCGAGGTGGCGCACGTGCACCGGTCAGATGAGCTCGTGGGCCAGCTACCGACGACTTGGTAGAGGCGTCCACGGTCGGCTGCTTCTCGGCAAGCGCAGCCTGTTCAGCGGTGCGGGTCACGGTGCCCATCGCACATCCTTCCACGTCACGTGGCGAGGATACCTGCGGGAGGTGGTGGCTCGTCCGGCGGAGGTACAGCAGCTGCTGCTGAGCGGGGGTGTGGATGCAGGCAAACAACGCTGACACCGTCGCAGGGCACGTGGGAGCTGCGCGACGGGGATCCAGTTCCGTGATCGTCGCTGTGGCTGCCGTCCCTGATGGACCTTCGTTGCGGCTCAGGTCGAGTGACTGCAGCCGACACCGCTCGAGAACCCCGCTGTGCAAGAAGGTGCTGATGGCCTGAGGGGAACACTGGTTGCGGCTGAGATCGAGCGTTAGCAGGCTCGCGTCGTCCAGTAGACCAGACTGCAGGGCGCGCAGCGTGAGCGTGGAAAGCGCGTTGCTGGAGAGATCCAGGTGCCGCAAGCCACTGCCGGGGGCCACGCCGTCCTCATCACGCGGCACGGCCAGCGGAGAGACAGTGGCGCACGGAGGGGTCAAGGCGCTGCTGTGGGCCCGCAGCGACTGCTGCCACTGCTGATTGGAGGTGCGGTCGTGGCGTGCTGCCAACAGGTTGCGTACACCGCGTGCACACTCCGCGTCCGTCAGGCCGCAGTCGGCGAAGGACGCCACCTCCAGCTGTGGGAAGCCCACGCCGCCACTCCCCCCGCTCAGCGGAGTCGAGGTGGTCAAGGCCGTAAAGAGTGACGGTGCGGAGAGTGCGCGGCCACGACGTCCCACGGTACCGCTGGTGCCCTCTCCCAGCGAGCAGCCCTTCAGCGACAGCACGCGGAGGTTCGTGCATGTGGGCAGCGCCCGCATTAACCGCGCGGCGGACTGCGGCACCGTATCGAGCGGAAGGCCCTCGAGTGCAAAGGTGTGGAGACAATCACGACTCGCGCGCATGGTCGTGTGCGCACCGTCGACGAGCTGCTTCAGCACAGCCCGCTGCGAAGGCGCGGTGATGTCCTTCGACTCCGAGCGAGCGAGGCGGACAGCAGCACCAGGACACACACGCAGTGGTTGAGAGTCAGGGTGAGAAATCGCGTCGCCCTCGTGATGGCGAGGCGTGTGATGCAAACACAACGCCACCAACCGCGTGGAGGTCGCCGCAGCCGTTTGCGCTGCCCTCCGACGCGTCAACGGCAGCTTCGCGGACGGCACGGTGGCCGGTGAGCCGGCGTGATTCATGGCCCGTGCAAAGAGCTCGATAGTGCTGACCGGCACGCCATCCAAGTTGACGTCCACCGCACAGGAAGCGACGTGCTCGATGAACGCTGGAAAAGGTTGCACGCGTGCTTGCTTGCACTCCTCCGCGTACGCTCGCACCAGATTCTGCATGGCTGAGAGTCTGTCGCTCAATCAAACGTGCACGCCGGATATTCCGCGGCTGCTCGTGACCTCGTGTATGTGTGGCGGTTGGTGGGTGGGCGTGTTCGTCCGTGTCGTTTCTGCGGGGTCAACGCGTGCAGTGCGCGTCGGTGTAGAGGTGCCACCACACGGCCGACGGTGCGGTGGTCCTCGCGAACACGAAAAAAAAAAGAAGCCGGTAGTTCGCACCGCGCACAACACTGTGGCACGTTCAGCGAATTAAACAGAGAAGAGAGAATAGGGAGGAGGAAAGCACATCAACGCACGCAAAGCCAGCAGAGACGACACACGCTTGACGTGGAGGAGACGGGAGCTGGACCACAGCCCACAGGTTCCTCAAGCCAAACGACGGGGGTGCGTGGCAACAGACACACCCGTTGATGCCAAGCAGTTTGCTTTCTCTGACGGAAGAGAAGGCACGCCTCCACAAGGCCGTGTCACATGGTGCACAAGACCAGCGGGTCTGGTAAGCCCGGAGCGGTGAGATTGGAAGAGTCGAACACAGGTGCAGCCCAAACAGGGTCGCACGTGAGACACAAGAAATAGAAGAGAAGACAAAAAGTAAGAAGACGAGCAAAGAAGACGCAATAGTCGAAAACAAGTTAGAAGACTAAGAGGGAGTAACAACAGCAACAGTGAGGCGAGCGCCAACGCAGGGCCGTCCTTCATCACGGGGTGTCTGCGCGGTGCGTCGCAGGTGATACCAGCCATCTCCGTGTCACAGCAGCGTGGTGCTCGCCGTCCCTCAGTCCCGGTGGTGTCCGCGCGTCGCCCGGCTAGTCCTCGTCCGACCACGAAGACCGAAGCTCACACAGCGGCGTGGTGGGCCCAGCGTCCCA